>JAQMYG010000035.1:24779700-24790859 GCA_030014215.1 Clariallabes teugelsi | reverse complement strand
TCACGCCTCCAAGACTGAGAGTCATGGTGACCGGGGACGGTCACAGCTCGGGTGGGGGCAGTGTGGCGTGGGCGGGGTGGCGGCTGACGACCATCATGCCCTGCGGGGTTTCTCTATGTGTCCACCGTGTTAGGGAAGGTTGTTTGGGTTAATGGCTTTGGCCAAGTTTGTGTGTGTGGTGTGCGTGCGTGACCTGTATGTGTGTGCTGTGTTTAATAAACTACTCCCCAGCCATTTGCATTGGGGAGCAAGTAAACCAACTTGTCTTCCAAGATCCCTGCTAGCGTCGAGAAACGCTACAATATATACTGTATACTGTATACGGTGGTGTGAAAAAGTGTTTGCCCCCTTACCTCACTGATTTCTTTGCATGTTTGTCACACTTCAATGTTTCAGATCATCAAACAGATTTAAATATTAGTCAAAGATAACAAGTAAACACATCATGCAGTTTTTAAATGAAGGTTTTTATTATTAAGGGAAAACAAAATCCAAAACTACTTAACCCTGTATGAAAAAGTGTTTGCCCCCTAAACCTAATAACTGGTTGGGCCACCCTTAGCAGCAACAACTGCAATCAAGCTTTTTCGATAACTTGCAATGAGTCTGTTACAGCGCTGTGGAGGAATTTTGGCCATGTCATCTTTGCAGCATCAGGTAAATTAGAGGGTTTTCGAGCATGAACCGACTTTTTAAGGTCATGCCACATCATCTCAATTGGATCCAGGTCAGGACTTTGACTAGGCCACTCCAAAGTCTTCATTTTGTTTTTCTTCAGCCATTCAGAAGTGGACTTGCTGGTGTGCTTTGGATCTACTTGTCCTCCTGCAGAACCCAAGTTCGCTTCAGCTTGAGGTCACAAACAGATGGCCGTAGGATTCTCCTTCAGGATATTTTGGTACACAGCAGAATTCATGGTTTTATTTATCACAGCAAGTCTTCTAGGTCCTGAAGCAGCAAAACAGCCCGAAACCATCACACTACCACCACCATACTTTACTGTTGGTATGATGTTATTTTTCTGAAATGCGGTGTTTTACGCCACACATAATGGGACACACACCTTCCAAAAAGTTAAACTTTTCTCTCGTCAGTCCACAGAGTATTTTCCCATAAGTCTTGGGGATCATCAAAATGTTTTCTGGCAGAACTGAGACAAGCCTTTATGTTTTTTGTCTTGGAACTCTGCCATGCAAACCGTTTTTGCGCAGTCTCTTTCTTATGGTGGAGTCATGAGGCAAGTGAGGCAAGTGTGGCCTGCAGTTCTTTGAATGTTGTGGGGTCTTTTGTGACCTCTTAGATGAGTTATCGCTGCGCTCTTTGGATAATAGCCGGCCGGCCATTCCTGGGAAGGTTCTCAACTGTTCCATGTTTTAGCCATTTGTAGATAATGGCTCTCACTGTGATTCGCTGCAGTCCCAAAGCTTTAGAAATAACTTTATAACCTTTTCCAGACTGGTAGATCTCAATTATTTTCTTTCTCATTTGTTTTTAAATTTCTTTTTCTTTAAAATATAAATTTCTTTAAATGTCTAGCTTTTGAGGATCTTTTGGTCTACTTCACTTTGTCAGGCAGGTCCTTGATTGTGAACTGGTGTGGCAGTAACCAGGCCTTGGTGTGGCTAGAGAAATTGAACTCAGGTGTGAGTTAAGTAACCAGAGTTATGTTTTAAGGGGGGGCACTTTTTTACACAGGGCTATGTAAACCTTCACCCAGTAATACAGTATGTGATACAGATAAGAAGTGAGATTGGTTTATCCAAGAACATAGCCAAGACCTGCTTTCTTTATAGGGACTTCACAGGATTAGGAGCAGATGCAATAGCGGGTTTTTATTCAACAGCTCACAAACAACTAATGCAAGATAAATGTGTGTTTTTATCAATGCGATTAGGGAGCACAGAGTGATCAGGGGGTTTTGGTTTTTAGCCAGCCTTATGGTGTCCACCAATTCATTTACAGAAATTCCCTTAGCACATGGCCAGGTTTGAGGTGGTTTAAATTAGGCCATTTCACTCCTGGTGCTTAACAAGTGCATCCCTCCCTGGCCACACTTTTTCCCATCTGTTAATTTCTCCTTCCCACATGATACTTTACCATGCCACAAAGTAAAAATTGTTAGAAACTGGTTACATAAACATGGCAGTTCAATGCCCTTCAATTCTATTCGATTTATTTATTTCTCAAGACAAATCTGTTTCTTCAGTACATGGACTAACTTAAACTTAAAGCAAAGTTTGCTTTACAGAACCGGAAAAAAATTAAAAGTGGGAGGGAAAATGTAGTGTAAGGAAATATCAAATATGTATAAATCATAATTATCAACTTGTCCTTGATGAGCAGGTTGAGGGCGATGGTGACAAGGAAAAGCTACCTGAGATGATAATAGGAAGTAACCTTGAAAGGAACCAGACTTAATGTCACGAAATAACAGACTTCACAGACAAAGATGCAGAAAACGGGTGCTTTTATTGATAATGAAAGGGGTATGGTTGTGGATGAGATGTGGATAAGGAGGGGAGGAGACGAGGCATAGAATGATCGCTGTGAGTAGCCGATCATGGAGTCCTTTTTCCGTAATGGAGATCAGACGCTGAGTGACAGGAAGTGAGGCGTATTTATCTTGTGCTGGTGATGAGGTTCAGGTGTGTATGTTTAGAATTCGGGTGATTGATAACGTTGACTGAGGGCGGAGCCTGGTGTTTTCGTGACACTTAACAGGGAACGATGAATTTTAGTATAACAGGAAAGGAGTTTAAGATATGGAGTTCACTTTCGTTATTAGAGTTTCAGGTACAAAGCTGTTCATTGAAATTTCAGTCCTGAACTATTGAGTGACTGTGGTCACACATCATTAGAGAACGGCTTTCGGCATCAGATGGAACCATCACACATCCCAAGCAAATCACATGAGATTTCCAACCAGAAGCGGACACTAGGATGAGTCAGACAGGTCCGGAGAGCAGAGAAGGTCTGGATCACTGGCAGCTCAGGAGCGCCATGCGTAACTCAACAGAAAGAGAGAGAAAACAGTTAGATATAGTCACAGTCACGTAATGTATAAGGTGAACGTGTATTCAGTAATCTTCCTAGTCAAACTGCATCCAATAGATCACCTTTGGGATGGGGTAGAACAGAAGATTGGGCAGACGAAAATGAGGGATATTTGTAGGAAATTGCATTGAATTGAATATAAAGTATAAACACAAAGAAATATTTCCAAAGTCCTGTGGAATCTATTCCATACAGTACATAATCGAGGCTATTTTTTAGAGCAAAGGAAGACACTGCCCAGTATTTGGATAGTGTTTCTAATAAAGTATTTTATATATATAATAAAGGATTTAAGACTAAATTGGGTTCAGTAAAATTCTGTGGGATTCACTATGTGTGTTATAATACCTAAAGCCCTTATTCTATTTTTATCCAGATCCCAGCATATAGTGTCACACTGTGTGTTTAACTTGAGTTGGCGATGTTAATCATATGAAGACTGGCTGTCTATGGTTAACATGTGGCCTAAATGCCATTTAACTCCAAGACATACTTTAGATTCACCACATAACACAGCATCATTTATTTAGTGCCTCCCTCTGTACTTTTAATCCGAGTTAATACCCCAGAACAAAGTGATGCATTGTTGTTAAAAGTTATTCTGTCAATTGTGGCATCCTAGAGGTTTCTTGTTGCATGGTTCTACAAAATTTTTCAAATAGCTATCATTGTTGCAGCTTCTTTAATCTTACCCACATCAGGGTTTTTTTTTTATCAGTAGATAGATTTGAACCAGAAAGTGCTGGAGGATAGTGTCAAAATGGACACAGAAGCACTGTAAAGGGGTTCTTACACCAACCTCTCCAAAGTAGGCCAGCTGCGAATAACAGCGATAGGAATCATGCTGATGGAGGA
This sequence comes from Clariallabes teugelsi, assembly GCA_030014215.1. NCBI lineage: Eukaryota > Metazoa > Chordata > Actinopteri > Siluriformes > Clariidae > Clariallabes > Clariallabes teugelsi. The sequence continues at coordinate 24,786,950 of JAQMYG010000035.1, read as the reverse complement.
CCACACACACAACCACACACACACACACACACACACACACACTTCTGAGAGTAGAAGTATGTAGGTCAGGTGGCGTGTCCCTTAATTCTACATTAAATGTGCAGGTGCATGTTGTTAAGAAAAACAGCTAGACACCTGGACAGCTTTATGTGAACTGATAAAATTCATAACCAATAATTTTGTGGGAACTTCTGTGGGATTTGTATATTTGTGTATATGTTTGTTTTATTTTTGTAGGTTTGTACTTTCGCACATTTTTACAAAAATTCCAAACATACAAAAGATCATACAAATAAGTAAATGCAAATCCCATGAAAGTTATTAAATGTGCTTCTTTTACCAATTAAGGCATTTATGGTCACGTCACTAACATTGACTTGCAATGAAAAAGAAAAATCAAACATTTCGAAAAAAAAAAAAAAAAAACCGAAAAAAAAAAACACAAAAGTAAATAGGTTTTGGGAAAACACTTCCAAATTTTAATTTACATGTATTGCAATGAGTACTGTATCTCATAAAGGCTTACGTTTGTGAAATTGACACTATTATAATTATAGGTAATTATTCAGTTTTCATTTACTGTAGGTTGATCAGGTTTTCTCTGTAAATGTGCTCTGAGCTTTACCGTTCAGCTTTACTGTTCAGAAAATTCTTAATGAAATATTGCTACTCAAATGGTCTCTCAATTTACCAGAAAAAAAAAAAACTCTAGGCACATGGCTTTGCATGAAGGTTATGAAATTATATTTAAAACTGCTCATGACTATGATCATTAATATCATGTTTTCCTGTTCAAATCTTTAAATACTTTTTGGTCCCTAATGTCCATTTTCAGCACAGCCTCTTTTTCTCTTACCTGAGAATCAGACAGCTCATCATGCCATCACACAGCTACAGTATGTCCCTACACTCGCAAAAGCCACCTAAAACAGAAGTACTGTATTTATAACCGCTTGGAATGCCTTTGTACAACCAGGATGATCTTATTCGAACTCATTTTTTATGTGTTTAATTTAAAACGTTCTGACAAATCCAAATATTTTCAGTGATAAGCAGATAATCTATTACACGTTGCTTGGCCAAGAAAATGTCTGAGCTATACTATATTAGGCCTTGTAAGAAGTATATGCTTGTGCCATTGTTTATTCCTTTGAATGTCACCTTCAAACCTCTAATGGAGCTCCATACTTTTCTTTGCTAGTAGCAGTTCAGATATATTGATGCTTGGTGCTGTTTCATATATACACTACAGTCTAATTCCATGGTCTTTCCTGATTTTTATTTCTTTTGACAATTTTAAATAATACAGAAGACATCAGAAATGTGCAATATTCTCTTTTGAACAGGTAATATTAAGATGTGTCTGCTACTTATGCTCTGTAAACAACTCTAATCTGCAGTTTGTTAATTGGTGATTTTTGAACCTATTAATTCTGAATGAACTTTTTGGTCTTAAAAATTTTTGGTCTTAATTCCCTGGGATAGTCTTCATGAGAGCCAATATTATCACGGTGCTTGATGGGTTTTACAATGCTGTTCTTGCAAGAACTATTCCAGAACAGCTGACCTTCATGTCTTGAAATAATTTACTTGTTGTTAGTCAATTACTTAATGCCATATGTATTATTTTAAATCAAGTATTGTTCCAGCATGTAGAAAATAAATCCAAACTTGTGTCCAAACTTTTGACTGGTACTATAAAGTACAAATATGATTTTATTAGGTTAGTAATAATAAGCTTGCCCTAAGCAACGATTGTTTATAATAATCTGCCAAGCAAAGGACAGTTGTACTTTCATAAGCGATCCAGCTGGCACTTGGGTGTGGAATAATATCTGAATCTACTAAGCCTGACCACATTCCTCAGAGGAGACGCTGCTTTACACAAATCACTGCCCAGTTCTATTTTAATTACGGTCTTCACTTGGCTTAACCCTATCTAATTGACATTGTCTTTATGAACAGAATCAGAATTCCCAGAGCAAATAATACACCAAAAATATACTATGCTACATTATTATATTTTTAATCAGCATTTTATGTCTGGGTTTAAGTCTGATCAGTGCTGGCTGTAATTCAAATGAAATATTTACTGTACATTAATGTCCCGGTTCTAATTGTATTATATTAGGCAAGAACTTTTTATAGCTGCTATAAAACACAGGTAATTACACAAACCGGCTTGTTATTCGGATGTTCCACAGCAACAAATGTAACTATAAATTGTTCAGTGTATTATTTATTACCGTGGTACAGGAGAAATAAAACTTTTTGAGTTGTTTTGCTACCAAGTTTCAGATCATAATATCAACCCTATTCTTGAATACCTTTCGCTCTAGACCTGCCTGATCCATAATGGTGACCCACTTTTGGTTGTTCTTATCACATGGAGACCACCCGGTACTGCTAAGGATGGCCCCATGTCCTGTGCTTGAAGATACAGTGCTGTGAAAAAGTATTTTCCCTTTTCTGTTTTTTTTTTTTTTTTTTAATCTTTTGCACATTTATCACATTTAAATAATTCAGATCGTCATTCAAATCTTTTTAAGCAAATACAAAGTACAGTTTATAAATGATAATTTCATTTATTAAGGGATTAGAAAGCTGTCCAAAACTACCTGGCCCTATGTGAAAAAGTAATTGCCCCCCCTCGCTAAAAGACACACCAAGGCCTGCTTACTGCCAGACCTGTTGAACCAAGTAAACACTTTAATAGAACCTGCCTGACAAAATGAATTGTACATGTGACTACTGAGGAACAGTTCCACTTAGAGATAGTATTAGAGGCGGCACGGTGGTGTAGCGGTTAGTGATTCTCGTCTCTGTGTGCATGCATGTTCTCCCCGTGTTTGTTGGGTTTCCTCCAGGTACTCCAGTTTCCGCCCACAGTCCAAAAACCTGCAGATTAGGCTAATTGATATGTGAATGAGTGAGTGTGTGTGTGTACAGTATGTGTGTGTGCCCTGCGATAGATTGGCACCCTGTCCAGAGAATACCCTGCCTTGTGCAGTAAGTCTCCTGGGGTAGGCTCCAGGTCCCCCGCGACCCTAAATACAGGATAAAGCGGTATAGAGGATGAGTAAGTGAGTGAGTGAGTGAGTGAGTGATAGTATTTGGACTGAAATTGCAACGAACAGTTTTGTACTCAAACTCTGTCAGTGAGCAGTTGGTAACCCGGACAAAGTCGACTTCATGGTAACTGAAACCGCATTTCATGTTAAACAACTGGACACTGACCATATAGCACAGTTACAGAATAGATTTATTTATGGTTACGCTATCCAGTATCACCCAAATGAGGATGGGTTCCTCTCACGGTGTCTTTCGCATGTAGTCTCAGGGAGCTTGGTCATTAGGGACAAATTGATAAATTAGTAAGTCTTTACATTTACAGATTTACAGAATGTTTAATTCTGGTAAAGCTGCTTTGTGACAAATGCTATACCTGCAAACACTACAGTATATAACCGAAGCCATAACTGTAAAATCTAATTGAATTGACTTGAATTATTTTCCGAAGTGTTCAGAAGTATGAAATGAACACTCATTAAAATGTGTTGCTTTCAGAGTGTAAACTGGAAGTGATTTTTGGGAGCAGGGAAAGATTTTTTCACCATATATTTTTGTCTTCCTCAAACACACCCAGTACCAGGAATGTGTTTGTGTGAGGTCTGGCTATGCCACGGCTGCATGCTACAGGCCAAACAAGACATGAATGACCTCTCAGGATGAAGCAAACTAAAGGAAGAACTGAAACACTACATTCCGTCTTTTGTCGTTCCAACATGCTTCTCCGGAACGTCAAAACATCCAAGTGATGTCCCTCCCCTGTCTCTTTTTCTCTTTTTCCAGGAGCCTTTAAGGAATTTCAGCTTGTCCTGGCTCTTCCTACAAAGCTCGATTTTTAGGCATCATTGTGTATCTTGTCTTTCTGCCATGAAATGAATTCACAAAGATATGATTTAATAAGATCACCCTAAGGCATTTACAATCGATGGCATACTTTCATTGTGTCTCCCACTTCATGTAGAGACAGTTACCGCCTCAGGATTGTCAGGATCTAAAATCTCACAATGATCTCAGATGAGCTGTCCTGGGAATGTAAATTAAAGTATTAAGATATGAAAAAAACAACGTTGATGCTCTCTTTTAGGGGAATGACCCAGGATTTGTAATCTAAGTGTAGTAGAAGTTGTTGTGAATCAGTAAGTGTACAGGCTGATGTATGGAGTGACAGAGACACAGGTGGTGAAATCAGCTTTTTAGATGCTGTTTCAGGTTCAGTGTGTAATCACGGATTACTTCACACACACACCATCTAACCATAGGGTCACCTCAATTACCTAGCTGTTGGATATACTCCTTCTCTATGGTGGGAACCTTGTATGTAATCTTACATATGCAGCATGCAGTACTTAAATCTGGTGGGCATCATATTTCTTCCTCAATGTGTAAAGTGTAAAAATCTTGTCAGAAATGAGTAAATGTGCTGTATACCGTGGATTTACAGTATTGTGTGTCAGATGATGAAATGATCATACAAACAGAATATTTATATATAGTGTAATATAGTGTACATTACCATGAATCCATCCATCCATCCATCCATCCATCCATCTAGGAACCTCTGTAATCCAACTAGGGATGCCAATAGTGATTACCAATGTATGTGATCATCATTGTATTTATTCTCATTGTACGACCGTCAACATTTATACATGCTTTCACACACTACAGGAAATTTGGGAATGCTAATTAGCCTAATTTGCTTGTCTTTGGACTGTGGGTGAAAACTGAAACACCCGAAGGAAATCCACCAAGCATGGAGAGGACATCCATGCATACAGACACTGAGGTGGGAATCGAACATGGACAGTGTACATTAAACATTAAGTAAAAATGTGCAAAATGTTCAGTATTGCTGTATTTGAATTAACAAGACCAGGAAGTTTTTGCTTATCTTTCCTGACAATTTTCATTTGGTTGGATTTTATTCACTTTGATTTTTGGCCACAACATGGTAACGTTTTTGCAATACTTAAAAAAAAAAAAAAACACCCAACATTTAACCACATGCCAGTTTATTTTCTTTATTCAATCATTAAGTAACTGAATTATGACTCCAGAGTGTATTGAATAACTCTATGCTAAGGTAGCAAATCCCACTCTAGCATTTCCTTGGTCAAACACAGAGTAGAACTGCCTGAGGAAGACATCACCCAGGATCCAATAGGGATAACCATTTCTGTATTTCTCATGTGATGTCCGGATGCCACTCATACAGTTGGAATTGGAATCCTCTTCCTGTTTATAAAAAAAAAAAAAAAAAAAAAAAAAACACCGGACCGGGTCAGTCTGCACTTCTTGTACATAAATTTAATTGCTATTAATAATTTGTTAGGCAGTTCCTCTCATACCTGAAGCACATACGCAGTACCCGGCAAATGCAGGTGAGCTCCATTCATAACGAATGTCAGTGGTGGAAGGCTGCTCACTGTGTTACAGTCAAACACATACTGGAAGCACAGCAGAGTAAACAGTTCTTAAAAACGTCATGTCTACATCAGTTTCAAACAAACAGACTTATTCATCAAATAAGCATTTACACCAACAGATTTTGGTATTTTTAAAAATCTTGCAAATTCAGACAAAAAAAAACTAATGTCTTATTCATTCAACTGAGTGTGTATAAATTCATGCATAAGAAGATGATGATGAAAATGGGCGTACGTTGCCATTGCTGTCCTGTTGGGCTCCAAGCATTTGATGGAGTTTGTCTACATACTGTGGTGGGCACAGCAGCAGGGACGTTCCTGTGTCTGTAATAGCCGTACATCCATTTTCACACCATCCTGTCGACTGGTGATTCACCTCAAAACTAACAAACCAGAATGAGCTTTTTAGTCAAACATCCACATTTAATGAACTTTTCAATATTATAGTGTTCAGAAAGTTGTCAACGCAGATCTAAATTAGAATTCAGCTTTGAATTTCTTTACAGAAGAAATAAAAACAGCATAATGGAGGAAGCAAAGCATTTCAAAAATAATTTGTAATACACTCCCATAGTGTTGGGAGGAAAACACTTATTTTATTTTATAGTTTCTCAAAAAGTGCTACACACCTACCCTTCAAAGACCAGTTGCCAGTGGCTGTTTTGTTGCACAGGAACCCAGTTGATCTGACCTTGGTAATGGGAGGGATCAACTCCACCAAACACAACCTCACTTCCTCTCTCAGAGTCCCTATTTAGCAATTTCATTAGATGTGTTTTTATACATCTCTCCTGGCATATTTTAATAACATCAATATTAAGAAATGACTGGAATAAGGAATGAAGCAAGAATTTGTAATTATAGTAGTAACGATAAGGCTTTTCATCAGTTTCACTTTTTCAGTTTCAGTTTTCTGACACACAAGTACATTTCTTACCTGCTTAAGTAAAAAGCAAAGATTGGCTCTTCAATAACACCTTCTTGGATCATGGTGTCCACAATGGTTTGGGAAGAAGGAGGCCTGAAGGCGAGACCCATGAGCCCATCATGCAGAGGCCTTGCAAAATGATTACCAGGCTCTACAGTACTTAAACCGATCTTCTGGTTTGTGACAGTCAGCTGACCCATCTACAGGAGGTAAATGTTAGAACAACATAAATATGAAACAAAACGTGTACTGCCTTCAGTACAATTGCTATAAAGTATTTCAAAAAACTCTATTTGTTTTCCTTACTACTTTTTACAATTGAGAAAGTGAGACCTACAGTAATATTGATCACTGTAATCTCTCTTTTGTTAAATTCACTTTTTACTTATCAAGGCAGTATGCACTGTTACATCCCGGCGTTAGCGTTCAGCAGCTTTGTATTGTGAGAAATAGCTAAATGAGGAACTAAAATCAGTGCATAATTTAGGTATAACTTTTCTGGCATTCTTTCACTTTCAACCTTAAAGTTAATTCAACAATGTACAGTAGCAGCACGAGCATGGCCAAGTGTCTGGTTAATGGTTAATATTGATATATAGATAATAACAATTTATAGTTTGTGTGGCAGTGAGAATTGACACTATGTGAGTTTGAGCCAATGTAGGCTAAGCTGACCTTGACTTTTTTTTAAATTTAAAATTAAATTTTTTTTTTTTTATTTAGTCTGTCCAATTCTTTTTACCCAATTCTTTTTCTCCCCAATCTAATCGTGTCCAATTCCTCCCCGTCGCTAGGGGGGGCTCCCACATTAAGGCTGCTTACTACCA
>JAQMYG010000035.1:24735349-24760448 GCA_030014215.1 Clariallabes teugelsi | reverse complement strand
ATCATCAAATGCAAAAACTCAAGTTCAAGTCCTGTCTTTCTGGGTTCAGTCTGTGTGTGAAGTTTGCATGTTCTCCCCATGCTTGATGGTTATCCTGCAGTTACTCCAGTTTCTGGATTAGGGTAATTGTCATTTCCAAATTGCCCGTAGTGTGAAAGTGAGTGTATGTTTCCCTCGTGCCCCATGTCCCATGGGATAGGCTCCCCCCCCGACCCTATACAGGATAAGTGGTCTAGAGAGTCAGTGACTAAGTAGTAGTAAATAGTGCATGTAATATGAATAGTAGTATAATATAGTGAATTAAATTGTATTTCTTTATTTCTATTGTACAGAGCAATACAACAGGATTCACTTTGTAACTCTTCTTCATCAATGTCAATTTATAGTTAATAGGCAAAAATATAAAAACATAAGATAAAAATACATATTTGGCAAATGTATCAGGTGCAATTGACTCAGTTTGTGCAATACTGTATTCTAGTTGTATATTGTTCAATAATAATATCATATCATGCATGTAATGTCTAGAACATCTGTCTATATTTGGAACATTTCATCTGGGAAATGCTGACACAGGTGGCATAGTGGTTAGCACTGTCGCCTTGCACTGCCAGGTCCTGGGTTCGATTCCTGTGTTGGGTCTGTGTGCATGGAGTTTGCATGTTTTTGCTGTTTTCTCCCACACGCCAAAGACAGATTAGATTAATTGGCATTCCCAAATTGCCTGTAGTGTGTGAATGTTGACCGGATGTCCTACCAAAGTCGTACAAGATGGGAATAAATACAATGGTCATCATTGGCCTCCATGGTCCCTAGTTGGACTACAGAGGTTCATAAATTTCTTTTTCTTTTGCATTTAATGTTATTTTTTGGTTTGGAATTATTTCTGTTAAAACTTTTTTTTGACACATATCTAATTCCACACTGACTGCTCCTTTTGGATTGCTCAAAAAAAAAAGAAGAGATTTATCCTCAGCTTTTAACAGACCTCAGACCTGAAATATAGCTGCTATCTCAAGCCCCTTTGGGTGTTTTTAACCAGCTCAAGTGTGCACATTTATAATGCAAGCACACCACGTGATGTCATCGAGAGTGTGCACTTGTATTGACAGCTGAATTATGGCAGAAAATGAGATCTCCACGGGCTCTTTTTTCCCCTTCTTGTTAAAATTCAAACCTCTGGACAGAAAATGTACATAGAATTGCTTGTAAGTATGGCCTCGTCATTTATGTTCATAGGAAGGTTTATTGTTTAATGTTTAGCAGAGGATTGGTTTGTGGCATATACTGTACATATAAGCCACATACTGTAGATACAAGAAAGAAATGAAGCACAGACACACATCTCATTTGCCAGACTGCAGTGCTGACATACTGTAGCTCAATCCTATATCTTTTACTGCAAGTGGATGCCAATGCCAATTACCCTAACCTGCATATCTTTCTAATTAAATGAATAACTGGTAAATTAGCAAAGTAATTTATATTATTTTACTCACAGTATTGTTGAGTAAAATCAGCCAGTTCCCTGGATTATATCTGAAATTAACAGTTTGTATGATCATGTCCTATTAATGCGTGATAGTAATGGCAAAATCAAAATAGTCTTTGGAGGTTAAGATTGAAATAAATTTTTCAATTCTCGGGTTCACAAATATAATATTTGACATTATTTTCCACTTCTTCATTCTTGAATATGGTTGGTCAAGAGATAGGGATGTAACGATAACTCTCCAATCACAATTCGATATGATTTACGATCCTGCTGTCATGATTTTGACTTAATTGTCATCATACTACGTATTAATGTCTCTTTCTTTGAACAGCTGTTTAATGTTGTAAAGAAAATGTCTGACAGGTTCACCTTATCTTAAAAATATCCATGTTTATAAATTCTCCCCCAAAACTTGACAAGGTTTCTGATCATCATCAAAGTTGTATAATCTAAACAGAGCACCGACGTCAGCTAAAATGCCTAAATTCCGCAGCTTCTTTCTAGGGCACTGCAGATACAGTAGCAGCGTTGCAGAGCTGGTGTCATTTGAAAGTTACCGAAGAGCTCGTTTTAATTGTTACATCATGACTGTGTAGCCTGATATCTTATACTGCATGTCAGTCATTGTGATCTGGAGCTATTAGTCACTTCACAGTGATTCCTAGTGATAATTCCTGGATGCTCTCCATTAAAAGAATGCAATTGTGATCATGCTTTGGATTAATTGCGGCTACATGTTAATAAAACTGCTTTACAACCTTACAATGTTTATGATTTGTTGCTTATATAAGAGCAAGAAACGTTGTATTGGTCTGCTGAGGAAAGTATAAAATAAGCTTTAGATACATCTGGCTTGTGAAAGTTCCCAGTAGCTCCACCCCAGTAGCCTCTGGTGTATATTGTACCGAATCTAGAGCAGGCAGTTAAAGGTTTCTGGAACCATTGTCCTAGAACCATTGTCCCTGACCTGCTTCCCGGTGCCTAATGTTCTCGCGTTCTTGAAAATATTTTCTGAACCAGTTTTAGCTCATTTTCCTTTATTTACGTGCCCTCAGCTACTGTTGCTTGTCTGATTCACTGAACAGCTGCAACCTCTGCTGCTTCTCCAAAACTACGCCTTCCTCTGATTATCCTCCACACAATGCTTTCTAAAACAATGACTGAATCCGTGCACCAGCATTCCAGAACAGCGGACTTTATACATTTATAAAACTACAGTATTAAGTTATATTTATTATTTTTTTCTTCTCACAATAGAAAGTTTACGCCTTCCACACCCTGTTATATCAAAAGTCGATGGAAAAAGTGCAGATCATGATATCATTGGTGCGTACGAGGAATGTCACGTAGTACTGTAGTACATGCTGACTTTGATGTCCTTTCTGGAAAGCTCCATGAGGCAGGAAGGTGCGTCAGATTTTCCAGTCATTACATAAGACAACGGAGCTGTCCATATTATGCTCCCATCATTTGGCCTAGAGTGTGCAGAGTTTCCTGAGGGAGGTGAGGAAAACAGGATAGAGTGGAGGGAGCCACCCAGGCCAGGGGTCACACATGTTTTATGGCTGTGTCTACTTTCACTTCCCTTTACAGCAGAAAGAACCATAGCTTGTATGACTGACACATGCACACACTATGTAAAGACATGGCGCTTGATTGACGACTCCCCACAGGCTCCACCGATGGAAATTTATCGAGACGCTTCTTTTCCAGTGGAACTAATTCCACAAACTGCACTGCAGGGACTAGATGGAATAATGCTCGCCTTTTTCTTTCTTTTTCTTTTTTTTTTCTTCTTCTTTAGGCTAATGCTCAGTTCGAGATCAGCATAAAACACCCCATTATGTGCATTCTGCCTGATATCTTTGTGATTTTGTGAACCTATTGTTTATTTTCATACCTCACCCTTTTCTGCAGTATGTGAATTGTTCGTAGCTTTGAAAATGTTGGCGCTGCTACTGGCACAGACCCAGAGCTTCTCTATCTGCTCCAGACACTACTGCCATATTAGTCACACCCTGTCACAACGCGCTCCAAAAATCTGTCTCCGAGCTATTGTTTAAAGCTTATTGAAGCAGCAGCTTACTCAAGGCAGTTTATCATCCGCTTCAAACTCGAAAAATTTAGAGTAAAAAGCATTTAACAATTTTCAATAGAACATGCTTGTGCTGAAGAATTATGATGTTTGATTTCTTTTTTTTTTGCATGTCATCCCTCTGTGCAGCAGTGTACAGTATAATCATAAATGCGTGTGGTGTTCAACAGAGGTGTCAAACCTAAAAAATTCTCTGTATTTCTAGTAGCCTTAGAAGGGCCATTCATTTTTTTGTATTGATTGACCCCATTCGTCTAGAGAAAGAAAGTAGAATAGAATAATTGAAAGAACAAGAATGGCTAACAGCTGTACAGTATGTTCTGTTCAGGGATGACGCTATAAAGTTCCATTAAACTAGTCAATTAGATGAATATATTGATTAGCCTCTGTTGTGAGGATGGTGAGTAATTAGGGTCTTGAGAGAACCAGAGAGTTAAATTTTAAATAAATGCAGGCAGATGCAAATAAGTTGTCTTCAAGGGCATTCAGGTCAAACTGGAACTTAAAACTAATATGGAGCTTAAAACTGATTAACGTTTACAGTAGCCGTCATGGTCAGTACAGTGATGAGACTTTTAGCTGCAGTAAAATATTTAAAAAGGTGCAAATGTTTTAAAGAAGGTCGTAGAAGGTCATGTGAACTTTCAGCGACTGGAACGCTGTCAAGAAAGAAGTGGCCTGGTTTGATTACCAAAGGCAGTGTATAAACTCATACTGCCAACCGCACACAAGTTTTATGCTTGCACATTACAGGAACTTGACTGTGAGTTATTGCTACCTTATTGCCACGCGATTTCCACATGTTTGGGTAGTTAAAGGAGTTCCTGGGAGGTCAGGGTATTAGACATAGTCGGATGATGGCTAAGTCATACTAAGAAAACTCACCTACCTTGATGCTATCCAGGCACTAGTGACTTGCTGGGATATGTGCATTAGTGAAGCAGAGATTGTATATTATTCTATAGAGAAATAAAGGTAGTTTTACTCTCATAAATGTGTTCTGTTCTTCAAAAAGTCCTGGTTTTTGAAACGCCCCTTATCATATTTCAGAACAAACAATCTTTTATTTACTTTGGAATTACTGAATGTGTTCACTTTGATATGATGTCACACCAGTCTAGACTAATCAGACCATATGAACTTTTACCATTGCTCTAAAGTTCAGTGTTTATGCTTCCAAAGGCTTTGATCATGGAGTTTCATGAAGAACGTTCTATCGTGGCCAGCATTTTTTCAGCATTTTTGTGCTGCATTGGCTTTACTTTGGAAGCAGACCAGATAGACTTGGATTTGGTCCCTACAGGTGTAGATGAGCCTTGGGTGCCCATGATTCTGTCACCAGTATACTGGTATATAATTGATAATCAGTGCTTTTCAGTTAACCTGGAGGTAGTGTTAGTGTTGTGACTGATCGGTGTATGTGGTGAAGATATAAAAAAATGTAGGCAAAACCTTGCTAGCTAAGCTGAGAATCAAGTATACAGTATAAAGTAGCTGTACTTACCCACCAATGCGTTTTATATTTGAAACATTCATTATACGAATATACTGATTAAAAAAATGAAAGCATAGCATTTTACTTAGTCGTGTCTTCTAGCACATTGTTTATTAGAAAATTACCCTGTTTCAAGAGCATTTCGAGCATCAGAGGAAGAAGCTCACAAACACAGCAGTGAGATTTAGTATTCCAGTCAGTTCTCTGTAAGCCACTTCCTTTCCTCCTCTTCATGAGCAACCATTACAGCACTGCACTGGTCAATATCAGCTTGGCCTGATTGTGTAGTCTCTTAAATTAATCTAAGCTTTTAGTCCGACTCAAGAGGACTCCTGGGGCATCAGGGACAGGCAACACAAAAAAACCTTTTGTCCTCTTAATCAGTATGCTTTTCCTATTACTTCTGGAAGACTCTGTGCAGTTTTGTTTTGCAGGGTTTGGACCAGTGGGCCATCACTGATATTCATGTCATATAGCCTTGCTATACAGGATTATGCATAAACATATTCAGGGAATGAAGAGGTGTACACCATGGACAAGATGCCAATCCAGAGCAGGACACATACACACTATGGGTAATTTGGGAACGCCAATTAGCCTAGGCTGCGGGAGGAAACCAGAGTACCCAGAGGAAAACCCACCAAGCACAGGGAGAACATGCAAACTCCATGAGCACAGAACTGAGGCGGGAATTGAACCTTCGACCCACGGAGTTCAAGGTGACCGTGCTGACCACTACACTACCGTGCCGCTTTCCGTAAACATATTTGAAATATATATAATAAGACCACTGTAAGCTTGCTTATTATTAATTATTAATTGTTAAATTCTTAGTCATGTGTTCTCTATGCACAAGGTTCAGTTTTAGCAATAAATTGTACTTTTACAATAGTATTTATTAAAATAATTGTCTTCTCCATTTGATCATTTTCTGCGGGACTGTAAATCTACAGTGGATCAATGCACTTGAACCCACCTGTTCCACACTTTATTACCAATGACCTTCTTTCCACCGTCCCCACTGTCCAGGTCATGCAGTCCTCGTAGTGTCCTTCTGTACGCCATCTTACTCTTAACATAATTTGACTATGGTGTTTTTTCCCCCCCTCTCTCTAAGGGACTCTATGCATTGTCCCTGCCCCCTTTATTGCTCTCTCTCAATCCATCTTTCTCTCTGTCTCTCCCCTCCCTCCTTCCGGTGTTCCTCGTGCCGCAGTCGCCGCGGCTCAGCAGTGGAGACCCTATTTGGGATGCTCAGTGCTGCTGCAGAGGATTCTGTAGACTTCAGCCACAATTGAATCTCAGACGACTCCTCTGTGCTCGCGTTTAGCATTCTCAGCATCGCTCCATGGCATATGGGGAGAAGGACTGAGCCATTCTGTGAGCTGGTTCACAGGTGCATTTCTAAAGCAGTGCTGGAGTGGTTGTATACGTGTTTGGATTGCTAAGGTGAAAGAAAAAAAAATAACTGTGTACATGCAGGCATGACTCGTCTGAATTGGTGCTTGGCTTCGCTTTTCAGCTGGTGGAAGTTTCTGTTCTTTTGTTTTTTTCCTCTGAGGGTTTCCAGAAAAGAGACGGTAAGCCTGTACCTGTTCCACAACATCGCACAGCGCATTTATGGCAGACGTGTCTTTCTAAGTCAAATCTAAATATAAGCGATGAATTTAGTATTTACTGAAACTTGATTTTTTTAAATTTTATTTACAATTCAGCATTTCTAGTCAAACACTTACATTATTCCATAATACTGTATTATGGAACATTTAAACATATACATTTAAGAGTTTAAGTCCTTTTCCTTTGCATGTTATACTCTAATGCATTACTCAATACACATGAGCATTTATTTGATTGTTTGTTTTATTTAATACTTGCGTTATGTTGTTCATTATAGGTTTTAAGGTTCTCCTTAGCTTTCTCTTGGATCATTTCTTGATAGAAAAACACTCTGCACTAGGGGTGTAAGTACACATAACTTTATGTAAGGGTTTTAAATTTGTGGACCATGTTCTGAATGCAGACCAAGGAAAGTATTTCAAAGGACCGAATCAAACAGGTAAAAAATCTAAACTTACAAAATACAGTTTCCGAGCTGAAAAACATAAAAAAAATAGTTAAGCTATAGTTAAACATGAATCAGTGCAGCTTCTCTAGCAGATCCCTAGTTGTGTCTTATCCAATCACAGGCGTTTATGACGATGGTAGAGGGAGAGAAAATTTTAAATAAAATTTTTTTAAAGAAAATGATTATATTCATCAAGATTTTTCACTTTGTGTTCCATTTGAGGTGAACTGACAAGCTGGTTTGTTTAAAGATAAACTGACAAATGTTGTGTCTCATCTCATCAGAGGCCATGGCGCTAGTCAAAATTGGTAACATGAAGGCTCAGGGTGGAAAGAAAAACATAACCGGTTCAAATGGTCTTATTTATAATCATGAATTAATGATTAATGGTTAAGCATTTATTATAACTATTGTCACCATTTAAGAATTCCCTTAGATGATCAACCATCAAACAAGTAATAAAGGTATCTCCATAATTTTGTCTGCATTTTTATGGTTAGTATGTAACCACTCCATCTCTCCAGGGATCACTGCTTTGTCACTTTGACTCTTTGTCATTTATTGGGTTTTTGGCTCCTATAATTACATATACTTGAGAAGAAAGTCAGAAAATCTTTTCATCATCCGCTTGTCAGCACCATTGGTGATCCACGTGCTTATCACAGTTCAAACAGTGGCAGCAGTGGATATTGTCGCATATGATTATTAACCTTATTATGATTATCCTTATTATAATTGGTGTAGGGCATGCTTATGCAGCACTGCTTTAATTGCATATCTGTATATCTTTCTAGGAAATTAGGGTCCAATGTGACTTATAGGCTGATCGCTATTTTGATTAAAGAAAATCACAAACACCTGGGCTACACTTTATGGACCCCTGGGGCTGTTTATTAATGAACATCATTGGATATTAGGGATCACTGCTGTGCACAAAGAAAAAATTGTCTTTTTTATTCACCTGGGAGAACCTTTTACCTATTTTGTTTTCAAAATGATTCGAAGTGGAACCAAATTTGCAATATGGAACTGTTTATCATCCAAAGCCCTTGAGAATCCATTGAGGAAAAGTGCACCTTCAAGGCTACATTTATCTTTTCCCTGAAGAGCAAAGGCATACAAGTACAGTACGTAATCTATACTGTAACAGGATATTGTGTGAATTATTTATTATAGTACGTTTATTACGTACTATTCAGCTATGGAATCAGATTACGTGTGTGCATAATGAGATTCAAGAGGTAAAAGACAGTGAGATAAGAAATGAATCAGAAATGATTATGAGCCTGGACCAGGATATTACTAGGCCCTGATAAAAGCACTGCCTGATATCAAGACAGCCAGTTGAATTTGCTTAACTGATCTATATTCACTTATGTGCACATGCTAACACACAAGCTTAGCTTAGCATAATCAGAGGTCATACAAATGTGAATAGTCTTCTTGTTCTTTATATTCTATTCCATTTAATTTTTGCCACAGCTCTGTTAAATACTCAATTCTAATTGGTCAGAATTGAGAGAACAGCTATTTGTAGCTGCTATAACATAAGTGATAAAAATACCGCACAATATTAAATGTAACTCAAAGCTGATAAAAAAAAAAGTAGGAGATCTCTTTTTATAATGTATAAAAATATAAATGTTGGCAAATTTCTGTGGAATACTTTCGAGCATGTTGTTATAGGACGAATAATCACGACAGCACCCTTTTGTTGATTATTTTTCAATAACCGCATCCCTGGTCACTTTTTTATCTCTTACTTAATCCATCTTTAAAAAAAAAAAATCTTTTTATTCATCTATTTGTCTCCATACCTGTTCCACACTAAGACACATTTGTCAGGTGCTAGAAAAAGGTTATTTATGATAAAGAAAGATGAAATTTCATGTGAAGGCATGTAGCAGAAAAATCCCTGAAAACAATCATACAATTTCAATTTACCCTTCGAGCTTTATATTTAATGAGGATGGAATTTTAATGGGAAGCTGTCAGAAATCATTGTCAAATATTATGTTTCCTGCCAAATTGTTGGTCAGTTGTTGGTTGATTAAATCTGTTATCCTTACGCACAGTTGGAATCAAGTCAAAGGTACTTAATTGCACTGTATTAGGGGAAAGAGGAGGAGAGAAAGAATGATGGACAGCGGAGAAAGAGAGAACGAGAGTGAGAGAGGGAGAGAGAGATGATGGAATTGGGAGAGAGTAAGAAAGTAAATTAGAGAGAGAGCAAGAGAGGGCGATTGCACTTTCAGTAATTAAAAAACGTAAGAGCTTCCTCTTACTGGCTGTCTGTACAGATGCAGCAAGATGGCAGTCGCAATATGATCTTAGCAAGCATTTCTCTTTAAGCGACAGATCAATCTTGAGGTATTGGCATTTTAATAGGAGGCAATGTCGGTCTCTGCTGTCCTTATCATTGAGGTCGACAAAGCACTTCTCTTCTCATTAAATTAATGTCCTTGCACTCATTAATCCAGAGACACAAACACAAACTGGACGAGATATAAAAAGAGGGCATGAAGCAGAAGAGTTGTGGTACTTTTAACAAAACTTTAAAATATGGAAATCTATCCACTCACTCACTCATCATCTATACTGCTTTATCCTGTATTCATGGTGACGGGTGGCCTGGAGCCTATCCTACGAGACTTAGGACACGAGGCAGTGTACACCCTGGACAGAGTGCCAATCCATTGCAGGACACACACAGTATGGGCAATTTGCGAACACCAGTTAGCCTAATCTGCAGGTCTTTGGATGGAAACCGGAGTACCTGGACGAAACCCACCAAGCACAGGGAGAACATGCAAACTCCATGCACACAGAGACGGGAATCGAGCCTGACCGGGAATCGAACCCAGACCCTGGAGGTGTAAGGCGACATTTATTAGGAGAAGCGTAAAGCTCACTTTTAGCACACTATCTATCTATCTATCTATCTAGCGAGAGAGAGAGAGAGAGAGAGAGAGAGATCCACTGCCCAACCTAAAAACTGTCAACAACAGGATTTAACTATGCAATTAGATAAGACACTTCCATTGGATAATTACTGCAGTGATTAATATGGTTGAGCGGTCAACAAATTATTCATCTCTGATGCAGTGAGTAGCTTCTCATCATTCTGTGGAATAGATGTTAAAAAAGATAGGAAAAGAAAACTAATAGATTGTTGAAACTACTAAAACTGGGTTAAGAGCTGTCCAATACATTATTAAACTTTTAAATGATTAAATTAAAAGTATAGTGTTGACCACACTTTCTTGAAAAAAGAAAAAAAAAACTTGATTGTGGTCAAAGATTACTTAAGTTTTTGATTAATAATTATAAAAGAACAACAGTAGAACTCATGGCAATGTTTAATAGTGAAAGTAAGTAACATTTCCACACGCACAACATGAAGAAAACTCAAGGGATTGTAACTAAACAGCTGTGTAGCCCTACGAAAACCACTTATCAATGTGGCTAATCAGCAAAAAGGTTTAAATTTGCTAGAAAGCATAAATAATGGACTGTGGAGAATTGGAAAAAGGTCATGTGGTCTGATAAGTCCAGATTTACC
Organism: Clariallabes teugelsi; assembly: GCA_030014215.1. Lineage (NCBI taxonomy): Eukaryota > Metazoa > Chordata > Actinopteri > Siluriformes > Clariidae > Clariallabes > Clariallabes teugelsi. Next base: position 24,749,733 of record JAQMYG010000035.1, on the reverse strand, counting down.
GTGTTTAGAGTGATGGGTGTATCAGGGTCAGGGGAAAAGGAGAATGAACTGATGCACCCATCATGCCTAGTGCCTACCTTACAAGCCTGTGGGGGCAGTGTTATGATTTGCAGTTGCTTCTGTTATCCGCCCAAAAATGAGGTCAGCTGACTACTTGAATATACTGAACTACCAGGATTTTCCACCGATGGTTTTTTTCCAAGATGACAATGCCAAATTGTGAAGGAGAGGATAATATATGTAAAGTGAAACCTTGGTACTTGGTCTGCGAGTGTTTTGCAAGACAAGCAAAATTTAAAAATAAATTTGAACTTGATAAATGAGGGAGGTCTTGATATACGAGTTATACACATGTGCTTTGTCTGCCAAGTGTCACATGATCACAACTGAGCCAATGGTTCTTCTCTCTCTCGTGCTTGGGATTGTGTGTAATCGTTTCCCATGCTCAGTTTCAGTGTGCGTGCGTCACTCGCATAATCAAAATTTGTGCACGTGTGTACTGTTTACTACAGCATTGTGACCACATGTGTTTGTGCTTAGAGCATTTTTTTAAATTTTGTGTCCATGTGTAGTGACTGTTCTTTAGTAACTGTGCTGCAAAAACGGCACTCGAAGAAAAAAAAGGATAAAATGGCTGTAGCAGTGTGAGAGATCAGTCTGTTTAACGACAATGCATCGTCACATTTCTGCGAAACCCTCAAAAGGAGGGGAAAAAAAGCAAGTGTCATTAGAGAGGTTCCAAGGAGTATGTGGCCACTGCTGACTGTGTAGGAATCTTGAAAATGTGACAGGCTTCAACGCAACGCTATGACATAATCAACCTTGTTATCATTGTTGATTGGCAATGGGCAGTAGAATGATTATCATTCTACTGCCCGTTCCTATATTATATACAATAGTTAGATAACTATTTGGAGTAACTATTTACTTTAAGCAAATCCCTCTGCTTTGGATACAGTACAGTATGTGTGTGAATCACATCTGCATTTGGCTCATTCAGTGTAAATATGAATGTGAGTTGTTTAACTCAGTGAATAGTAAACAGCTGAGAGGATTTCCTGAGTCTAAGGCAAGGCAATATTAACACTAACCCGAGATGTTCATCTTATTGTTACACTTTTGCACTCACTGTCTCTCTCTCTCTCTCTCTCTCTCTCTGTCTCTCTGTCTCACTGTATGTTTGTGTTTGTGTGTGTCTGTGTCTATTTCTTATGGGATTGGGGTTATTACTTTTAAAGAAGCCAGTGCCAAAATATATGCTCAAAAGCAAAACTTAGGTCAGGGTAGGTCGACCTTGGTTTTATGAGAGTGAGAGTAACAGTGAAAGAGAATGTGAGTAAGAAGAGGAATTATAGTATTATGGGGAGTCCATCAAGTGAGATACCTAGCAAGATCTATTTGTATTGATATATTACAGATTTAGGAATGCATTAAAAGATTCTTTGCTGCATTGTTATTTTGTGGAGATTTTTTAATTTGATGCATAAAACATCATAACTAGACTACTGTAGGTAGGAAAACTGAACCTTGTGAGTAATGACAAGTACCTACTGAATGAAACCGATTTTTCAACAATTTACATTATGTAGCATAAAAACAACTTTACATAAAACTCTATGTACTGTATCTTTTGTATCATCGTTTCTCAAAAAGAGAGAAGGGGTAGAGATATGGTACAATGCTTGACTGGGGGAATTTCAGAACTTTTGGCCTGCAACAAGCAAAAAGAAAAAATAATAAAAGATCCTGGTACTGGGTTAAGAACCCTTCAACACTTTATCAAAACCTGGAAGAATAGTGCTTGACCGTCAACATTGTGGAAGAAATGTGGTTGGAAAAGTCATGAAAGGAGATCACTTAAATGCTTGGTGATGTTGCATGGCAAAAATCAACAGTAAAAACCATACAGTAGCTAGGGAGCATAAAGATTGGGGTTTGGAGCAATGAAAAAAGGTCATGATGAGTTCCGATTGACCCAATGCCAGAGTGAAGGGCGTGTCAGGGAAAGGAGGGAACTGCATGAACCAATGTCTTTTGGAGGCAGTTGCTTCACTTGGTCTGGTCTAGACTAAGCAATGTTATGTGGCAATAAAATGAAGTCAGCTGACGACCTGAATGTACTGAATGATGAGGTTATTACATCAATTAAGTTTTTTTACCCTGATGGCACGGGTATATTCCATGTCATAAATTGTGAAAGAGTGCTTCTGGGAGCATGAGGAATCATTTTCACACAAGAACTTGCCAGCACCTGTAATCCAAGCTAAAGGTCACTGAATGAAATCTTAGAGTTTGTGATTTTTTCTGGCCAGGCATGTATACTTTAGAGTATTCGTGCTCTTGTCCTATAGTGGTTTAAAAGGCAGTTTAAACAGGGTCTCTTAGGATGACAGCATAAATAAAATGGAGAAAAAAGGGAGAGACCTGAAACCGGTATAGTAAAGCATGGAATATATATGTATCTATAGTAAGACATAAATATGACTTACTATAGATACAACTATCAGTTGTAGTCACAAAGCGCAGTGACACTGGAACATTTGGCTTACACTCCTGTGCTGAATTATACCATGACTTTATATGTGTAATGGTGACATGGACAAATAATGCATTTGGTTCATTTTAAATGGGGATAGTGCTGAAGGTTGAGCAACTCTTGATGTAGTGCTCTACTGGATTTGATTATCCCTGTCTAAAAAAAAATCGACCTGTTTTTCATAGTCCATGCCTTTGGCTTTCCGGTACAGACTGTATCCTTTACTCCATTTTCTTCCTCCATATCCTCTGGCACTTTGCCAACAGCCTGATTTCTGTCTCTGTCACTACAGATTACATCTTTTTTGAAAATTGTGGTAACATTTTTTTCCAGGTTCTTTTATGAGATAAAAGCATAAATCATCTGTATTCCTCTTGGTAGCTTTCCCCAGTGCAAATGGTATTCTGATTATGAAAGGCAGGAAAACGGTTCGGTTTCTAGTAGTGCATGTGCTTTTAGGACAGTGTGACATAAAAAATATTTCTTTGATAGTGTAGTCTCTCGTGGTGCTTTTGTGAACAATTTCGAGACAGTTTTCTCATTTTGGACAAGAGGGACAGCTTTATACGGCAGTTTATAAAACAGTTTATTCCCAAGTCTCACTCATGCTGCTATTTACAGTATGCTCATATTGAACTTTCCTATACAGTATATTGAGCACGCCTAACACTGTTTGTCTTTATGGTACAGTTGTAGAAAAGGATGGATTCCCTTTAAAATCTGGTTCCTCTCAAGGTTTCTTCCTCATTGTGTCCTGGGAAGTTTTTTTCTTGCCACCGGTGCCTTTGTCTAGCTCATTGGGGCTCTTATAGAGTGCTGTACAAATAACATTTAATTGCTTTATACTTTATCAAACATGATGTCAGCAATGAGGTAAGAGACCACTAGGTGTTGCCACAGTAGCGCTCAATTTGGTATGAGTGCTTAGTTTATTGAAACTGTTTTTGGAGCTAGTTATATTATTGAATTGTTTAATTATTATTATTAAATAATATATGTCACATGAAAATGATCAGTGATGCTTATCATATGTTCTGTACAGGGTTTATCACTTTCGATCCTTCAACACAAACAGCTCCTGGTATTCCCATCGTCTGAATCCATGAGTCTCAAAAAACTTCTGCCTGAACTGAGTTCAGAGACAGAAACAAAAGCTAAGCTGTAACTCAAGTCCCACGGCAGCCACTGCTCACATAAATAAATAAATAAATTGCAGTACATAAGGCCACGGCATACAAGTTGCAACATTGAGGGAAGAAAATATGAAAAAAATGTCTGTTGGAGCTTGCATAACACATTGCCTCAAAATGTTCAACAGTCAGGTTTTTTATTTTTATTTAAACTAGCGTATATTTCTATGATTATGCAGATGTTTTAGAGAAAGTGTTAATAATGAATTGCTACATACTGTATTAAACATTAGTAGTATTTACTATAGTCATTTAGCACACGGTGTTGTAAACTGTAGTGTATAGTATAGTATATTAATTAATACTTGCTGTTGTAAATTGTAGTCTTTACTAAAGTAATTTTCTCCATGTTGTACTGTATACTGAATTTTCACATTTTCTGTGCTACTAAAAATTAATGTTATACCATACCCTAAATGATGGAAGTAAAAGTAATTAAGTAGATAAGAAAGTAGGTTATAAGTAAGAACAGTAGGTACATAAGTAAGTGAGTAAGTAGGTAACAGTAAGAAAGTAATTAAGTAGGCAAGTACTGAAAGTAAGTAAACCTAAGTAAGTTAGTACCTAAGTACGTGAAAGTAATGAAGTAAGTAATTAATTAAGTAATTAAAGTAATAAATTAAGCACATCTAAGTAGGTAAGTAGGTAAAATAGTAGAGTAATTAAATAGGTAAGTACTGTAAGTAAACATACGTAAGTTACTGTAGTAAGTAAGCAGGTAAAAGAAATAAAGTAAGTAATTAAAGTTATTAATTAAGCTCAAGTAAGTAAAAGTAAGTAAGCAGATAAGTAAAAGTAAGTAAGTAGGTAAAAATAAGAAAGTAATTTAGTAGGCAAGTACTGTAAGTAAACATACGTAAGTTAAGTAATAAGTAAGTAATATGTAAGTAGGTAAACGTAATAAAGTAAGTAATTAATTAAGTAATTAGAGCACTTAATGAAGCAAAACTATAGTTTATATACTGTATAAGTAAGTAAAAGTATCTAAGTAAGAAAGTAAGTAAGTAAATGTAATTAAGGTATTAGGTACGTACTGTATGTAAGTAAGCAAAAGTATGTTAGTAGGTACGAAAGAAAGAAGGAAGGAAGAACACATAAAGAAACAGAAGAGCCATTCCACTATGTAACCAAAGACAACATTTTTATGGCAAAATTAAAAATTAGCTAGTTGTGTTTGTGTTAGCTTCCCAATGATCTCAGTCTTTTTCCATTTACCCAATGTACCTGCTTAGAAATGTGGATCCCTACTAGCGTATCAAGATAGTACCGTAAGAACTTAATTTTTGTACATATAATGAAATGCTGCTCTAAATCATTGTCTTCCTAGTAGAGAATCATAACTCAGCATAATGTAGCACAGCTATGGCCCTTGGGTCATTGTTGATTTCACTGTTCCCACAGTTCAAGTTCTACTCCGGAGTTAATTAGCAGGTTTAGTATGTTAGAAGTGGAGAATCACCAGTGTGTTGGATGCTGGCCCTGCAGGACAACAGTTGTGAACTCTATAAATAAACCTTGTGATGGGGTCTCATCAGTCAGCATTCCTGATCTCGACCCAAACTACATGACAACGCAACTGGACTCCAGGCTTCACAAGTTTACAATATTCTCAAACTTTGGTTTGAAATAAAAACAAGTTCTTTTCACAAAGCACTGAGGGTGGCCAGATTGTTTCAACATGATGTTTCAAGCAGAAATTTATATACACTGAATCATTCTGCGTGAGAAAAAACACTAAACACTAGCTCTCTGCTCTGCTCTGCTTTGCTTTGCATTGACATTGTTAACAAAAACTCACAGTTGTTGCCCAAGGACAGAGATGCTTCTACAGATCAGAATTCAGGGTTATGAAGCGGACAACTCATCTTATCGTCCTATTTCTTGCTGAATCTGAATCTTCACAGGAGCAGTGCTTCTAAAGCCTGTGTTTTCTATATTGTATTGCCTCTCATCACATTCTGTCCCTCAAATAGCATTCAGTGAAAGCACATCCGTTATACTGCACTGTGTGTGTGTGTGTGTTATATTTAGCATAACTGTAGAGAGAAGCAGCACTCATAAAAGGATTGATTAAGCCAAAAACTGCTGCTGCCACCCTGTCACCCATGATATTGTGATGATTGGAGCGAGAAGACTAGATGGGGTGAAAAGCCACAAGGTTACGCAGAAATCCTGCTGTGATTTGCAGTTAATTCCTTTTGTATGGTCTATACACAGTGATGATAAAGATGCTGAAACTTAAAGGATGAGAAAAAGCCATTTATGGTATAAATAGCTCTGGACACGTACATGTACACATCATGGTTTGGTTTTCCACAGCAAAGCAGAGCAATTTCCACAGACTGGCAGTTAATTAACACTATTTGTTTAAACAGTGGAGCCTATCTACAGCAGTATACTGTCTAGACTGTTGTAAGGATGTTCCGTATCGAATTTGTTTAGCACCTTCTCTGATAGTAGAGGGGTACTGCAGGATACACAAGACAGAACATTTTAAAGCAGCACCCTACCACTGTGAGGATTAATCTTATGTTTGTTAGTGCAAAGTGATATAACAATTCTATAATCCTAACAACAAACTGCATACTACACGGCCTGGCCAGATGTTGTTGTTAGTCTTTCAGCTGCCCCGGTTGAGAGGTTGCCACAGCAGATTAACGGGTCTACACAACAACTTGGCACAGGTTTCACACCTGATGCCCTTCCTGACGCAACAATCCCATTTTATTTGGGCTTGGGACCGCATCTAGTGACTTGGGTTTGGGCATTGGCTGAGAAGCGAACCCGGGCCTTTCGCAAGGTAGGCGAGAAACCTTCGAATGAACCACCTATGCCCCCGCCTTTATCTTTGATGATGGTGTGCAAGCAGTCACTGATTCATGGGTGACAAATATTCCTCATGCTTTCATAACCAATTTTTATCAACGAAATCGGCGAAATATGATAGGAGGATACCCTGGTCATACAGTGCATTCAGGTCATCAGCTGACTTCATTTTATTGCCAACTGAACCAAGCCCAGATCATAACACTGCCTCCTGAAGCTTGTTCTGTGGCCATTATGCATAATGGATGCATCGCTTCATGTGCTTCCTTTCTTACCCTGATGTGCCCATGACTCATCAGACCACATTACGTATTTGCAGCTGTTTATTCCCAAGATGTTTCTCACCACATTTCGTCCCTGATGTTGATAATTCAGCACTATTCTTCCTGTGGATAGGAACCCATTTCTACTGATTTTAAAACTTGTTAGTTGAGTAATCTTCTTTTTTATTAGTTTCTACTAATATTTTCTCCCTATTTTAGTTGTGTCCTGGTCCTACCCATCACATTAAAACACTTCCACATCAGTGAACAGCTACCAACCAGGGAGGGCACGGTAGCATGTGCTTCCTCCTATTCACGTGAAGATGACTGCATCTTTTCAAACTCTCACTCATGGGCCGTTAGTAATCGGCGATATCCGATTCCTTCCACATGCATGATCTCACACACACCCATGACTTGCTAGTGTCACCATGATTGATGTGGGAGTATGAGTATTCCATCCCCTTCCCCCTTAAGAAAGCGTGGCCAATCTGCTCTCACTAGGCTCCCGGCTACAGGAGTTGAACGTGTAAAGGGTGAGCACTTTACCACTGTACCACTCCGGAGTTGGTGAAGTCCAATAATTGGACCATTCTAAAATGGTTGCTTTTTTGGCCAGGCATTGTTGGAAGTAAGTTTATAAAGTAAGCATTAGTGCTTCTATTAGATCTGACTGCACGCGCCGGCCTTACCGCTCCATGTGCATCAGTGAGCCTTGGCCACTCATGACCCTGTGGCCAGTTTACCGGTTTTCCTTCCCTGGATTACTTTCGGTATGTCCTGACCACTGCAGTTTTGTAGTTGCTCTGACCCAGTCCTCTTGCTATCACAATTTGGCTCTTGTCAAAGTTATTTAAATCCTTATGCTTGCCCATATTTTCTGCTTCCAACACAGAAGCGATTTCAGGAAAAATGTTTCATTTTCTGCCTAATACCGTATATCTCACCCACTTCCAGCCACCACTGTAAAGAGATATTGAAAATGTAGCTACTGTGAGGAGGGCAAATGTGTAATGGCTAGACAATGGGAGCAGAGCAACTCCAAACTACAGCTCTTCTAGGATTGCTCCAGGCTGCAGTGGTCAGAACATACCAAAAGTGATCCAAGGAAGGAAAACTGGTGAACTGGCCACAGGATCATTTGTGGCCAAGGCTCAGTGATGCCCATGGGAAGTAAAGGCTGGAACATGTAGTAGAGCTACTGTAGCTCAAATTGAGAAAAAGGTTAATGCTGGTTCCAATATAAAGGTGTCAGAAAAAACAGTGCATCCCTGTTTTGGTGGCAAAGTGTGGGGACGAGGACTCAATATTAGGCTGGTGGTCATAATGTTATTGCTGATCAGTGTATAAAGGCTTTTTCTATAATTGGAACTTACCCATGCAGATGGAGATTTGGAAGCTTAAAACACCAAATTGACATTAATGATCTGAATCATTCACATAATTTGCACACTGAGGATAAATCAATCACTACTTATTAGTTTCCATTGTAATTAGAGAACAAATTAATGTATTACCTGTTATGCAAAAAACATCCCTCTCCATCACTGGAAATATTGACTCATACTCTCTTACTCTTTCTTTTCATTGATTAGCAGCCTGTTATTTTAAAATAAGATTTCTCTCAGCTGGTATATGAGAAATTCCTGGTGAAGTTAGACCACCACTGCTAGTGTGAATTTCTTTAGGGGCAAGACACAGAAGTCCCTAAATGTTATAACCATTATAGCTTTAATAATGCCTTCAAATTGCAATGGATATTTTCCAGTGTCTGTGAATTTTGTATCTGACAGTCTTAGCTTCCAATATACTGTATTACTCGAATGCACAATTGGTCTTAACTACAGTACATGAGTCAATATGTTTGTTTGTTTGTTTGTTTGATGGTTCGTTTATAAATCTATGCATTATTTATAAGGGATGGGAATCCCCAGTGACCACCCGATACGATATTATCACGATACCTAGGTGCCGATTCGATTTGTATTGCAATTGTGTAAGTATTACGATTATATAATTTTTATATAAAAATTTATATTTTTCAGAATTATAAACAAACATATCAAATAATTTTCTTCTACCACACATCCTTTCTTCTACCAAGCGCATGTCACCTGCAGGATTGTAGAGGAATAATAACATTTTACCATGACAATTGCATGTGAATTATGTGAATAAATACAAAATGAAAAATAAAAAATTAAATCCGTTTTGGACATGATACATGAATTGCCCCACTAAGAATTGTGATACATCCCATGAAATGATTTTCCCCCATCTCTTTTAGTTGGAGATCTGAACTTATTATTCATACAAGCCTGTTCTGGTAGTAATGGTTCATTTACCTTCTCAGGTTCTCTGATAGATGGAATTTTGTCTTCCATTCACATGAACACTGCACTCCAACCTTGTTACCATCCAAAACCCAAATCCAAAAATCCAAAACTTATCTTTAGCATGTTTTTACGTCTGTTATTTTATTGTTGATAATTATTTATCTGATTTTAATAGTTAAGTATCCTTGTGCATTATTATTATTATTTTTTTTACTGGAGGAATTTTGTATCATCTATCAGATGGAGTCAGATGTAGAAGGCTGACTTGGTCCCTGAAGTGTTCATTCTGCCTTTTAAAAGAATGAGATGGATTAGAGGGCACAGGGCAACTTCATCAGGCTGTTAAGGAGGAAATACCAAGGCTGCAGAAAGAAAAAGAAACAGACTTTCACTAGAAGAGCACACACATACCGCATTACCTCTCTCACCAGCTGCCCAATTTAGGGTTGATGGATGGAGCTCCTAATGAAGTCATTCTCTGTTTACAACCTTTTCTTCTTTACTAGTGGGGTCTGGATGAGTCTTTGATGGCGACCTCACACTTGCACAATGTTTTACATGCAGAGCAGAAAAATGGAGCTCAGGTTGGAGAAGAGATTTGCAGATGTTTAATGGACGAGAGAGCTGGAAGACGTTTAGGATACCCAGGTGTCTCAGAGAGTGAGCAGACAAATGAAAAATTGAAGTGACATTAGTGCAAATATGAGCGAGCATTCTTAGAGAAAAGCCCAGAATGGGGGATGCAAAAAGAACGAGGCAGGGGGTAGAGATAGTGAATGAAAATAAGAATGAAGAAAAAAAAAGTGAGAAAGAAAACAAGAGAGAGACAGAGCGAGGATCGAGGAGGGGCTACGAGGGGAATATGGGGAGGGGAGAGATAAATAAAGGGCAGCGCAGTCACCTCCCCCTTGCTCCTGTGGAGCTGAGTTGCATGACCCCAAAAAGCTTTGTGAGTTTCACTGAATAGAGAGAGCGCGAGAGAGAGAGAGAGTGGGAGGGAGGAAAAGAGGAAGGCTCTTAGATAAGAAAGTGAGACAGAAGAGGATGAAAGAAGAGACGGAGGGAGAGAAGCAGCAGCAGCAGTAGATCTGATCTCTCTTAGGTGTGTCATGGATTTGTGGAGCAGTATTGCAGTAGTGAATGAACTGCTCTGGAATTCTGTACCTGGTCCAGTGGAATAATCAGGAATCCTGTGCCGGTTCAGGGGAAAAGTCTGGAGCTGTCAGCGTGATCTCGTGATGCCTTCTGTGTCCCTAAATATGCCACCGGCGATGGCTGGACGCACTCGGACATGGGTCTGCCTTTCCTGCATGTTCTGGGTAAGACACGGAATGTTACAGTACTGAGATGCTCTGATAATCTCAAGAGACAGGGAACAGAGAGTACCGTACACATGTGGCATGCAACTAAATTGAGCCATGCCTGCTTGAATGAGCTGATGCTAAAAATGCTGCAAGCTTGAATGAACATGTGTATCAGAAGTATTTTTGGCTGCATGCACTCTTTGCACTAGGACGAAATAAATATGTCTAGTTCGACTTTGCTAACCTTTTTATTTTGACAGTTTTGGAGAGTCTGTTCTTTCTCTGATCAGTTTACTCTGACTTGATGAGGCTTGGCAGCCTTGCCTGACCTCTGCCCTTTTAATTAGCACTCTTCTTTTGAGAATGGACTACAGAAGAAACTCAAAAATCTTGTGTCCAGTCACTGGATGCACAAGGAAGTGGAGCATCTTTAGCTTCTCTGTGGGGGTAAGATTAAGTAGTTAGGCCTCCTTGAGGAGTTCAGGGTCTTGCCTAGCGGGATGAAAGGAACCATTCGTACAGCTGTAGATATAATCACATACAAACAAGCAGATGTAGGAAACAGGCGAATGCAACCAATGTGATTAATGCGCTTTCAGGTTCTAGGTAGAAGGAAATTCCTTCCAAAGCTGAAGACTAAATCTTGGCAAGTGTTTGAAAAATCCTCTATCCTTAAGGAATCCATATTGTTAACATGCAGAAGAAGAAGAAAAAAATTGACATTGCCCTTCCTCAAAATTTACTGAATTATAAATGAGCCATCTGAGCAAGATGAAGTTGTTAGTATAAACATGTGCTCTGGTTACTCCATCTCACTATGAAAATGTGGAAGGTTAGAAGAACACACAGGTATAAGGAAAAGGTGCTTAGGAATTTGATTTGCAGATAAGAGGAAGAGTGGCCCGGTAAGTGATAAATCAGATGATAGAGTGTCATTGCCATCTGGGTGGTCTGTAAATAAGATCTGAATCGGCCTCGAAAGGAGACTCCAGAGACAAGGTGTTATGGAAAAGTAGGATTTTTAGAAATTAATTTAAACACATATTGAACTTTTGTCATAAATGTCTAAGAACATAATTAAATGATCAATGTCCATTACCTTATTCTAATTTGATATTGAACATATGTCAATCCCAAGGTCAATCCAATTCAGCACTTTGGGTTTGGTCTCCTAAAAGGGGGCTCAGATGCCAAGGCCACGTGGAAGGGTAGGGCAGTTGTCCCGAGGGAGTTTAAATGTCTTTTTGTGGAGAAATGAGACTTTTGTTGTACAGAGAGTGAGCACTAATCAACCATCCTGTAGATCAATTGGAATTAGTGCTTTCTAATAAATAGGGAAGAAGGCTATCTTATTTATATCTTTTGAAAACAGTCACACATCTTTTATCCTTTGGTATCAAAGACTAATGTGTTCTGGGCCTATGAATTCTTTTATTAGTCATCTGTGTACTGATGCTCCGCATTTTATTCCCTTCTCTATTAAAGCAGGACTGTATATGGGCTTATCTTATCAAATTCCTACTGTAATTGCAGCATCTTGCTTTGGACAGATCATATATTTCATTTAATAATAAAAAAAGAAAAATATAATAAATATATATAATAAATTGTTTTAGTGTTTGTCAAGGTACCTTTCTGGATGGACCCTGATATACTGCAGCCTCCATGTCCATGTTAGCAGCTGGAAGTATGAACTCTCTTTAAGTGAGCTGTTACAAATGTTTGTGAAAAATGAAACTCAGAGAGACATTTTGGAGAGAGCCTGGGACAACATGAAAGGCCACGTGATTTACGATGCACCCACAGTCCCACCTCTGTATGCTAGACTGGTCACCATGGCTCTCCTGTTCCCCAATAAGACTTAAACTGCAATCTGGAACATGTAATGATCCTAATCAGTTCTCTTTTGATTTTTTAACCACTAAGTTTTTTCCCTCGTATTTCACATTGTACCCCCCCCCCCTCCCCCACCCCCATTTTTCTGTCATCATCCCAAACTTCCCTCATTACTCTTAAAATCATTCCCTCACTCCCACTCCCACTTTTCTTCAATTCTTCATCTCGTGATTGTGCCAGCATTTCTTTTCCTATAGTCTAGTTGTATTTATGTGTCTGGCTCCTTAAAAGTATCTTTGTCTGTTTAAATCTATATAACATATGCTTTTGATTTTTGGCAGAATGCTCCGTGCATCTCTTTTTTCTCTCTATTGCTTGATGTAGTGTCTCCTGATGCAAGCAAGAGTCTGGGAATGTGAACATTTGTCTGGGGTGTCTCGCTCAGTGTGCGAGACAAGTGAACAGCACTTCTGTCTCCGGAGGAGATAGGAAATCCGTGTTTGTTGGCTGAGGTGCAAAGGTAGTTCACGGCCTCCGAAATGCATTTGATGCTTTTATTAGTCAGTTCCTAAAACTCATCAGAAGTTCATTAAAAGATTGGCAGTGATTCCTGGGAGCTAAATAGGATGCTTGGATGATGTGCACCATGTGGTTCTCATCATTTGTGAACCTAGGATGATTGTTCTTCAGTGCATTTTTTTGGTTTTCTCTCTGTTGGGGGTGTCTATTGTTGCCAGTTCAGAAGTAATATAAGGTGCACCAACCACTATTTGCATAGTCATTGCATGCAGTTATCACATATGTAAAATGTATATGTTGTTGTATATCATGATGCATTAAACCGATTTAAAGGAACCAACTCATTGTACTTGTTCAGTAGGAGTGATCCTCAACTCTGTTCTAGAATTCTTCATCCTTTGACTTTGAATAGATATTCTAGAGACAGGATTTTGCTCCTTTAGCTGATTTAGTAGAGATTCTAGAAATTCTATTCCAGAATGGAAATTATGGATTTTATTCCTGTGCCTAGGAACACCGGAATACGAAATATTCCAGATTAGACACTCAATGTTCTTTCTTTACCTGGTTGAATGTAATTCCTAGAACTCGGGTACCTACAATAACCAGAGGTTACACTTTAAAGACAACATAGATCAGTGTCAAAGAGATTCACATATCCGATGTCTGGATTCCAACTCTTCACAGAATTTCACAACACGATGTCCACTCTGGACCTGACTCAGAAAATGAAAGAGGTGCCGAAACCTGGTTGTAATTAAGTTTGGAAACGGCAGGATACCCAGGCCCCAAGTGGGACCTCCTATGTGGTATTTTCTGAGAAGGAGGCCCCCTATAAGAGCACTCTTTGTTCTTGTGGTGCACACCGCTTAAACATGCATGATAATACTTGTACATGTGGCTTTTCAGGAAAACACCATCATTTAATGTATAGTTTGTTGCATTGCCATTGTGTTTCCTATTTATTTTTTTCACTAGCACCATATTAATCAATGCGTTTTCCCTATACATGGATGTGTTGAATTTGGGCTGTAAATAGTAACACAGATCACAGTGTTCTATACTAGTCTGTCCTGATACTACATGAGTTTGTAAAAAATCAGATTTTTTTTTGTTGTGTAAATGTTGCTATTTGGACATACCTGCTCAGAAGATCAAAGAGGGTAGTAAAATATTAACAAATGCCTCAGATAGTAAGAGGTGAAAGGTAACTAAGAACATTTAATTTGTTCCTGTACTTAAGTACAGCAGTAATTCACTTGAGTCATTTTATCGGGGCATACTTTTTACTTTTACTCCACTACATCCGACAACACATATCTGTACTTTCTACTTTACTACATTTGTGCATGGCGTTGTGCAACATAACCTCTGTGGTGTGTAGCATTTGAAGCTGCTGACTATTAGACATATTTAGATGATTTGCCTTCCCTCCATGAAACACATAATAATTTAGCAGGTGTAGCAGGAAATAAGAAGCAGAAATGTAAACACATCATGAGAGAGAGACTGTTACTTTTGACTTAAAGGCTATAGTTAGCTAATACAAGCTAAAGTAAATTTTCTCAAGGGGT
>JAQMYG010000035.1:24701934-24725490 GCA_030014215.1 Clariallabes teugelsi | reverse complement strand
TGTCTAAGCATTTCACTGCATATCGTACTGTGTATGACTGTGTATGTGACAAATAAAATTTGAATTTGAATTTGAATTGGGGGAAAAAAGCGCTGGATGCTGTGACATAATCTGGCTGGACAGACAGGCATACAGACAGATCTTTGGTTTCGGGTCGTTCAATAAATGTAATGTAAAGATATCATTGAAAAAGTAAGTTTTGACCAATGTCAGACAAAAACTTTCTTTAATGTATATAGATATATAATTTTCTCCAAAGCTTTTAAGCTTATACTGTAATAAGCTGTTTTTGTTGGATGTTATTTATCAGGGTGTGCTTAATCATGTAATCGAGAGCTTATCCCCTCGGTTATTGTATTCAGTCACCTATCATGGACATGCAGGCTGAAGTAGGCATTTCAGTCAGTATAGGGCATAAATTAACCTTGGTGCCTGTGAAAACTTATAACGTTAAAATCAAAGTTTCACTTCTGGCTGCAGCATTATGGTGTTGCCAGGCAAGAAATATGTGGGTATTGGAAATATGTGGATATTGGAAATGCTTTACAATGGATGCTCTTAGTCCAAATTTAGAACTTTAGAACTTTGGGTCTTGCAACTCTTGCGACCTCCTGTAATTTGAATTTGTGAGTCATATCATAGACATATGTAGTAAAACAAACAAACAAACAAAAAAAACTTAAAGGTACAGTTTAAACCTTTGTAAAGTTAGAGCCTTCTTGCACAGGCTGTAGTAGTGTTTGCTCTAACAATATTGCTTTAGGACATTGTCTGTACACCTTTACTGATAATATTTGGACTGTCCAAATGCTATAAAAACTATTGTTTGCAAGAATGTACATTTGCAATGAAAGCTTTTTAACAAATCGCATGTACACCTGTAAGGTTGACTCCAATTTCCATATATTTCTTCTTTTATTCCTCCTTTTTGACTTTTCTCCCATTGTTGCTTCAGCATGCCACTATTTCATATCAATCACTTCAAAACGTGTCTGGGCATCTTCTCTGGAAAAGTATTGGTTACTGTTTACATAAGCCCGATGATAAATAACAATATTAAGTCTCATCCCAATGAACTGCAATATTAGTCTTACTGGAAGTTTACTTTTGTTATATGGCTCTGTGATCAGACAGTACGTCTCTAGTGCATGTCTGAAAGCTGTGTACCTCAGATCTCCCTACCAACTTCGGATTCTTACTGGTGTTAGGAGATTCTTTGTATGGATGGTGGACCTGAATGGGTTTAGAACCATTCCCAGGGACTTGCGGTCTTAGCAATCTGTATTTGTTGTATACATTCTGCTCCTCTACAGGGGCTGCTGGGACCCACAAAGTTGGCCTTGTGTGGAAGCCACATACTCTGAAATGATTTAAGCATGGTGGAAGCAGATCCACATGAGGTTATACAGCAGGGGCTAGCCAAGTTACAAACTCACCCTTAAGCTGCATCATTGTACAATAATATTCAAATGGGAACAATGCCTGTATTGTCTTAGTTACTGGAAATAATTAAAGGAGGATGCCAGCTGCACAGTTGTGTTTATACGATCATGTATATTTATGAAGATAAACAAAAAACTTCACTGTCTGGTAATGGAGCATGTTATGGTTATGCAGTTCCTAAAATTATGATTAAAAGCTCTGGTTTGGCATTTATGTCAGGATTAGCGAGACTTGCATTCCATGCCATTTATGATATCCAACAGGAAATTAGCTATTGGGAAACTGTAAATTTCTTTCTGTCCAAGTTTCATTGCCTACTTTTAGAGTTTAGCCTGTTGTGTTCCTATAAATAAGGGAACGCAGCGATCTGTTTCTCAGAGGCTCTTGTGTTTTTGACGGGACAAATTGAGATGTATGTTGTCTTGACTATTTTTTCCTCTTATTTTCCCCTTTTTATCCTCTGCGCTTAGTATCTATGCCATGGGAGCAAAGTATAGCCATGGCCAAAAGTCATGTGTTTTTGTGTGTTTTTCATGTGTCATGTGTTCCGGGTTTTTTAGATCTTTTTGTCAGATGTTATTATGGTGTACTGAAGTATAATTACAAGCATTTCATAAGTGTCAAAGGATTTTATTGACAATTCCATTAAGTTTATACAAAGAGTCAATATTTGCAGTATTGACTCTTCTTTTTCAAGACCTCTGCAATTCGCCCTGGCATGCTGTCAATCAACTTCTGGGCCACATCCTGACTGATGGCAGCACATTCATCAATGTTTGGAGCTTGTCAAAATATATGGGTTTTTGTTTGTACACCTGTCTATTGAGGATTGACCACAAGTTCTCACTGGGATTAAAATCTGGGGGGGTTCCTGCCACTTACTTTAGTTATCACTTTTGCCTTAGGGAAAGGTGCTCCATCATGCTGGAAAAGACATTCTTCATCACCAAAGTGCTTTTAGATGGTTGGGAAAAGTTGTTCGGAGGATGTTTTCATACCATTCTTTATTAATGGCTGTGTTCTTAGGCAAAATTGTCAGTGAGCCCACTCTCTTGGCTGAGAAGCAACCCCACACATGAATGGACTTAGGATACTTTACTATTGGCATGACACAGGACTGATGATAACGCTCACTTTCATACATTTCAAGAAGGGCAGCAAAGAAGCCACTTCTCTCCAGGAAAAAAAATAAATCAGGGACAGACTAATATTCTACAAAAGGTACAGGTCATTTTCTCTGGTGATTTCCATTTCTGATTGTTTGGGGCACCCCGAAAAAATGCTTCTTCAGAGAAGAAAAGGTGAGTGCTACCATCAGTCCTGTGTCATTTGAAGTGCTTTTAAAAAGACAGCATGTGCTCATTATGGGAATGTGAGAGACTGTGTATTTTTCATCTACATTAATTTAGAGTGTATAGGAGCGCCTAAGTGTATATTTCCCATGTTGGTCTGTTTGCACAGGGTTTTTAAGTTAGAGAGAACCCAAAATCCCCAGAATTCCTGTCTGTACGGTATGATCTCAATCTTTGAAGATGAGTGTTCCCATGCCAACTCTGTAAGCTGCACTGCTAGGTGGATTGGGGATGGCAGCTCTAGAGACCACCATGCTTTTCATCAGTGCAGAGAGATGAAATGTGTTCCAGACTTGGCCTCCATAAGGGGAATCCACGTTTCCCCTGTTTGTGGCTCAGCAAATGCCTGACTCTCTCTCTACGGGACATATACAAGTTTCACTCAAGTATTTAGATTTACACTAAGGTAACTGTATCCCATAATGAATCTTTGTTATGAACAGAGTATAAAAACTGAACTAGGGCTGGTGTCTAGTGACTGTCACATTCTGGTTCAAGGTTATGAATTTGCAGTGGGCCCAGTGGAGACACACTAGAGGACAGACAGGTGTAGAAATACCAGCTGACACATCCAGTATTAATATTTTAGCCAACAGCTTTAATGCAGCATAGTTCTGTGGTTCCATCCTAAACAGATGATACTCAACTCTTATTTATGCTCCCATCATGGGTTTTTAAATGCTGTTTTTCTTCATGAATGTTGTAGGATCTCAATAACAAATGCTCACTCATTTTTTGATGGGTGACAGGCAGAGATTCACAGAATGTCCAGCAGTGTAATCTGTAAAAGCGATGCAGTATCTCCGGCCTTCAGCTAAGCAGAGCTGTATTAAATCCTTTAGGCTGATGATATCAGGCTAATCAGATCAGAGCAGGGTTGGGCTGAGCCTGGGGACTCGGTGAAAGAGAGTCACTAATGTCACAGATCTGTCAAAGTCACGCACAATGTTGTATTCAGGTGAGGACTAAAGATGACTATCTCTCTTTCCATCTTTTCTCCCTTTTTCACTCTCATCCTTTGGCTGAGCACAGCTGAAAAAGATTACAAGTTGCATGAAAAATTTATATAAAAGGTCATACTGCTGCTCAGGCTTGAGAATCAAAATAACACCATACATCTGAGTTTGTTGTGCAAAATTTTGCGTTTATCCTTTTTAGGATTTAATGATTTTGCACGGTTAGTCACTGTGTTTAGCATTGTGTAGGTTCCTTATTCTAAGAGGGCTGTATTTTGTTTTTTAATGTTAAATCTGCCTATTTGGCTGGACCTGAGATTTTCTATGCACAAAATTTTTTAGACTAGATTATAAGGTAAAATAAAAAGCCACTGTAGGCAATTAAACTAACATACCAACAATGTGGCACTACTTGGGCACAGTA
Source organism: Clariallabes teugelsi (assembly GCA_030014215.1). Classification (NCBI taxonomy): domain Eukaryota; kingdom Metazoa; phylum Chordata; class Actinopteri; order Siluriformes; family Clariidae; genus Clariallabes; species Clariallabes teugelsi. The sequence continues at coordinate 24,721,315 of JAQMYG010000035.1, read as the reverse complement.
GTATATGCATTAAGATTTTGTTCAATTTTTTTCCATGATGATGGATCTCCTGGTTTTCAATTTTAATTGCAAACACAGAATAGTCCTACCTGCCCTAAATGTATCTTCAGCTGCTACATTAAGAGCAACCAACCAACCAGAGATACAACCAACCAACCAGAGATACAACCAACCAACCTGGGATACAACCAACCAACCAACCAACCAGAAACACAACCAACCAACCAACCAACCAACCAACAAAGCATATAGGGATACAACCAATCAAACAACTGGAGATACATAAAATACCTGGAATACGACCAAAAAAAAAAAACAATAAACCAACCAATTAGGGATACAACCAACTTACCACCCAGAGATACATCCCACCATCCAACTACCCAACCTGGAATAAAAACAACCAAGCAACCAACCAATCCCCAACAAACCACCTAGGGATACAACCCAACAACCAACTAACCAACCTGGGATAAAAACAACAAACCAAACAACCAACCAATGAAACAACCAGCAACCAAGCAACTAATAAGCAACATAAAAAAGTGCAGCATTTGAAAATGGCTGTAACTAAAATATTGATTGCAAGGGATTTAAATGGGAGCTAAAAACTAATTACATTGCATTTAATCCCACTAAGCCATGAATATTTAGCTCTTCATATTGTAGTTACTCATTCCCCTCAGTCCCAGCTCTATATTGCTTGCTTCAGTCATTCCTCGTCCACTTCTATCTGTCTCACCAAGATTTTGTTTTTCAATTTAGGACAAAATCTAGGACAAGATGCACTGATATCAAACAACACCATAGTTACTTTTTATCTAATTTTTATGTTATGACTTTTTAAATGCTGTTCATATAGTAGTAATTAATGTTCATGTTATTTGTCCTACATAAAGTGTTTACCTAGCACTATGAGTTACAGTACTGCTGTTAATATTGTGGTTAGTTGTTATTTTTAAAAGTTTTGCCAAGTTATGTTTCTAGAGTTGTGGGAACTATGTCACATACTTAATGAACAGTAATATTGGACCTTTGTTCTGGGATTGCACTGTTTGTGGCTATAAGGGTACCTGCAAATGAAGTCATACTCTCTCATGAGAACCAGACCCTGGAATTTCCTGTTCAACAAAGCCATGTCTTGGTCTGTTAACCTTCAGGTGTACTTACAGTGGGCGGTACAGTTATACCACACACACACACACACACACACACACACACACACACACACACACACACACAAAGAATCAGGTTCTGTTGAAGTGCTTTAGGCTTACGTATATGATGGCAGATCTCTTAGCCCTAGTTTTCCACAGGCTGTAATGAGAAGATCATTAGCAGCAGTGGCGTGCCAGGTCTCTTTATGTCTGTCTGAGAAAACCCCTGGTCTTTTCCATGCTGTGTGCCCAGACTGTCTATGTTCCAGGCAAACATGTTGCAACCCTTTCTTGCATGCTGTCTATAGCCCTCACCTGCAGCAGGTCTTGACCTGGTTCATGGACTTTCTCAAAGTGAAGAGATGACAATGGAAGTGAGGAGATAAATGCTGGTTATGGTTATAATGATGATGGAAATCTGGACGTCAGGCAAAGTAACTACTCTCTGATGAAGAGCTAGCACTTCCTTTTGTTCAGTCATTTATAACCGTTTCACATTTACCTGTTTTTTTTTCTTTTAGAAGTTCTCAGGTTTAAGAGAATCTCTACTGTTTTTTATTATTATTATTATTTCTATGCAAACCAGTGGTGTACTGTACTGTAGTTTTCGAGCCTGGGCAGACATGTTCAGCTCCAAATGGAAAACATCTGAGCAAATACTCAAAGGAAGTGGTGTCACCGTGTCTGAGTCACCATGGACCTCAGTCAAGGGATGAATTGAACACGAAAGGGGAAAATATATTTTTCTCATTTCCTCAATGCTAACACCAACCAGAACATGACCGAATCCAGATAAGGAGAGAAGGTCTTTGTGTATTAGAAAAACCACACACAGAGGCTTATGAAAGCAGGTCCTTGGTATATGGTATCGAATAAAAAATTTGCTTCCATTGCTTGCATATCACATTTGTGGTCCTTCCTATTTTGTTCAAAGCTTTATTGTTTTTGGACGGCCTTTCATTCCTACTTTTGCCCTGGCGGAAGATCTTGCTGATGACTGCAGATTTAGTTTTTCATCCAGCTAGAAACTGTCCAGCAGATTGTATGTCAGTTCTGTCACCGAGCCAACTATGTCATTGTATATGGTATAGTGCGACTACCTTGTCAGGCAAAATCTCTGCTCCCAAAGGACAAAACAGTTGTGTCTGTAAAGTGTAGTTGTGATGGTTAATGACTTCCTAAATACATCTAGATCATTGTGAAAATAATAATAAAAAAAAAGGTTGTTGCAAGTGCTGGCTGCAATCTACATGTTACAGTTCTTAAAACTGTCAAATTTAACAGAAAGTACATCTGGATATCTGTAAAGCTGCTTTGTGACAATAACCATTGTTGACATTGTTGAAAGCATAAATGAAATTTTATTTCAATTGAACTGAAAAATCAATAAGTGCCAAGCTGCCACAGTTACAGTATGATTTTCTCACTTTTGGCTACCAAATGAGCAAATAATACTGTGAAATACAGTACTTTTTAGAACCTGTTGCATGGTGGCACGGTGGTGTATTGGTTGGAACTGTGGCTTCACACGTCCAGGGTCAACGGTTCAAGTCCCACTATGGGTCTGCGTGCTTTGTAGGTGCTCCGGTTTCCTCCCACAGTGAATTGCCCATAGTGTGTGTTTGTGTGCCGGGTGATGGATTGGCACCCTATTCCAAGGGTGCCTCATGCCCAAAGTCTCCACGGAGAGGCTCCAAGGCCCCTATGAGCCTATACAGGATAAGCGTTATAGAAGCTGAATGAATGAATAACAACATACTAGTATATTATTTGAGCACGCTAGTCACTTGATTGTCTAGTTAATTTATTTGACACCATAAATCCTCTTTAACTACTAGGTTTTTACTCTTTCAGGAGTCTGAGATGGTGAGCCACTGAGTACCTAATGACTATTGAGTTGACATATTGACTTCTAAATTAATACTATGGGATCAGATTTATATTGTGTTATAGTTATATGATAGGGCTCCACTACACTAGTTTTTCAAGACTAAGCATGCCTGATATGCTAATGATGTCAGAGATGTCATACGGTATTTTAGTGCTTAAGATTGAAATGACTGGCTCTGGCTAAGTGGGTTCCAGGTATTTTGTTTCAGCCATGTTGAATGATGAAAGGGAAAGCATTCATGCCTATTACCCCATGTTGAGAACTTTACATCTGCATTGGCAGCATGTCTGTATTAACCTGGGAGTAATCATTTTTAAAACAGCTGTTAAACACGGATATTTAAAACATGATATTTAAGACAACTGCAGTTTTAATGTGTATTGCTTGTATATTTGTACAGCATGCGTTGTTTCTAAATCTGCTTCTTATGTTTTTCTTTGTAGCCGGAGGATTTTGAGGCTGTTCACTCTCACACATTTCGGGTGAAGACGTTTAAGAAGAACAAGCATTGTGGCGTGTGTAAGCAGACGCTCAGCAAAGACGGACTCATCTGCAGAGGTCAGTACTGGATGAGGGTGTGGGTGAGGGGGTCATCAGCTCCTGATGAGCGGTAATAGAAGAAGGTTAGGAGTTTCTGGGATGATGCAGAGCAAAGGGGCAATAATGATGGCTTCCAGCACGGCTGAGAGGCCTCTGCAGATCATATTCGATTATTAACATGATTAAATCCCAGGAGGAGAGTGTGGTCTTATGATTTTCTGGAAGGAGATTCTGAGTTGAGACAGGAGGCAAGCAAGAAAAAATGGCAGGAAAATTGTATGCTGAAACAGAAGGTTCCTAATTTATATATACCCCCCCCCTACTATTTTTAATGACCTGGCTACTCAGCTTAACCCTGTCCTACTTCTCAAACATATAATCTAAGAATTAAAACAAAAAAACAAATGCTTATAGAAGGGGCGTTCACATCAAACCAGGAATTTTGATTGTTCAAAATAACAGAACACAGCTTAGTGGTTAGCACTATGGTCTTGCACCGCTACGGGTTCAGGATTCGAGACCACCTTCGGGTCTGTGTGCATGGAGTTTACATGTTCTCCCTGTACTTGGTGGGTTTTCTCCGAAGTAACGGAGTACGGAGTTTCCTCCCACAGTCCAAAGACATGCAGATTAGTCTAATAGCAGTTTCCAAATTGTCTGTAGTGTGTGTATTTGTGAGTGTGTGTGCATGTTTGCTCTACAATGGATTGACATGAAATCCAGGGTGTACCGCACCTAGTGCCCGAGTCTCTTGGGAAAAGGCTCCAGTCCTCCAATGACCCTGTACAGAATGAGCAGTATAAAGAATGAATGAGAGAGTGGTTTATGAGAATAAAACTAACATTATTTCTCTATATAATCCCCTGGGGTGAAGGTGGTTTTAAATTCTTACCGGTACTTTGTAGTCAAAAGGCAAGGCAAATAAATCTTGAAGGTGGTGGACTGTCCTGTAAATCTTGAAAGTTTCTGTTTATGTCTCCACTTAACTAACAGTTTCAGGGTTGATTTCCAAATAGTGTAAAATGGAAAGCGAGTGCACTATGTAGGGTGTAGAATCCCTTGTACAACATACCAAGTGGGTTAGAGAGGTGTTTGGGATTCAAAGTCCTGGTTTGACTCGTAGTATATATTTAAATTCCACATGTGCTGTTTGGCACACACTATACAAATCCTAAAACAAATGCCTTTGCGTCCACAGTCCACCCTATAAATTAAAGAAGATCACATAGAAGGACGGTCATAAGCTTGTGGTTTGGGGCTTTTGGCTTTGAGCTCTAAAATCTGGATATTGCAATATGGTGGTTTTATTACATTTCTTCTATGCCATTAGAGTCTCATGGGATGGAGCGCTGGTGGAAACCAAAAACAGATACAGTAATCACAGTGACAGAAATAAAAATAAAGACGTATTTGTGACAAATATATTCTGTGAGAGTGTATATCACTGACAACAAGACAAGCAATATTTTTGGCAATATTAGATGTAGAAATAGCTAAAAAATGTAGACTTTTTCGTGCCACTGGTAAAAAGAAGAAAAGAGAGGATTTTTGGTAAATGATTAATTTATTTTATATAAAACATATTACTACTTAATGACTAAATGAAGTGACAGTTTTGTCAGTGCTGTACAGTCATTTTTAACATTAGTATCCCTCTTTTAATTGTATGTTTTTTTGTGTAAAAACCATCCGGTCTCAGTATTAGACGAGTACAACCTCAGAGGAAGGACATCATAGAACTTTTTTCACCGTGCCATTATTTATTTAACAAAAATGAAGCCAAAAAAAAAAAGAAAAAGAAATTGTTTCCTGTATGACTTTATCAGTTTTTCACTTCATTGCGTAGGAATTTTGGCTCATTCTTCTTTAAATATTTCTTCAGTTTATTCAAGGTTTTTGGGCATTCGTTTATACCCACATCTCTTAAGGTCCCACTACAGCATTTTAGTTGGGTTGCGGTCTGAACTTCGAAAGGTCATTCCAAAACCTTGATTCGTTTATTGCTCATGTAGATTTACTGGTGTGCATTGGATCATTGTCCTGTTGTATCAGTTTCGGCCAAGCTTTAGCTGTTCGGCAGAGGGCCTCACATTCACCGCTAGAATACTCTGGTATACAGTGGAGTTCATGGTTGACTCAATGACTTCAAGGTGCCCAGGTTTTGTGGCTGCAGAAATCTTTACTTCTCAAGCCCAAATCAGCACCTCTCCACCGCCGTCCTTGACAGAGTGTATAAGGTGTTTCTGTTGAAATGATATTTGGTTTTTGCCAAACAAAAACTAATGCTGTGCATTAAGACCAAACAACTTTGGTCTTATTTGTCCATTGGACATAGTTTCAGAAGCCTTGAGGTTTGTTCAGACAGAGTTTTGCATCCCCCTCCACTTAACTCTTCCAAACAACCCATACTTGTTCGGTCTTCTTCTAATTGTGCTGTGATGGACTTTAACCTTTAACACGCTAAGTTAAGCCTCTTGTTTTTTTATTGGGATTTCTTTGACTGCCAGAATGTCTGTTTTTATAGAGGTCTACACACGTGCTGATGATCAAATAATCAAGGGCTGATGACTAGTAGCATCTGGCCACAACTTGTCCTCTTAAATCCTGTGGAAGCATTAAGGGGTATTTATTAATGCACACTTTTTTTTTCTTTTGATTTCATTTCACTTAAATAAATAATTGCATGGTGAAAAAGGCTGCATGTTGTTTGTCTGAGGTTGTATTGGCCCAATACTAAGACCTTTTATGATTAGATGATATTCAATATGCTTTTATAGAAAATTACACAGAATTATAAGAGGGGGTACTAACTTTTGAACCTGACTGTAGTTCATTTAGAGTAGGTTAAACATTGTGTCTATGCAAGGCAAAGACAAAGTAGGAAAACCTTTGTCTTAGATTAATGAGCTCTGAGAATCAGTGGCAGCCTTTAGACACCAGCCGATTAAAGGTCACTGTATTTCATAACACTACATGGTCAAACTTAAAAATTCTCTAGAGGCACGTCCCAGTTATGCATGATTTTGACATTTAGCTTAAGTCACACTGAAAGCACGCCATGACCTTGATATCTCTTACCCACTGAGCACACAATTTAATTAATTTTTTTCTGCCATGTCTCACGTAAGCTAAAACTTCTCCTTTACAGTACAGTGTGTAGACAGTTTTTGCTGATATTGGTTAATAATATTAGAAAAGGTGATAAAATATTATATCAGTTGACAAAATATGTTCAGTTTGTTGTGGCAAAACAAACAGAATGTGCAACAGATTGACAACATTTATGTGGGTAAAATTATGATAAAATCTTAGCTGTGATAATTTTATGCATATACAGTACACACATCAGTCATCACGTTATGACTACCCGCCTAATATTGATTAGGCCCTTAGATCTAGCCATCTTTGTGTAACTAGAAAAAATAAAATAAAATACACAACGATCAGCCATGACATTATGACAACCTGCCTCTTATTGAATAGGTCCACGCTTTTGCCACCATAACAGTGATGAACTGTGTGTTCTGATACCTTTCTATGGAGACCAGCATTAACCTTTTCCTCAATTTGACCTACACTAGGGCTTTTATTGGATCTGACCACACAGGCCAGCCTTCACTCCCCATGTGCATCAGTAAGCCTTATCCACACATGACCATGTCGCCAATTCATTGGTTTTCCTTACTTGGACCACTTGTAATGGCTAAACATCTGGGTCAAAGCAACTCCAAAAATTCCGCCTCTTGTGGAATGGTTTTGGTTTACATTGGTCAGGACATACCAAAAGTGATTCAAGCCAGGAAAACCGGTGAACTGGCGACAGACTCATGGGTGGCCAAGGCTTACTGATACAAAAGGGGAGTGAAGTCTGGCCCGTATAATCTGATTCAATAGAAGAGCTACTGTAGCTCAAATTGAGGCAAAGGTTAATGCTGGTTCCAATAGAACCAGCATACATTTCCCCCCCAGTCACACATATATACTGGTTAGGTTAAAAGCATGACACATTAATGACACAAAAGCATACACATTGAGTTCCTGTTATTAAAAATACCTGGCCGTCCTGATACTGTACACCTGTTGGGCGTTTGGCCTGTTGGCCTGGCTTTGACAGAAAGAAAAGAGATAGCAAAACAGAGCATCTATCATTTCTCCCAGCTTCCTGAACTGCACATCATGCAAAAAACTTTCCAAAAGTCTCACATTTGCTCTGTGATCTCAGCAAGGAAAAGACTTCATGGAACAATGCCTTCCTCAGGAAACAAAGCACAGGGTGGCCAAACACATTTAGCCAGTGGTGCCTGTATAAACAGGCCATTTACGTCCGAGTGAAATGCGAAATCTCTGAAATCTTGCCTGTTTTTTACTTCAGTTGTTATCTCTGTACCTGCTTGACACAGATATTTAATATGGTCTTATGATGGTTTAAGCTGTGCCAAGAGAAACAGTTATTGTTGTGCAATGGACATAAAGAACCGGGCCAGAGGAACAAAAACAAAAATGTTTTAGAGACATGAGACACATCAGGCTCTGTCACCGTCGTGAAAACACTCTGTGTGTCAAGCATTCTGCATTGAGAGACATATTTAGAGGCTGATATTTGAGTTTCCCTGTTATGGATGTCCATCCTGATCAGATAGACAGGACCAACAAATTAGAAAACGTTTTAGCTTTGTATTGTCTTATTGATCAGCTAACATGCTGTAGGTCTCTAAGAGTCTTCTTCTTATTATTATTATTATTACTTTCAGTTACAGGGATCATACAGATTTTAACGATTTCCTTATCAGATAATGGATGCAACCATGAAATAGCAATCAATCATGGATCAAGGCTCACTAAACTGACTAAATAAGAATTAAATATTTCAGGACATTGTGTTATATGGAAAAAAAAAAGAAAAACAGTGATGGGGTGGAGTGATGTGGCTCAACATGTTGTATACCGTTACAGCATTTTAAAAATAATACAACGTCCTGAAGTGCAGTTTTTGTCTTACACTATGGCAAACTATGCAAAAATTGTGTTAAAGAACAGTGTTTTTTTCAGGTAAAGTTATTTATCTTTATCATATCAACAAAGTGGAAGTTTATACAGTATATCGTATAAATATATATGTGATATCGACCATATCCCTGTAAAAATTCTAGCTATGGACAGCTAATGTATTCTAGCTTACAGTATGTATTAGCACAAGGACCTTAGTATGAACATACAATTTATTTTGCAGTTTGAAGGACGCTCCTAGCAGAAGGCATACAAAAGCGAAAGCACAAACATAACAGAAACATGCCTCAAATTTAAAAACACATACAAAAGTCAAACCACATGCAAAAAAAAAAAAAAAAAAAAAGCTGCAAAAGAGATTTGCTATACCAGAAGTACTCTGGGATGCCAGGGGGAGTGATAAGCTCTATTTGTCCAGGTCTATACAGACCAGAAAGTACCAATGGAGGAGACGTCAATCAGTGTTTACATAATGTTTGTACTTTCACTTTTGAATGCTCTTTGTCCCTAAATGGCCGCCATAGTATATAGACCAAAAGTTACAACATTGTCATGCAGGATTTTGGATTGCCTGTAAATAAATACTGAAATAAATACTATGGCTGTCAATATTGATGTCTTAATGCATGTGATTAATCTAGAAATTTTAACATTAATCATATTAATCTGTTTGACCATAATGGCTTCCCATAATCGCAGTGTTGTTACCCAGCTGTGTGATAATGGCAAGTTTTATCATGGATAATAAGAGGAAACATCACAAGGTGTGCTGAATGGCAATTTTCATTATAAAAAGCTTCTAGATGGAAGTTTAGATAAAACCAAAGCTGTGTGCTTGAGCTACCTTTTAAGTTGAACTATTTTTACAAAAATACTTTAAATGTAAGACACTTTAAACAGGCTGTGAAGGTAAGGTGGTGGCAAAAGTTACAGTACTTTTATTGCACTTACTGGAGACCAATGGACATCAGAAAGTCAGAAAATAACCATAATTACCTCTGTATAACAGCCCATCTAATCAAGGATAATGGCAACTGCAGTCATACAGTACACTCTGGCCAAGTTGAACAGGACATAATGGATATTATAGGAACATACGTTAATGTTTGAGATATTATAAAACGGCATAATTTGTTACTTCTAACAAGTTTTTGTAATCGTTTCTTTATTCCAACATTGCACGTTTGTAATACAAGTAGATCTCGCATATTTTAAAATTGTTTCTAAATTTATTTTTTAATCAATTGACAGCACTAATAAGTACATACGCTTCCTGCCCTGAATTTATATGTGACTGGAGTTTGTGCATATCTTAATTCCATGCCACTGGACTAATTGTTTAAAAGATGGTAATGATTTCCCTTTAGTGCCATAAAACCTGTCACTGTCACACGTCTCTGGACACCGAGGCTGATTAGCCCTGTATTAGCAAGTCTCTAAGTTAGAGAGGGTTAGCAGCTGCTCCTAAAGGTAAATATTCTTGTTTTAACCACAACACAATCAATCATAGTCTATATGGAAGACAGCTCCATCATGCTGAAACCTCCTGCTGACTCTCGACTGTACAGACAGGGGGAAATCGTAACAAAAGTCAATAGGTTATGGTTCTCTTCCATATTTTTTTTAACAAACAGCACTCTCTTTAATTAAAAGGATAGATTTAAGCACTGTGTGTGGAGTAGAATTTTAAGATTTATGTTATGAGTCCTGATTACAGACTATGCTTGTACAATATGTACTTGTACAGTATTTGCTTTTAATGTTTAGGACATTTGTAATTTGTATTCCTGGTTCACACTGAGTAAAGAAAAAATGAACAATAGTTGTATATCTTATTCTATGCAGATTGTTTGGATTCACTCTTGGTAAGCCATATAACAGGATGATAAAGCACTTTTATTACTAGACACTGTGCTTCATCTGCAAATAAAAAAAGACATCTGGTGATTTAAGCAAACAGCTACAGACTAAATGCTGAGAGCTCATTGTCTTACATCAGTTTTTGGAGTTGTTTCATTGCTGCAAATGACTGGATTCAGTCCATTATCATGGACTCTTGCCTTTAGGTCTGTATATTTTCTGTGTCTAGTGATGCTTGATAGCTTTATCATTACTGCCTTGTAGGAGAATGCAGTAAAGAACAACTCAGCAGTGTTTAGTGCCATTTACAATTAATGATGCTGTGTTATCTCACATTAAATATCACTTCAGTAAAACCGAAGATGACTTTTTTGACTGTTAACAGGGAAGAAAGAAAGCATCATGATCATCATCATTTTTATGGTGGCATGGTGGTGCAGTACAGTTGACAGTTCATTGCTTTGTGGTCCCTGGTTAAGTCCTGAGGTCAAATGTCTGTCTGGAATTGTGTGGAGAATTATGTGATTTTTTTTTTTTTTAAGGAGCCGAGTTTCCATCCATATCTCAAAAACATTAGGAGATTTGTGACTCTAAAATGCCCTTCGGTACAAGTGTTTGTGTGCACATGGTGCACTAGGATGAAAGGTCATCCCATCTAGGTTGTATTCCCACCTCATGCTTGGCATTCCAAGTGTAAACACCTGGATTAGCTACAATGCAGCTTTATTTCAATTGAGCATATCATTCTGGTTTACATATTTACATAAAGGTTAATCAAATCCATGCTTTCCTTTCATTAATCTGTTTTGCATATGAGCATTTGTATTCTCTGGTACAATGCCCTTCCTTCTCTGTTTAAATCAACATTGATCGAAAGACCACAATTAAAACACACAATCCTATCAAGTTACTCTAGTCTCTCTGTCTCTCCCCCTCTTGCATACGACTATAGCTGACTTGTGACCTTGTGACTTGAGACCTTGTGTCCAGTCTCCTGTCTGCTATTTATGTCTCTGTCCCTGTATAATACAATTTCTAATCCAATAAGCCTTGCAATTAGAACACTGTCTCTCTCTTCTAACAAATCATTACATCTACAGACTAAATTAAACTGGCATCCACATCCAAAATGATGCTATTTCTGTTATATGTTTGTACAGTACTTCTACTTATAATGTTAGCAAAGTTTATATTGGAAATGTTGGTATTGATATTCTTGAACCTAATATCGGTTATAATTATAATATTATATTGTGACTAGTGTTAGTACCCGCCATTGACGGTTAAAGAGTTTGTAGAAACAGTTAAAAGTTTAAAGCTAAAAAAATCAGCTGATTAGCTTTAATGTGATCAGTGATATTACTTCCTGTAAAGCCATGTCTATGTACATGTCTGCCTGTCTTTCCGTACGGTAGCACTCTCATTCTAACTTAGAATCACAGATGATAAATCGAAAAATTTGATCAGTTTTGTCTTAAAATTACTCCAGCGCATTTCAGCCAAAATATTCAGTTTAGTTTTTCTAATTAATGTCTATTGGTGCAGGTGTTTGTTAACGTTGAGCAAGTAGATTATTAGTAGCTTAGTTTAAAGTAGATTATTAAATCCAACACATACAGAAACTGTTTATAACATTGCTTTTACTCAACATTTATATTTCACTTATGTTGCAGGTTAAAGTACTGCAAAATTCTGTCCAGCGGTCGATTTAAGGCGCGGCCACTGTTTGACCCATGCGCAGTACACTGTCAAAACTTTCAGTTTGTAATCTGGCACAAATTACAAAACTGCTCATAACTTCACCTGCAGTACTGTATACTCACCATTTTAATTGTATTTATGAAGTTTTACTTCAGTTAAGTTTCGTTAAATTCTGTCCTGGCAGTTTTGCATGATGCTAAGACAAAATCTGGCTGGACAGACATACAGACATACAAAAACTTTTCTGAGACTGGTTTCGGGGCCTCCAATGTACAGTATAAAACGTAAGGACATCATTGAAAGTGGGTGTTCTGGACAGAACATTTTATTTATATACGTAGATATTGTAATTTCAACATTTCAATTAGGCTACAAATTTGAAATGAATTTAAAATGAAATGAACTTCAGCACATGTGGAAAACACACTGAATGTAACACCTCAACATGAACAACATGACTATGCAGCTACAGTATGCCATCCTTTCCCTGACAAAACTAGCATTTATCTCTTTCTCACATTTAAAAACATAAAATTTCATTTCATGTGTTGGTATTCTAGGCTAGCTTTAAATGGTAAAAAAAAAAAGAAAGAAAAAAAAAAGAGAGAACTAAGAGATTATACTAAACAGTAGATTTTTTTTTTTTTTCCAGCCAGGCTACAACTGCTAGCTAGCAAGGTAACATTATTGTTTGCTTAATCACAGATGATAAATCGAAAAATTTGATCAGTTTTGTCTTAAAATTACTCCAGCGCATTTCAGCCAAAATATTCAGTTTAGTTTTTCTAATTAATGTCTATTGGTGCAGGTGTTTGTTAACGTTGAGCAAGTAGATTATTAGTAGCTTAGTTTAAAGTAGATTATTAAATCCAACACATACAGAAACTGTTTATAACATTGCTTTTACTCAACATTTATATTTCACTTATGTTGCAGGTTAAAGTACTGCAAAATTCTGTCCAGCGGTCGATTTAAGGCGCGGCCACTGTTTGACCCATGCGCAGTACACTGTCAAAACTTTCAGTTTGTAATCTGGCACAAATTACAAAACTGCTCATAACTTCACCTGCAGTACTGTATACTCACCATTTTAATTGTATTTATGAAGTTTTACTTCAGTTAAGTTTCGTTAAATTCTGTCCTGGCAGTTTTGCATGATGCTAAGACAAAATCTGGCTGGACAGACATACAGACATACAAAAACTTTTCTGAGACTGGTTTCGGGGCCTCCAATGTACAGTATAAAACGTAAGGACATCATTGAAAGTGGGTGTTCTGGACAGAACATTTTATTTATATACGTAGATATTGTAATTTCAACATTTCAATTAGGCTACAAATTTGAAATGAATTTAAAATGAAATGAACTTCAGCACATGTGGAAAACACACTGAATGTAACACCTCAACATGAACAACATGACTATGCAGCTACAGTATGCCATCCTTTCCCTGACAAAACTAGCATTTATCTCTTTCTCACATTTAAAAACATAAAATTTCATTTCATGTGTTGGTATTCTAGGCTAGCTTTAAATGGTAAAAAAAAAAAGAAAGAAAAAAAAAAGAGAGAACTAAGAGATTATACTAAACAGTAGATTTTTTTTTTTTTCCAGCTAGGCTACAACTGCTAGCTAGCAAGGTAACATTATTGTTTGCTTAGCCAACAAACTGATAAACTAGCTGCCTGTGTGCAACAGTACAGTATGCTAACCTTTTAAAACTATGTTACTAATGTAAGTAGGCAATGTAATTTGAGTATTCAGATGGTTTTAGGATTCTGATTAAGATTCTGATGTGTTGATAGCATTTTGGGATTTTGAACTTGAGAGTTCTAGGTACAGTATGAAACGCATATTGTTTTAATAGCTTGATAAAAGATTTGTGGACTGGAATCAACATATTCTAGGTACCAGCCTTTCTGTGTGTGCGTGTGTGTGTTTGTGTGTGAGAGAGAGAGAGAGAGAGAGAGTTAGAGTTGTACAGTTTGGCAATATTAATATAACACTGTTTGTCATGCCATTGGAGCAGCGTGAAGTAAACCGAACTAAGACTGAAAGCATCATTTGAAGTTGGACCAGCATCAAAGATGATATCTAAAGCCAGTTTCAGTCAGCTGTCATCACGGGTCTTACGCTGCGCTCTGCCATCTCCATCATTGAGCAACCAGTGAAATCCTCAAGTTGGCATCAGGATTAAAAACTAAACTTCAAGCTTATGCGGTACGAGCCTGGCGCAATGGTTAACACCCCCTTATCCCCCCAACACACACATACATACACACACAGCTCTGTGTCTGAGCCGACCGCTGTCTGGATTAACCTGATTTATGAGACAGGCCCTCTTTATAGAGAGCACAAAGTGAACAATAGTGGCTCGTTCTGGTCATTGTGAGGGGGCAGGATTCAGCAGGGTTGGGCAGAGGGCAAGACAATGCTCATGAGTATACAGGAGAAATTCTTCAGCACACTGACTAACCCATCTAAAGAAATAATGAAATCGTAAAGAGTGTTTCATGGAAGGGCAACGGCCCTTTATTAACAGCCACTTGGCTTTTTCTGTCTCGGACACTGTTTGACCTCTGTCGGTGCCCTTTCTCCCGTCCACTCCAAACTCTGTTTACAAACATTCCAGAGTCACGTGCTGCGCTGTTCTTTCCATCACCTGTATGCGGTCTGTGCCGGTGCCATAATATGGTGGTAACAATAACTGGATGACACAATTCGAGCAGCATGGAGGCCAGTATGTTCTTGGATATGTAACAGATTCTAGTGTGTATTGGAGCAGATGTGGATGTTCTAGATCAGGGGTATTTAACTACAATTCCTGACAGTCCGGTACATAAAAATCAATTCTTACAACCGTAATAACCTTTTAATGCTTAAATATTAGTTATAATCACATGGCTATAAATAATATTCATACCCGTGCATTACATTACCATTTTGTCTAGCATGGCATACTTTGAACAGATGAGATGTCTGTTTAGAATTTGAATCGAAGAAAAAGAAATAATAAAATGACAAATCTGTTCAATAGAAATAATCAACATAAATCCATGTGATTGACTGCACCAAGACGCAGACGTTTATAAAACAAGGAATGTTGAACTATATAAATTTCCTCTTAAATTAATTAGATCTGAAGGCTGCATCATCCCAATAAAGTATGGAGCCACATCTGGCATACGAACCCCTGCACCAGTGTTTGCCTGAGTCATTTTTAGGATATAGTCGAGAGTTTGTTCAATTTTAACCTGAGAGAAAAGATCCAGCGTACAGTATGTGTTTGTTTCTATAAAAGGAGGCTGATAGGCATGTTTAGTACCGTACAGTATGTGTGAAATTTCAGTGCTCTCTGAGATTGTCCAGAGTGTGTTTCATTATGTAAGAGGGTCTGGTGTGAGGTCAGCTTTTACGTGGGGGGTCTGTCTTGTTTTCTTCTTGTGCAAGAGAGTGTTTTGTGTGTTCAGCAATGAGAGAGAAGATGATAAATACTGTGTTCTTAGCATTGGAGAGTGTTCGGTGTGCCTTCAGCTATAGAAAAGATGTTGGAGTGGGTTTATTGTGAGACTGTGTTTAGCAGATGTAAGTGTGTGGTTCAGAGAAGTAGATGGCCAGAGGGGTGTTTGGTTGTGAGTGAGGGTCCGGTGTGTATTTTTCTGTAGGACTGGATCGGGTGAGTTTTGAGCTGTGGAAGAGAATATGATGGTGGAAAATATAAGGCTTAGTGTGTATCAGCAGTAGGAGCGTGACCAGTCCGTGTTTAGCCGTTTTTGACTTTGTTTTTTCAGGTTCAGAGATGATCCAGTGTGTTTGGGTGTATTTGAATTGCCATGTGCTGTGGCACAGAGTCTCCCTTTGGGTTGTGGAACTGGGTCCAGGTTGCTTATTTGTGCAAGAGAGCCTGGTATGTGTCACTTTGATGTATGTGTGGT
Organism: Clariallabes teugelsi; assembly: GCA_030014215.1. Classification (NCBI taxonomy): domain Eukaryota; kingdom Metazoa; phylum Chordata; class Actinopteri; order Siluriformes; family Clariidae; genus Clariallabes; species Clariallabes teugelsi. The sequence goes on along the minus strand of JAQMYG010000035.1, from coordinate 24,705,223 downwards.
GCTGTGACAGTACACACTGTGCAGTTCCAGTTCTGGAACACGAGCTCATTTATTTGTTGATATTCCAGAGCAGGGTCTGCTTTAGACTGTCATCTACTGACCTGGCACGAGCAGTGTGTGTGCCGTGCCCGGGCTTCTCATGAGCAACACACTCCTTTTGAGACCACAGTTTTGTTGGATTGATCTGAAAGGCCATTTTCTTAAATTCTTTCTTTCTTTTTTCTTTTTTTTCCTTTTTTTTTTTTACCTAATAAGGATAACAGCAAAACCCCGAACTGGACGTTTTTCCTTATTGAGTAAGAAAAGCAAACAACCCTGCAAGTTACCTTTGGCAGAATGAAACGAGATATGAGGTGCCTCCAGGAAGAATAATTGAATAGTGCTTGTCTGTGTATGTACGCAAGCACTCACACACACACACACACACCATTCCATTATGTCAACATCATACGGTCCCCGGCCCATGACTTATACACACTCCCTCGTCCACACACAAACACATTACATAACCTAAACTCCCTTTCCCCCCCTGCTTGTTAGTGTGTCCTAGAGCTGCAGCTGCGCTCTCCTTGAATTGCATTAGTGAAATGAGAAGAGAAGATTGATGTTGTCGATCACTGGCTCCTTCTGCTGACGGATATGTCCCGCTCTGACTTTAATATCATTAACTTAATCAGCTCTCTTACACCACTGCCTGTTTCAGCACTCTCCGCATTGCTGCATTACTAAATCTGCAAAAATTGCTCTTCTCTGTATTGCCCCTTAAAAGAATGCCTACTATTTTATCGTCATATTATAACAGCACATATCTACATTGTTAAAATGTTTTTTCATGCTCTTCTGATTTATGCAGCAAAATCTTGAATTGCATGCAATGCAGTGAAAAAGGGGGGGGGGGAGCCTCAAGCTGAATACTGAATTGAAGTAACAGTGCCCCCTTGTGGACAGTTGCTTGATCTGCAGTTTGTTAGTTCCATGATTATATGACAGAAAGGATGAATTATGATTTACTTCTTGTTACTGCCACTGATTTATAGTAATTATTTGGTCTAGCTGAATGCACACACTTTAGTTCAGGAAAATTACTTAGAATCATATTTAATCTTTTTTGCAAATGTAGCCATAGTACAGTATGTACTGGAAAATAGCTCTTTTAGAAAAAATAAATAAATTTTTTTTTAGTACTACTACTCTTACTTCTATTTTTTTAAACACACACACACACACACACACACACACACACACATATATATATATATATATATAGAGAGAGAGAGAGAGAGAGAGAGATAAAAGCTCACTGAAGCTGTAACTGCTTTCTATTAACCAATGCCTTTTATACAAGATGCACACAGACAGCTATATTTTCTGTGCATTTTGTTGAGGGTATTTTCAAAACGAGTATTTGATTATAATGGTAATGCATGCTTATATGAATCTGATGGTAATTTTTTTTTTTTTTTTTACTATATACTGAAAACTTTTTGGTTTGAGATCAAGTGAATATGAGATATTAGATCATAATTTCCAGATTTTTTTCATGATATTTACGTCTAGATATGTTAAACAACTTAACATAAATAATGTTTAATAATTGGTTGCATATCATTTGCATGAAATATCTGCAGCGAGATGGTGACCCACTTACAGCATCTTTCAGTTGTTAAAACTGTGTGTTAGTGGGCGAGGGAAACATTCCCCCTTGAGTCTGCTCTTCAGCAGTAAAAAAGCATCCTTAGTTGGGTGATAACTGGTAATTTTATAAGGCTGGACTAATATCTTTGACTTCTTTCCCCTGATTAAGTCATTGTTGGCAGTCTGTTTGGGGTCATAGTCTTTCTGTATAATGAAGTTCTTTCACATGAGTTTGGATGCCTTACTCTGTAAATGATCGAACTAAATGTTTCTGTAGACTTCTGCATTTATTCTGCTACCGTCATGAATTACATCATCAATAATGATTATTGAGGCTGTTCCAGAGGCGCTCATGCAAGTCCGAGCCATGACACTAATGCCACTGTGCTTGAACAATGAGCTCATAAACAGATTCTTTCTTTCTTTACACTTTGGCCTTTGGTAGAGATTAATGTTGGTTCCAGATCTCGTGTGGCTCATCTCTTTATTTCTTTCTGAATTCCAAACTGGCTTTCTGTTTCTTATTTCTGATGGGTGGTTTGCATCTTGTGGTATGGCCTCAATCATTTCTGCTCTGAAGTCTTCTCCAAATGGTTATTGTGATACCCTTCACCCTGGCCTCCCCTGTAGAGATTGTTGGTGATGTCACTGACATTTGTTTTTGGGTTTTTCTTCACAGCTTCAAAGATTTTTTTTCTGAAATTCAAAAAGGCTGTACAGCTCTCGTCTTCATGTTGGTTTATCATTTTTGACAACAAATGCAGTCTTGCATAGCAAAAAACAGGGTTAGACATTTAAAGCTATTAAAGAAATAAACAATCAGTTTAACAGGGCTCAGTTGTGCAACAGGAAACACTTGTCATTCTCGTGTTCCAATATGTTTGGTCACTTGGAAAATGGGTGGGTTTGACCAAAAAGTTATTTAACAACTCTAAGTGTAAATATCAGGAAACAAAAGCCGGAATTCCGTTTGATCATCTCTTATATATTGTTTGATCTTTAATTCTAATGTTGTCAAGGTATAGAAAAAAGCCCAAAATGATACCTTGTTTAAATGAACAATTAATTAAAGAAATTAACAAAAAATTAACTTGTTTAAATTTGTTTAAATAATACAACAGATAGTTCTGACCAAGTAATCTTATTGGACGAGCATAACAGCACTGGGACACTTAACTATACAGTATGTATCAGTCTATGTTCTAAACAAATTATCTGTCTCCAAAACCCACATTCAAAATCAGTCAAATCGGCTCTGAACAGGCCGCTCTGTTCACGGTTAACACAAGGCTGATTGCCAAATCCCTCTCTAACACCTTACGAAGGGCACTACTTTTTGTGTGGTGCAAGGTATTGTATATCCTGCATAGCGCACTACCTTTCTATTTTGTGCATTTTGGGATTCAACCGCAACACCAAAGAAGTTATGCCAAAGTGGAATACTGTATGTGGAAATATAAAGTAAGTCTCTTCAGGAAAGTTTCTCAGGACTTCGTCCTATTGCAGATTAGGGCTGCACGATATATAGAAAAATTATCGTTATCGCGATAATGGTATACGCAATATCTGTATCGCAGAGAGTTGCGATAAATGAAATCGATGAGTGTATGGTTACACGTAAATAAAAAGTAATGTTTGAAAGTAATTCATATTG
>JAQMYG010000035.1:24680233-24701834 GCA_030014215.1 Clariallabes teugelsi | reverse complement strand
TCGCAAGAAATATCGTTATCGCAATATTCAACAACAATATTGCATATCGCATATTTTCCTAATATCGTGCAGCCCTATTGCAGATACAGTAGATATAAAAATTTATAAAATGTGTGATTTAACGAAGGCTTAACTTGCATAGGAAATGATTCTGTGATCTACTGTAAATAAATATTCCAAACACCAATATTGATAATAACCTAATTATAAAAGGTATATCATAAATCTACACATTTTTAAAATATCAATGTGTTAAGTTTAAAACGAAGTAAAGGAATTATCGCTTTGATAAATCAAGCACTATAAAATCTGGATTAATTTGCATAAGAAATAATTCTGTGATATAAAACAGTATTCTATTTTAATATTTATGGATTAAAGAAATTATTGCTAGATGCTTCTACGCTTACTGGTATACAGCCTCAAACTGGGAAAGAAGGACAAACAAACATGTACGTATGTATGATGTGTTCTCTGTTTATTATCTGTATAGAGAGCATATTTAAGCCATATTTGGCCAAGTGCCCTATCACGTACATCCTGTCCATCAAAGGAACAAAAGTCATTAACATGCAAGTCATATAGAGACCCTGAGACAGACATTAGGAAACACGTTAGCATTTTCCGGTAAGAACAAAGGGTTTCAGAAGGCCATTTACATGAATATTTATCCGGACATGGGAAGTTATAGGAAAGCTGTAGGAAGTATTACCATATAATGAATGACGAAGTGCAATGAGCGGACTGTTTTATGGACATGGAGACATGGGAATGTTAACAAAAAAATCAGAAAACCTTACAACATGCCTTGAAAGAGCATTATACTAAGACTATACCATGTAATACCACTGAGATATCTTGCCATATACAGATAATGATCATTTTGACCACTAGAGGCCAGTGTAGGAGAGTTACAGGAACTAAACACATGACAGGATGATCAAATTCCTTATGCGTGTTCTGCATACTATTGGACTATTGGACACAGGCATCCACTGTAAACACTGCAACCCTGATCCTGATCAGATGACACCAGGCATTCTTGGCATGCAGAGAAAATCACCCGCTGCCCAATGTTCTTTCCATAAAGAACTTACTCTTGATTAACATAAATGTTTTGATATGCCATGATGTGCAACCAGCTGGTACGAAAGATGATTTATCCAGCACTCTCGAAAAACCTCAGAATTCTTGCATTATTAGTGTAGAATTAGAACAAGGCATGCTCAATGCAGTGGTCCTTCACTAAATCCACACCAGATAAGCATCAGATAAAAGGCTTTGTGGACACCGGGTATTACAGCTCGCTTCATTCCGATAGGACGACTGCCCTGCCTGCCTGGACTCAGATAACAGAAAATCGCTTTTCCTACTTTACACCTCACTTAACGTTAAAAACGAGAAAGGCAGGAGTGGAAACCCTAAACAGAACATAAAACTATACAGTATGTAAAGCCTTCTATAAAAACACAGTCATGAGAACATCTAGTTGGCTGATAACGTTTGCAGTGTTGGATTCTTGAATGTGATTGGTCAGAAAAAGTTAGTTCATTTTCTATACCTGCATGTTTTTTATTTATTCATTTTTTAAAATTTTTTATTAAAGTGCCTGTTTGGATACAGTAACTTATTCACATCTGCTACAAAGCACTGCCATTTCAGGCTCCTTCTATAAATGTTAAAAATATACCTTCGTAAATCTGTTTCATATTATTTTAAGATTAAGTAGAGCATCGTCCAATCAAGTTCCTCTGAAAGTGCTGTTACTATAGAAACCATAATGTATTAGAGCAAGCACATTAATAAACTTGTAATTTGCTTTGCAGCTGGTACTACCACCAGAGCCGCTTGCAGTGGAAAATAAATTAACTCAAGGATTCTAAAAAAAAAAAAGGATATAAGGAAGATGTTAATGTCCGAAATTGTTATACTGAGCAGCAATTGAGTTATGAAAAACATTTTACTGGATATATAGTTACAGTTATTATAGGGCTTAAACGAAAGCATGGACATCATAAGAAACAAAAAAATAATAAAAGAAAGCATTTAAAAATGATAAAATAAAGCAAATGATAAAAGAAAACAATAGCCATGCTATCATTAATTTTTAAAAAAAAAAACAGAATAAAGATATTAAAATGACATCCTTTGGCCTGTATGCATATTTTAATCTAATCTCTGACTCTAGTAGCACTTGTTCCATGCTTGTCTTGTTCTTGTTAATGCCCTTCGTGTTTGTTTACATGCATTTCCATTCTTAAACACTTGCAGACGCCTCTGACTACAATCCCAGACGTATGCATATCCCTCGTCCAGGCTGGATGTGCGTTTGGTATCCTTGTAACAGTCATCATGTAGGAAGTTGGTGGCCTGTGGCCTGTGACCTGACCTATGACCTGCTGTAATCATTTATGTCTGTTAGACTGCCACACGGTGGTTTATGTGTCTGAGATTGGGTTTCGAGGATCAGTGGGGTACTGTGTTCGGCTCTAATGACAGACGATAAAACAATAAGCGTCCACATCCAGCTGTTTGGCTACATGTATTGCTGTGGCATGCTTGGAGCATAGAGCTTTGGTGCTGGAGAATCGTTGTGTAGTTGTGTTGATGCTGAGTGAGCCAAATCTCTAAACAATGACTTGGTGCTGTGGTATTCAGGGAAGGAAACATGCATTTGCTGTTGGTTTGCTCTGGGTGCAATAAATCCCCAGATCGGTAGATTGTGTGTGTGTGTGTGTGTATATATATGTGTGTGCGTTATTAAGCTGAATTGAGAGGAAATCCCATTGCCACTTTGTACCCCAACTCAGCCCAGTCCTTTGGGACTACTGACCAACCGTTCCAAAATTCTGGCTCGGGAAATGCCTGTCCACCCTTCCCCTTTAGAAACATTCTTCAACCTCTGAATCAGATATGAACCAGCTTTCTGTTTTCCATACCTCCTTTTCTTTCCCCCTTTCAATTTTATTCTCACTCCATTCCATGCTTCTTTCCCTCCCTGTCCTTGCTGTTTCAGCCTGGCTGTGTTTACTCACCAAAAGACCTGGACTTCCTAACAAGGCAAAGGCAGGCAAGGGCCCCACAGAACACTTTCACACCCGATATGGAAGTTCTGCTCCTTCCTCCCATGCTCCAGGAGCTGACCCCAGGACTCATGTGCAGAGAAACGTGTCTCTTGTGTATCTCTATATGACAGCCTGTCAGGGGAAGACGCATGTTCTGTATAGAGGAATATTCAGGGTGTGAAAAGCTCTTTCAAATGTTTCCACTTAGAAACGGCTTGAATCTTATGAGGTCAGAGCTTAAATCCCAGATGTACCATCTTCTCTTCTGCCATGAGAGCATGGCTAATCATTTCCACAGTGTTTGAGGGGTGCGTTAAATGCTGGTGTTAACCACATTGAGATAACTGTCATAACACAAGAACAAATTTGTGGATGATTATCGCCAGGCCTCGTAGTTCTGTTGTCCTCTTTACACCTAGAATTTCTGATAAAACTATGCTCCTGCTGTTCGTATCCTAATTTGGATGTGGTCCCTTTATTGGTTTCATTTACAGTTATAGTTTTTGGCAGATGCCCTTATCCATAGCAACATACATGTTTTATCTCTTTGTACTGTATGTCTGAGCAGTTGAGGGTTGAGAGCCCAACAGTGGTAGCATGATGGTGCTGGGGTTTTGAACCAGTTTGCATGTTCTCCCTCTGCTTGGTGCTCGTTTCCTCCAGGTTCTGCGGTTGAGGGTTGAGAGTCTTGCTTGAGAGCCCAACAGTGGTAGCGTGGTGGTGCTGGGATTTTAAACCAGTTTGCATGTTCTCCCTCTGCTTGGTGGCCATTTCCTCCAGGTTCTGCGGTTGAGGGTTGTGAGCCTTGCTTGAGGGATCAATAGTGGTAGTGTGGTGGTGCTGGGATTTTGAACCAGTTTGCATGTTCTCCCTGTGCTTGGTGCGTTTCCTCCAGGTTCTGCGGTTTCCTTTCATAGTCCAAAGACATGCAGATTAGGGTCATTGGCGTTCTCAAATTACCTGTACTCCTACCACAGTGGTAAAATGGAAATAAATAAAACGATAATCACCATTGGCCTCCATGGTCCCTAGTTGGACTACAGAGATTCCTAGATGAATGGATAGTTGTTTACTATAGTCTGTTGTTACTTAGCATATATATATATATATAGTCTTGTGTAGTGTAACGAATGTAATTTCAGCCAGTGTGATAGTAAACCAGAAATGCACTTGTATTGTTTATCAGCAACAGGTACATTACTGACTGAATTGAAATGCACATTGGCAAACAGTTTAGACTAGCATCTGCTCTAGAGCATCTTCTGCTGAGTTCTTGTCTGAAACACAACAGCTAAGAGTTCAGAAACTTCCAGGTACTAAAAACCAACCAACAATCAGACAAAAAAAAAAACACTGTAATAGATATTTAGGTTGGTGTGTCATCGTTTTGAGATCGGGCGCTTTCTTTTGAGATGCTCGAGCACAGCAGTTGTGCTGTTGCCATGAGACATTTCAACATCATGTTATTAAGTCTTTGTTTAAAGATTTCCTTCATAAGACTTCTGGGGGTGTGCTGTGATGTCTGGCACCAAGATGTTGGCAGTGGATCCTTTGGGAGCTCTAGACTGCGTGGTGGGGCCCGCATGGATTGGATTTGTGTGTCTGGTGCATGCCATGTGTGCTCGTTCTAATTGGGATCTGAGACCAAGGCTAGATCGGCAGCCTTGGTCTCTTTGCCTGCTGGTGCTCTTATACCCTGGGGAGCATTGACTCTTTTCTTTTTTTGCGATTTGTGCTGCATTGGCTTTTCTGTGGGATCAGACCAGACGGGCTGGCCCATGGTCCTGTCACCAGTTTACTGGTATGTTATTGATTTGTTAACATTATGGCTGCTGTGAATATATATTTCCATAGTGGTCATGGTACGCACATTCCTCACCCTTGTGCATGTTTCTTCGTAAACCAAAATGGTTTCCAAGAAATAAGTAATTATCAATGTTCTCTGACTTTCAACCGTAAATACTTACAATAGCATTGTGTTTGTTTTTCAAACTGAAATAGTTTGTGCAAATACAGTATAATTGAATTCTTTATAAATTCCACAGATGGCATACCTTATGTGTAGTGTGTATACTGTTTCAGGTTGATGAAAAGTATTCTTTAGACTTGTTCCAGTGACTGGTTTTATACTTGTTTAACGTCAATGGAGTTTAGACATACTGCCAATCATCATGCTTGCTTTTCTTATGATAACCACACCCCCATCAGCACACAGACGCTAACACACACACACACACACACACACGGTGGGTTTGGAGGGAAATTCAGACCAGGCTGTCTCACATCTGCCACACTCCCAGCCAAACAGAAGACTTACAAGCTAATTAAAATATCCTGCAATGCCTAGAAGTATGTACGCTTCTTGCCAAAACCCTTCATACCTCTCTGATCTTCTCCTGAAACAACAAAAAAACGGGCCTTGTGTGGATATGCACTTGTTTTCACTTTGTTCTCTCTTTGGTCTCCAGATTTGGAAATCCTCATATTAAAATGAGATATATGAGATAAGATAAGAGATGATACACTACTTTCTGTGATGTGCTTTGAAATCCACTACCGGAGGCCTCTGATGCGCTTTTTCTTCATGATTGTTGAAGTCGAGGGCTGAATGTAGCATTAAGAGAAGAAATAAAAGAAGGAAAGAATGCTGCAAAAAGTTTTTCGGTCTATACTAGTAGTCACTGCAGTTTGTCTACTGTAGCCATCCACTGCAGTTTGCCCCTCCTAAGGCCTCATATTCTCTGGTGTTCCGATTCTGAGAACCAGCGGGTGGAGTTTCGGGGCATTTCACCACCTTGGCAAGGGGATTTCGGCTGCGAATGTGGAACTTCTGTTGCTCAAGGTCCTCCCCTGTCAGTGAAATGACATCTCAGTTAAAGAGAACAGTGCGTCTAGTGTGTATGTGCCGGACGGTGTTTGCCGTGTGTGTATCCATGGGATGATGGTAGTCAGAAGGGGGAAAAGGGCAGGGAGATGAGAGATGTGATGTGAGACCTTCCCTCCCTCACTGTCGTACTGGGTGTTAGAGTTTCACTGTCAAGTTGAGATCAGCTAACATTTTCAGCCACAGAGGATCCATTCAGAAGAGGCCATGAAATTTGAGGATATATGAACATCTCTCATATACGCACACACACACACATGCACACATACCACTAACATGCAACTTTTAAGCAATTTTGAGTATGAAATCACATTAGTTGTATCTGTACAATAAGCTTGATAGATTTTATTTATCTCAGTGACAAACTATTAAAAATGTTCTTTTCAGATTGTTCAGGTCATCAAGCACAAAACAACAAATATTGTGGATCCAAAAGATGGAACTGGCAAATTACCATTATCTCTCTCTCTTTTTTTTTTTTCATTTTGCTTCGTTTTTATGCACAGGAGCTTCAAATACATGAGTTTAATTCACTCGTACCAGACGGGTTAAAAATGTGTAAATAATTCAAAGTGCACCATCTGTAGGATTATAAAGAAACGGTGACATTTTACCTCCTCAAATGTCTCCAAAGTCTAAAAACTCAACTTGACAGTGAGCGTGCACGCCGAGTGGCTGTGAGCATACAGCTGCGTATGGCTTCTAACACACGTGATTTTTAACTAATTAACGCTAGCAGTGTTGCAATGCCATAAAAATGCATGTCTGTTGCGCCACTCGGAAGCTTCTGCACAGACTCATTTATATCTGAGGCTGATCGGCAGATCACCGGTGCCCAATCGACTGGTTCATCTCTTTCATAAATGTACAAATATATATATATATTTTTAATGTAGTTAAACAGCAACTGAATTGATTTTCCCCCCATCCCTAATACTGTGTAAATGTATACAGTATATATTCTCCCTGTTTTTGTATTTCTTCTATATCTCTATAAGCTGTCAAAACATACTGTTTTGATATTTCTTTACAATTAAAATCTGTCCTTTTGTTTTTTTTTTACTTTGCATAGTTTATGGTGGCTCTGTTTATAGCATCACAGAATAGACACTAGATAATAACACAATTGGTTTAAAATAGCCGGTAGAATGGGGGAAAATGACTAATGAAGCTTTCACATTTTTCTGAGGCTGCAGGAAACAACAAAGCATTTGATATCTGGAACGGAATTCATGAAATTCATGCAGTTTCTTCAGGAGTCTATACTGTTTTATCACATGTTAAATCAGCTATTTTGAGTTTTTAAATGATAATGGCAAAGTCTCTGTAATTTGATGTACTCTTCTGTAAAGTAAATATGCCAAAAATGAGCAATTATCCTTACAGATATATTTTTTTAAAAATAATTATCCAGAAAAAACTCCTTAGGATAAACATCGTTTTGAGCATTTTGAGATTAGTCCAAGGTCAGAATGCGATCTCACCCCTCTTCCTTGCAGAACGCTTACCTAACCTGTGAATAGTCCTAATATTTATACTTATAAGGGCTGAATACTGATAAGCACGATTTCCTCACTATCAATTTTGAATACTGGCCATGGACTGCAGAAGCTGCCTGTGGTCCATCGCACATGCTTTATGATGCTTGAGGCATCTTGGGGCTGCGGGATTAAAAGATGATTGTGAGTTGATCTCTGCAGTATGAACTGGCCATGAGCCTGACCGCAGTGTTTGACTATGAGCAGCCAAAAAAGCAGAAACAGGGCCTTTGGTCTGGGCAGTGTCACGGCACTACTGGCAAATTATATTTGACTGTGTGCTGAGAGTAAACAAGCTGCAGCTCTAGCAAGGAGCCGATATGAAGCATATCTCTTGATTTATTAAACCTCTGATTTAATTGCATTGGATAATGCTTTGATTTATCATTTGTGATGTAAACAATAACTCAATTTGGGTTTATCCTCTCTCTCTCTCTGTCTGTCTTGCAGTGTGCCGGTTGGCTTGCCACAAGAAATGTGAAGTTAAGGTAAGAAATGTTACATAGTTACTGTACAATAATTTATCTATTTTTTTTCCTTCCAGCATTTTGCCTAGTGTTTAATTTTAATATGTTTTAAAAGCCATTTTCAATTGTTATTGATATAAATCATTAATCAATATTATGCTTGTGTCATAACTCATTATTTAGTATATTAGTTAATATGCAGGAATAATAGACAAATTATAAACAAAAATACATAATAATGGAAAAATAATAGCTACAATTATGTAAAACATTAGCATGCATTAAATGAGAGCATATATCTTAATAAGTAAACGAACTCAGGTGTAAATATTGGCACCAATGTTAGACACTATGGATATATTAATATATCTTAAATCATAGAGAGAATAAACTTGGTGGATCTTTGCTTATTTTGTTCATTATTGAAAAATATACAATCCTGTGCAGAAGTCTTGAGATATCCTGCATTTCTTCATATTTTGCTTCCAAAGAGCCAGACTTTCCTGTATTTTTAATGTAGTCTTGACGAATAGTTCTTCACACTTTGGCTGTTTTGGCTCTCATTTTCAATCCAGTCCCTGTACCTGACCAGTTTCAGAGGAATGTGTTTTGTTTGTTAAGCCACACAGTGACCTATAAATCATTCCAGGAAAAAAAAAAAACAGCAAAAAAAACAAACAAACATCTAACTTAAGGCATGAACCAGTGAGGAATGATAACGGTGAAGATGATGACAGATGATTAGGTCAGTGATTAGTATACTGGTGATGCTGAATGCTGAGTGGTTGGAACAGACGAGAGGGGAAATGAAGTTGCTGTTGAGGTTGTTAAACAACCCATTTTTAAATTGTATCTTTATCTACTTTGCAGTGTGTCGCAGTAGTACATTTGTTCCGTTTTTTTAAAGACCGCATCTTTTCGAACTGCTCACTCACGCACCGTTGGGGGCGGCGTAACACACTCGGAGGACAGCGCTATCCGCTCCTTCCGCTTGCGTGAGCTCATAGACGCCCCTGATTGGCTGTAGAGTCGTGATTCATGTGGGAGCGCCAAGTACCTCTCATCCCTCCCCTCTGAGAGAGCTCGACCAATCAGCTCTCTCTAGACCTCCGGCTGTTACAGCATCACCCGGGAACCAAACTAGCGATTTCCGGATGATAGGGCGAGCACTTTACCACTGCGCCTAAACAGACTAAACATAATGTTGCTTAAAGGAACCGTAACATTAAGCGTTATTGTCTCTAACTCTATCTAAAGGCACTATAAATTATTGAAGCTAGATGGTCTGTGTATGTTTCTTGGACATTTCCTTCTTGAAAGTAAAAATAAAAAGGCTGTTCCTTATGCAAGTTGTGTTACTCTGTTAATCCTGGTCATTTTTCTTTAAAAACCAAACAAATCTTATCGCTAAGGAAATGTCTGCCTTGATAATAACTACAAACTCTCTGGCGGGAACAGAGGCCGTGTCGTTCCCCCGCCATCTTACAGATCACTAAACAAATGCTCCCTGTCCCAGAACATGTTTAGATATATATAAAATGCTATATTTAACTTGGCTGAACCTTTTCTAGCTGAAGATTAGAGTCCTTGATATGCCTCCAGTGGGGGAATCTATGATTGAGTTGTTCTCAAGTCAGTCAAAGGGGCAGTTGTGGGAAGTGGCATAGTGAGAGAGAGTTTTGTGAGAGTAAGTTTTGTGCGTGTGTGTGTGTGTGTGTGTGTGTGTTTTGGAGGGGGGGTTGGCTTGGTTTATTGGGGAGAGCAGGGTGCAGTGGAGGGAGGGAGCGAATATTTCGGCATTTGAAGAATGAGTGAAGCAAGAGATCATGTCAGCCCAGTCCTCCACCCTTCCATCACTTGGCCCCATCTGGCACACATTACTGCAGATGGAAAGTGTGTGTGTGTGGGTGTGTGGGTGTGTGAGGGTGTGGGTGTGGGTGCGTGTATGTAAACTGTGTTTTGGGCACTTAGCCCTACCTATGGCTCTGCCACTCTTTGCACTCACAGGAAATTCCAGAGCTGTGAACGGGTGCGTCCATCAACTGCCTGCTAAATTACATGCATACACAAACAGAAACTCACCAGACAGCAGTGGCACTTTCCTATAAGCATACAGCTCTCTAAAAAGGCGTGTTGTCAGGATGTTGTCCTGAAATAAAAATGGCTTTAGCCATTACTCGTGAAAAACCTTATCATCCCAACACACTCTGAACACAACAAAAACAAGGGGGAAATGATGTGCTTTCAGGTGAAGTACAGTGAATTGAAGGAAGCGAAGCTGTGCTGAGGAATAATGTAGAGCAGGGAAGTTCCCTTCCTCTCCGTGCTGGCTAGGAACAGTGTCTTGTTTCCGTCATGGAATATGACCAGAGAGGACGACCCTCTCGTGGCGCAGCCTTCCTCGATTCAACTGTAAATGAGCCCTGAATTAAGTCAAGTCAAGCTATGTTTTGAGACATGTGATAACTTCCATCATGTAAGAATTTCTGGCATAATATTCAAGACTATCCCATATCTTAATTTTATATGATGAATGTAATGCTGAACAAATGTAAGTATATATACAGTATATAATATCTGGTACTCTACTGTATGTAGATATCCAGGCAACTACTGTATCATGGGTGCTATACTGGTACAGATGGATTGCATTAGCACGTTTTCTAAATACAGTTGTATCAGCGGTTTTGGTGGCATGTTGGCTTAGTGGTTGGTATCGTCGCCGTGCACCTTCAGGGTCCGGGTTTGATTCCCGCCATGGGGTCTGTGTGCTTTGAGTTTGCATGTTCTCCCCGTGCTTGGTGGGTTTCCTCCGGGTACTCTGGTTTCATCCCCACAGTTCAAAGACACACAGATTAGGCTAATTGGTGTTCCCCGTCTTTAGGTTCCCCGTGTATCTTGACCGGAGGTCTTACTTTGGTTGTGAAAATGGGAATAAATACAATAGTCACCATTGGCCTCCAATGGTCACCACTGGACTCTACTGTACCTCGTATACCTTTATTCGTCCCACAGTGGGGAAATCTCTTTAGATGGATGGATGGTTCAGCAGTTTTGGGTCAGAACAGTAACAAGACAGAGTCCCTTTTAGGTGTAATGCGGTAAAGGTGAAATGCCATTTGGCAAATTCCAAATTGATCTGATTAATTTAATTTGGATGTTACAATAAAAATATGGTATGTGAATTATATAAATGCCAAGCTATACTCATGTAGTGAAGTTTACATGGCACCAGACCCCTGGCAGACAGAATAAATAAAAGACAGGGCAAACAGCACCATTGCGTGTATGACATCATCAGATACAAATGTCCCATGAGCGTATTAATGTTTGTCCAGCACCCAAAGATAAAAGGTAAAAGTTGCCCAATCTACAACCGTACTGCCTGCTGTACTGTATTTATGCTTCTGACTACACAAACATCCCTGGACTTTCTTCACACTTTTTTCTCATTGTGGAGTTTGTTTGTTCAGTCTTCCACAAAGGGCCATAAAGTGTACTTCTGAGGCCGTGCCGCAGGACCAGGACTGGAAGATAAGACCAGGCTTAGACTGTGTCCTGTGCTGCAGCTTACACAGCTCTAGGCAGACAGACAGGCTTTTCCCAGCACCTCACACACACCTCTGTGGGTCTGCACTTTATCCAAGTCTTCCCCTCTCAATGTCTTGCACGTTTCCTCTCTTCTAACGAAAGCTTAACTGACTTTCGCATGTTACAGCGCAGTCCATGCCGAGTTCATTAATTATTGGCTTGGATTACGTCTGACATGATTCGAATTCCGAAAGCTTCAGTGGTCTCAGTGCGATCATTAAATGAAGGCAGGATGGGTTAAGTGGGAGGCTAAATTATTCAATACTACTTACAACACACGAGTGAGCCAGGCCCCAGAGGAAACAGGGTAGATTTGCATGAATTAAAGCGAGGAAGATAACATCCACTCAGCAAAAAAAAAAACAGTTCATAGATTGTCACAGATCACTCCTGTGCCTCTGAAAATGTTCTGAATTGCCGTCCTAATTTGGGCAGTGTTGATGATAAACTATCTACTGTATGGAGAATTTCCAGTTTTCGATACATTCTTTACCATAAATCTCTTCCACGTGTAAAATCGAAGCCATATTTGGTATCGCACTCGGCCTTCAGAATGCCTATTCTATGACTGGTTTGTTTGTGAATTCAGCTATAATGTGTGTTAACATCTGTGAATTCTATTTATAGGATCTGTCTGCTATGCTCTCACTTACTCCAAACACGTTCGCATAGTTTTCACAAAGCCAATGCATGACCTCATGAAAATAGTTTCATGTAAACGCTTATAAATGTTTAAAGACCCGGGGAGCATAATTCTGTGATTGATGTTGTGTTTATGGGTTCATGATATGCAGTTATTATACTTACGTCTTGGCAATCTGTGCATGTGATTTGCTAAATAGTTGCTCCTTTTTGTGTCTTGGGTAGAAATGGCGAAAGATGTACCGTCACCAATCGCGATGTTGTTTTTGTGCGGAGCGTTTTTACAAAATGATGCTACGACATGCAAGTTTGCAATCATGGCCTACTTTTATAATACATGTAGAGTTGTACAGAGCTGATTCTACAAGAACATGGGTGCACCACAACAAGTCCTTCTAAAAGTGATTCTGTCTCTTGAACTCTGATAGCTGTTTTGTTTTCAAACCAGATAGATGTTTGCCTGTTTGGTCTGGCGCTGGACTTTGTGCACATAGTGTTTAACTGTGGTTCAGTCCTTCTCCTAAACCCCATGTTGTCGGCTGAGAGACGGCGTTTTTTTAGGCACAGTCACAGCTATTGAGAGACTTATGACCTCTCTGTTTATTACTTTTCCCTCTTGGTGGTACTGGATGCAGCTCCCTGTTCTGCCAGATATGATGAACGCTGCAAGGAGCCATGCCATGTGCCAGCAGCCTCCTGAATCTGGCTGTCCCAAGCATGTTTTTCCTTACGACGCTTTTGGTGAATGGAACGTAGTGTTTTTCTGACCCCTGCGTGGCCACGCAGGAGCCATACACCGACGAGATTATGCTGGATCGACATCCAAAGATGCAACTTTTCAAGCCAAGAGGAACATAGGATCAAGATGGTGACTCAGTACTGTGTTTGGTTCAGGAGGCATGTGGTGACTCAGAACTGGGCTTGGTTGGAGACGGCTACGGAAGAATGCCTGGTTCTCATTCGTCTTGTCCTGGCTGTGAAGCACGTGCGAGTTCTGGGTGGGCGGAGGACATGCATGTGTGCACTTATGTTCATGATGAACTCAGCCGGCCTTCTCTGGCACTGATGCATCATATTTAGGTGAAAAATGTTCACATGAAGGTTTACAAAATGCTAGTCCCCATAATTTGCATTTATATGAATTCTTGCACAAGTAATGCCAAAACCAGTCTATTGCAAACACTGTAAGATTTCATACCCGAACCAAAAGGTGTGCCGAAACTGGAACAAATGAATGATCGTGGCTTGTGTTCCTTGTTTTTTGCCCTCCTACAGCCCAAACCAAAGCCCAGGCGCCTCCTTTCTCCTGCTGGCATGAGAACAGTGCGCAGGCATTATTCGGCTGTATTTACAACCCACATGTTTTTGATGCCCCCGCAGCTCTTTATGCAGCCATCAGGCATGAGCTTTCAGCATGTGTCCTCATTTATGATGGTTGGTCTCGTCCTCACCTGGGGAGCAAACGGAGTTGATTTATTTATGTGGTTTGATATTTTGGTGTTGCCTAGAAGCTTTTACCAGATGTAAAAGCAATTAGGATAATGTTAGAGAATTTAGGTAGACATACTCTATAAAGGTTGACTGATTCATTTAGGGTTATACTGTATACAGTATGTCTGGGTGTTGTAATCAACAGTCCCTCCTGTTTTTAGGCTTTTCCTTGTAGTTGTAGTACACATACTCATGGTGGTCTGTTCTACTCTGTAAGAGTGGAAAGCTCAAAAAAGCAAGATGCATGATGTACAAAACGAGTACGATTACAGTAAAACAGGATCATTTAATTATGCACTCTTGCCTGTTTAGCTTTGTGCAATTTGTTTGTGGTGTGCAACAGTTATAGGGTTTCAGCTCTTTTTGATGTGTTAAGTGTTCACTAATTAGCATCTTTGTTTCATGCCTCACTCATTTTGCAAGGCTGTTGTTAATTCCTAACACATGCATGTGTAATTTGTAGCGACATGCATGTGTAATCTGGCTTGCCTACATGATGAAGGTGCGAGTGTACTGTACTCGTTTCATTCAGAAACATGATCCTTGGTTGAGCTAGACAGTTTGCTGTTCTGTCTAAGAGTGAAAGTCAGAGGCAGGATAGACAATTATTTCTGTGGCCTTCATGTGAAGGTTTCCGTCTCATTGCCCTTGTGCCATTGAGTGTGCTTAGGTTTGTTTGGTGCTTGTTGCCCCGCCATTCATTCCAGGGTTTCCAGGGAAAAGGATCATTTGGCACAGAGAGGATGATTTATTGCCATTGCGTAATTGAACCTTGGTTTGTGAAGATAATCTTCCTGTGCTGCTGCTGCAGTGGATGCCCATGGTGGTTGGCATAGAGGGGTACTCATACTGTAAAGCTTTAAAGATTCCCGTGTTGCCTAAACTGGCAGCTTTCAGTCCTTCCTCTCTGGTACTGTACACGCTACAGACTTTGATTTTGTCTCTGCTTCGGATGCTGTTTTTGCATTCTCAGAAGATATGGCATGATTCCAGTAAACTCTTCCAGCACACAATGACTTCACACTGTCCCCTTCCTCTCAGGGTGTGCCCATGAACTCTAATGGTGCTGCTCTGAAAGCCATATCCTGTAACGTTTGTAAGAAGCTCACTCCTCATTTATGGAGCATAAACAATATCTGACTCCAACAGGATTGTCCTAATGTTTTAAGCCAGTGCTGATGGCAAGCCTTTGTTTTGAAAATTCAATTGTTGCATAACAGTGTTGCTTAGAAATACAAGAGCTCCATCAGTTTCAATCAGTAAACTTCCCTTGTTTGTGTTCGTGGTCTCACGGAGCAAGAAGGTTGTATTTTTTTTTTTTTTCATTTAATGAAAAAGGCTGCTCAAGAGTTGATGGCATCGACTTGAGATTTGGAAAGAAAATGGTTTGTGGTCTTTATGGGATCATTTCAAGTTAGTGGCGGGTATGGTTTCAAGTCTTATTGAATTACTGTACGCGTCATTTAGGCATTCTCTGACCACATAGTTCATAAGACCGATCACATTGATTGTCTTTAGGTCTAAATTATTGCCCAAAAAGAGTTTGTATCCCTTACTTTATTTTTTGCCTTTTTAAATGTAATTTAAATATCATCATGTGGCTAGTTATATTGGATCTCATGCTGCTACGGATTGCTTAGGGACCATACTTTATAATCTCCTTACTCCTAATTTTCAGCAAGAAAAATTATTGCGTTGTTTCATGTTTCAAAACGTGTGCCACGGTTTTTATAAACCTAAAATACCCGAGCTTGCTTTTTCGCTCATGGGTACTTTAAATGTGTTGGAATAACTCCGAGGGGGGCTGTATTATGCGTCATTATGCATGTTATGTGAATAGGGGGCATGCTGTGAATATGGCAAAACGCAGGCCGTGACCCTGGCACACTCCGCTCGGTGAAGGATGGAGGAGCAGCCGCAAGGCCGAAAGTAAATCTTCACAGACTACCTGGCCATGAAGTCTTTGTTTTTCAAGTAACATAAGACGTACTCCTTATGCGAAAATGGAAGGATCCTGGAACTGAATCATTATGAAGCTGAACACTGAGTCCAGTATAGTCGACATGTTTTGTTTGTAAAAGAACATGCAATTGAATTACACATCCATACAAATACTTACACACACAAAAAACATAAAGGTTTTAATTATCTAAAATGTTGAGTCTATATGATATAAAGGTCTAGTTTAGTTTTCTGTCTAATATTTAGTGTAATATTAATTATTTCACACGTCACTAATGTTACAGTTTCTTGCACTGTGTATTAAATTACTACATTACCTAAGTTTCTGTTTTAACGGTCAAATGTTTATCACACAGGCTAAATGCTACCAATGACAACCAATCCTGTAGTAGAAGAAACTTTGTGACTTTCAAACTACAACCAACCTGATCCAACCTGAATTTTGGACAAGGTCACGGTGGTCATTGTTGCAGGCGGCTACCTCGCTGAGTTTTGAACAGGTAGAGTCGCGGTCATCTAGACATTGCCAGGCCACGGCGCTGTAAAGGCACCTGTCGGCACGCTTATTTATTTATGACATTAGGTAGCACCCGGTAAGGTATCAGGGGCTAAAGGCAACAACAAAGTGGGCATTAAGATCAAAGATAAAGGCAAAGACCCCCAC
This sequence comes from Clariallabes teugelsi, assembly GCA_030014215.1. Taxonomy (NCBI): domain Eukaryota; kingdom Metazoa; phylum Chordata; class Actinopteri; order Siluriformes; family Clariidae; genus Clariallabes; species Clariallabes teugelsi. The sequence goes on along the minus strand of JAQMYG010000035.1, from coordinate 24,685,530 downwards.
TAGTGTCTTCAGAAACAGCCAATGTTTTTGAGAGAGAGAGAAAGACGCAACTCGTCAAGTGTGCTCTTTTACTCTAAGGTAAAATTTATAAGCATATAAATCATGGTGCAGGTTAAACTTCAGGAAGTTTTATGGTTAAATGTTCATTGCACTATTATATCAGCTATAATGTAATCAGTGATATAATAATCACAGGTGCTAGTCCAGCTCGGCATGGACTGCGCTGCTAAGATAGGATGGTGGTTGCTATCATTTCAATAGTTTAAGGACTTTTAAACCAGACTTTGACATTTTATGTAAAGCACAAACCCTGTGATAAAGGTATAATATATACAGCATACTCAATATTATGTAGGTCTGCTAGACAGATTACTTTCAGTTACTTACAGAAGCAAGAGAAAGATATAAGGGACTTAGGAGGAGGTCTTTAAACCATGTGCACAGATGATAAGGGGTGTTAGTTGCTGATCAACAACATTTGTAGCACAGCGGCCCATTTGTCCATGTAAAATGATTGCAGATGGCCTCTGTCCTTGATCTCTCCTCAGCCGGGAAGCGAAAGAGCACAGTTCTATCCACGCAGCTGATGCATCCAGTCCGGTCCAGCCCCTCAGGTGCACTGGGATGTATTAGTTTAATGTTCTGTTGTCTTCATGCTTTGCTCATTGTGCAACATTTTTTCGTTCTTTTGACTCTCAGTGGCACGGTCTTAGATACAAAAATAAACAGAAACACCCAAACTTTTGGCAAAGAAGAGTAATCAAGACATGGAAAGAATGTCCACAGCAGGCCAAGTGAGCACGAGCAGGGGCTGTTACTCCCACTAGAGTGCGGAGAGGAGTAAAGAGAGAGGAAAAAGTTAGACAGCGAATAGAGACGCAATCACTGACAATTATGCAGAGTCTTATTAGATGCAGACTTTAGGAGAAACAGGGGCATGGCTATGGCACTCGAATTGATTTTATGGGGACTAGAAGCATTCGGGTAGGTTGAATTCACTTTGTTGGGCCGAACATCTTCAGATGACCATAAAGATCAGGAGGATTTTTTTCATGGTCATTTTTTGGAGGTGGAAAAACACACCAGTCTTAGCCAGTCACTTGATCCTCACCGGACTGTTTACTGTTCTTCCTGAAAGCTGCATTATATTCAGATTAACTTGTCCCGTGCTCTTTATCCGATGATCTCTGCTGCTTATTTAGCACGACTGACAGCGAGAAAGAGATAAATGCATTAACAAATCCTTACCTCCACTTTTATCTTTTGGCGTGATAAGTAAATGAAAGAACAGCACAAACTGTCCGTTGGCCTAACATCATGTCCCTTTCTATCAGCCAGCAGTGAAATCACTGTCTCTGGTGCAATAGGACTCTCCTCCTCTTCCCTCATCATGTGTCATCACTTTATTCCCCAGGCTGCTTCACTGCTGGTCTTACATTCAAACCTGCTGGTGTTGATCAAGAAAGGATCTCTGACTCCACTCTTCTTATGCATAACCTTTAGAGACTTTTCAGCATCAGAGACAGCTGTGTCAGAGCCTGGCCCATCTTACACTTTCCTGATTAACAGCTTTCTAATCAGCACTCTTCCTGCAGCCTTGCCGAGCTCATCAGCTAATCCAATAGTCGCCAGCTCGTCCCTCATTCTTTAATGGCTTGAGTAGGTAGCTTTAGCTTGAAAACGAATTAAAAGGAAATAATTAAGGGCAAGCATTTCCTCCTACTGTCTCTCACATGAAAATCTCGAAGTTTCTGTCCTGAAGAAGAGGGCAGGCTGGTGCGTGGGGAAATGGCTGGCGCCCTAATTAGGGAGGTGGAAAAATAAAATCTTGCTGCATATACTGTATTTACTTGCATATAGTTTTTATTTACAGTATATATTTTTTGTATATATATATTTCAGTTTCTATAACATGGCGGCACTGTGGTGTAGTGGTTAGCACTATCGCCTTGCACCTCCAGGGTCCGGGTTTGATTCCTAGCCTCCTTGATTCCTTGATTCCTGTCTCTGTGTGCATGGAGTTTGTATGTTCTCTTTGTGCTTGGTGGGTTTCCTCTGGGTACTTTGGTTTCCTCCAAAGGATATGCAGATTAGGCTAGTTGGGGTTCCCAAATTGCCCGGAGAGTGTGTGTCCCCTGAGATTGATTGCTGTACCCTGTCTCGTGCCCTCCTGGGATATAGCCTCCATGACAATGAATACAGGATAAAGCGTACAGTATAGACGATGAGTGAGTAAGTGAGTGTGGTTCTTTAACATCCTGCAACATCACAGCATTTCTTTCTTTCCAGAGCTGCATTAGTTTTTGCTTGAGATCTTGTATTCAGAATGTGAGAGTCAAAACACTCTGTAAGGTCTTCTCCAGCACATCCCAAAGACTTTCAATGAGGTTAAGATCAGGACTTGGTGGTGGCCAATTATTTTGTGAAAGAGTCTAGACCAGACCAACTGAAGCAACCCTAGATCATAACACTGCCTCCAGGAGCTACTCACTGCATCAGTTAGGGTTAAAAGAATTACTGATGAAACAAAATTCTACAAAATTCTGCCTCACCTCCCTACTCCCCATCCACTCACTCAGTAGCTTCTTCCTCTTTAACTACAATTCATGGCAGGCATTCGACAACAACGAGGTAATAAAGTTATGGAACTTTATTTATTTATTTATTTTTCCCTGATTTTCTCCCTAATTTAGTCGTGTCCAATTCCTCCCCACATTAAGCTACTACTACCATTCAGTCGGGAGGGCGAAGACGTGGTTTCCTCCGAACCATGAGCCAGCCTACCACACCTTTTCGAACTGCTCGCTGGGGGCGGCGTAACACACTCGGAGGACAGCGCTATCCGCTCCTTCCGCTTGCGTGAGCTCACAGACGTTTGGCTGTAGAGCTGTGATTAATGTGGGAGCACTAAGTACCTCTCATCCCTCCCCTCTGAGAGAGCTCGGCCAATCAGCTCTCTCTAGACCTCCGGCTGTGAGAGGTTACAGCATCACCCAGGAATCTCCCCTCTGAGAGAGCTCGGCCAATCGGCTCTCTCTAAACCTCCGGCTTCGAGAGGTTACAGCATCACCCGGGAATCGAACTCGCGATCTCCGCTTTAAGTGGAGGATACAGTATGTACAGTAGAGATAACATAACAGCAGGATTATTAAATTGTCATGCCAATTTACTAAATAAAGTTATTATGGTGATTATTGCTATATATGGATATTGTGGATCCACCTTAGTACACTGTAGTATACAGCTCTAAAATGGCTCACATTTTACATCACATAGTTTTTTTATTTTTTATTTTATTTCTCACAGTCTGCATTAGACAGGCATGTACAAGTTCAGTTAGGAGACAGCATCCATATTTCAAGGCAACTAATCAATATTAATTAACACCACTGGGTAATGAATTATCTGTGTGTTGTGAAAGTGTGTTCTGCATCAGCACCGGGATTGAGCGTTGCATGATTGAGTGCTCTGTCGAAAAACTGTTTGCTGGTGCAGTTTACCACTCTGTCGGGGTTTTGATCTTCCTCGGCATGTCCCAGCAAGATAAGTCTTTGGAATCAATGTTCCCCCATTGTGTCTGTACTGATTTTCTTGGAACACAGACAACGGATGACACTATTTCTCTGCTTCACCCTCTCTCTCTCTCTCTCTCTCTCTCTCTGTGTGTAATGTGCCATGCTAAGGCAAGGCTTTGTTTTTCCTTACATGTAGTTGCACACCATCCTGAAGCTTGGTAATAGTCGTAGCTGTCTTATTACAGGCAGCACCACAGGGATCATAAAAGATAATAAAAGCCAGGACACAGGAACTATGTCAGACTCATAACATGCCAGCACCTTACAGGAGAACACTTCCTCATGCAGCACTGCATGCACTCCTCTTATGACCAAATAGGGAGTTTCTTTTTCTTTTTTTCTTTTTTTTTTATATAAAGGAACTTTAGGTTCTAGACTGTTTTAGTTCAAGCTGTTCATGAACCACTTTATCGTATTCTTTTCATTCCATAGAGACAACTTTTGCACTTTGTTCTGTCTCTTTCTTCTTCTTTTTTTCATCACACTTGTTGTTAATAATGGATAAAAACTTCTTGCATCACACCACAAACATCTGGTGAGCACAACTGTAAGGACACTTATAGCAAACATTTCACTTTGAAGCTCTCATCCTGTGTATAATTATTTCGGCATCACCAAACAATAATGGCACATGTTTTTCCATTTGTAAAAAAAAAAAAAAAAAGAGAAGAAAAAGTAAAGGTGTTTTCCCTTTAGTGCAGGTTTAAGTATTGCTTTTACATCCCTACCATTACAATTTATGATTAGATGGTACAACAGAATGAACCAGATGCATTTAGGTAGAACAGGATGTTCTTTTCATGTTGCTACTAAAGGTAAACCATACTGCTTCATTAATTCTTCTTATTTCATTGTGCACTCAGGTTTCATGTATAGCCTTCCAACTTGTATATTAATAACCCGGTCATTGGTATTGTCTCACCTGCTCAGAACTAATAAGCTGCATTCCTACCACTACTCCATTTTTCTTTTTTTCCGAGGGTGGAAGGGTGTGTGTTTGCGAAGGCCAAGGATATACATGGGAGGGAGCAGTGGGTGTAACCTGAACAGACCCCTCCGAAAAAACTTAACAGAAAGCCCATTGTGTTCTGTTACAAACTGAAGCTCTTCAAAGAGCCACCGCAACTCAGTGAACATTCAGAGGCTCTTAAACCCCTCCCTTTACAGGGAACAGATAGCTTACTGTAGGATCTGACACATTAGTAGCTTTGTTACACTATTATGAAATACACTATCTCTTCTTATGTAATCTGCTTATTCAAGCATTATGTACTGTGTGTGCATCTTGTGGAATGTTATTATTCTTTCCATGAGTGACTGTTCCATCATAATTTGGTCATTAAAGATAAGTAAACTTCAGTTGTGGGTGTGTGGGTGTGTGGGTGTTTTGGATGTGTATTATAAATGACGATTTAATTGGAAATTCAGATCTAAGTCTATGTTTTTAAGGGTTTACAACCTGTGGGTAAAAAAAGGAAAGTTGCTGAGCTATACATGTGTTGGTAATTGGCTTGCATACTGGTTTGTTTAGATTGGCTATAAAGCATAATGTAATCAAGCTCAAACACACACAGTTTTCTTAGGTTTAGTAGGTTGTAGCTTGTAGCCCTCAAAACCCATAGAATTTTTGCCCATTTTTGCATTACCAAAGTTTTTTTTTATTATTTTCTTTGGAGGGAAAACACACACACACACACACACACACACACACACACACACACA
>JAQMYG010000035.1:24669627-24680133 GCA_030014215.1 Clariallabes teugelsi | reverse complement strand
ACCTCTCATCCCTCCCCTCTGAGAGAGCTCGGCCAATCAGCTCTCTCTAGACCTCCGGCTGTGAGAGGTTACAGCATGACCCGGGAACCGAACCAGCAATCTCCGGATGATAGGGCGAGCGGTTTACCACTGCGCACCTTCATGGTAACGCGTAAAAATTTTAGTTAATTCTAAAATTTAACAGTTGATGTTGTACATCTTTTAAAATGCAATTATGAGTGTGCAATTAAATTCCATGTGAACGAAGTCACGGGCAAATATAGTATATATGTTTTTTCAGCACAACCCAGGCAATATATTAAATTATCCTACTATACAAACATTACTGAGAAAAAATTATAATAATAATGGGTTACATAGGCAAAGAAATAGCACAACTATATATGATCATGTGTCTTTATGGTTGTTTTCAGGTTGTTTCTTGAACAATAATAATAATAATAAGAGCATTGGGGAGTTCTTGCACCATCCTTCCCATATTCCCGAAAGCTGTAAAATGTATGCATTTTAAAAATAGTGATAGCTTTTGTTCTGCCTGCCATATCCGAAAACCCAAATGAACAATTTGATGTCTGAAGCCTCCCTGTTAACACACACCAGCTGCCCTTCCTTAAAAGCTGTTTTTTTTTTATTATCTGCCATTGACCAATGCTATATTGCTGGCATGTGCTGCTTGAGTCTCAAGGGTTACACCGTTCCTACTTTAATATAACTAGTTAAGCCACAAATAGTGAACCTTAAGATATTTACAGTGAAATTGATATCATGTTCTCCAACTTGTTACTATATTGAATTTCTATATTATAGACTATTTGATGATTCAATGTAAAACAAAGATATCTTTATTCAGAAACCATTAGGGAGTACAAACTTTTTCACATGCCTAAACAAATATTTGCCTACCAGCCTATCTTGATGGCAGTAAGTCTTTAACATGAACTGTTTGGGCTGTGATTCATATTTCATATTTGCTTTATTATTTAGGGCTGTTTCATGTTTTGTCCTGTTTGTAAGAGAGGAATACAGATTCATAATGTTTTTATGGAATTAAAAGCTGCTGGCTGTTATATAAGAAATAATAAAAAATAAAAAAAAACATTGAGGATGTTCTGTTATGGGAAAATAATCGGCGATGGCGTGGTGCGATACATCCAGATGTGGAACAGAGTTACTCTTACACAACAGCACTTTGATTTAAGCAGATGTACAGTAATTGCAATATTAAAGGGATTTTGATCCAGCATGTTGCATAAATAAGTGCTACAATGTGTGTGTGTGTGTGTGTGTGTGTGTGTGTGTGTATGCTCCGCAGACTATTGCGAGGTCTGGGCTGAGTGAATTGTTCGACGTGCGAGCTTGTCAACTCATGTGTTAACCTGTAAGCTGAGAACTTGATAACAGCACAGGGAGGGCGTTTATGCGGCGCGAGGTTTGTCTGTCAAACGTAGTCCAGCCCACACACTGTTCAGGAATTTCGGACTGTATACTTTTGGCCTGTTTTTTTTTTCCGATCCTTTTTGCTCACATACATGAGAAAGGGAGAGAGAGAGAGAGAGAGAGAGAGAGCAAAAGGAGCATTGTGTGTAACAGAGGGACAGAGCGTGAAGGAGCACAAGAGGGAGAAAGTGTGTGAGCGCAAGCGAGGGAGGGCGGATAAGAGTGAGGAAAGGGGGATTGGCAATAGCCTGCAGCTAGACTTTCCAGATATCCTTGTAGTGTGCTTATTGAGCTCTTGGGTGCTGTGGTCCTGTCTTTACTCCTTGCTTCATACCATAACCTTGAGGATTGTTTTTCCTGGTTGAAATAGGGAGAATTAGGTAAAGTCAGGGATACCCATTCTCAAACACACACTCAGACACGCACGCACGCACACACACCTTTCTCCTCCGGCTGGATTACCTTTCTCTGTCTCGTGCCACAGAGAACAAGCAAATGACGCTGCCGTCCTTAGTGTTATGACGAGAATGCGGCAATAGAGTGGATCTACTTACACACAAACAGTACGCGCACACTCAGAGGCACACTCGGAGGATGGCCACAGCTGTGTTTCAGGTAAGGATGGGTGGGTGGGTGGGTGGGTGGTGGTGGTGGTGGGGGCGTGTAGACGTTTACTCTGCGTAGCCTGCGGTCAGGTCTGTGTCCTCAGATATGCAAGGAATCTTGATGCCTTTCTCCCACCGGCGAGAGAACAGCAGCTGCTCAGAGAAGCAGACTTGGCTTGTTCTTTGTAAAGCCGATGTGTAAGTATTCTCAGACGGCACGTGTGCAACGAACCGGTGAGGAGGCGGCGATCTGCGTGGCTCCGCATGTACGCACACTCAAGATGAACATCGGCGTGTAGAGATCTTGTTGATGGTCGAGAGCGTGGGATTGTAGCCGGTAGACTGAAAGACAGAGGTCCAGTAGGCTACAGGAACTGCGGAGGCTTTTCTTTCTCGCTTAGTAATCGTGGGACGTACAGGATCTCGAAATGAGTAAGCACAATTTAAAGGGAAATGCTGTCTGTCTCGTTTCACCGTGTTGTTGTAATAAATGCTTATCACTTTTTTTTAAAAGGGAAGAGTTCAGATAGTCCGGTTGTAGTAAGCCAAGGTGACTGCACTTGTACGGTACTGGTGAAGATGTTAATGAAGACCCTTATACTGTATATGAGGAGATTGATTGGTTCACTGGTATGAGTAGGGATTTAGTGTCCAGGATTAAAAACCTTTCAACCGGTTTAATGACTTTGGTTTACCGGCTCGGGACAAACCTAGAATCTGGATGAATAGAGAGAGAGAGAGAGAGCACACATTCATACATATACAGAATGTTCAGAATCCGAGTTATGCGTATCAGCCAGTACCTGATACTGAGCTAACATGAGTATCGTCTTAAAAACAAGCCTGATTTGGTGATAAGAGATTTGATTGGCGAATTGTCAGAATTGTGCCATTATAGCTGAGATGACATAAAAGTTTTGCCCTCTGTTTATGTACAGTATGTGGATTATGTTTTTTCTGTCTTTTCTGGATCTGTGCATATGTTCGGATTAACTTTATACACAAATGTTCGATTTTGCTTTGGGTAATACAGTATATTGCAATACAAAATGTTCCATTCTGTTATTCTGAGATTCTAAGATTCTGAATATTAGTTGTGTGTGTGTGTGTGTGTGTGTGTGTGTGTGTGTGTGTGTTATGGAGGATTTAGCCCCAGGGCAGGCATTCCCCATTGCGGCTTAGACGCTGTGTCTGCTCTAAGCATCAGTATTGTTTGGGGGTGAAAGTGAGAGTGTTATCCCACACTAAGGGCACTCAGGGCTAATTTGTGACAACAGCAAGCGGGTTGTCTTTCCTTTCTACTGTAACAACTGCGCTTGACAGCATGACAAAGCTGCTGTTAAAGAGAAGACAATAGTGTCCCCCTGCGGCATGCTGTCTGCTACTGGCTGTCTGAGTGTGTGCGTGTGTGTGTGTGTGTGTCTGTGTGCCTTTTCTGTCCCTGCTAGACAGATAGCTTGGTCAGTGTGCTGTAGTCACACCGTTCTTGAAACTAATACTAATAAAGTAGTATTAATATAAACTTTGTGCCTGGACCTACTGGATCGAGCATTCGTCAGCACTGTGGTACTGTATACTGTAAGTCATCCTAATGTCTCAGTCGTAAAAGACCTTAATTAATATCTGATGCTTAACTTAATCAGCGTAATACACTTCAGAGTAAAATCTCATCCAAAAATCTGCTGCAGTCCCCGGCCGCGTCCCCACCTTGACCCTAAATACCCACATACTGTATATCAGCTGACACAAACCCATTTACTGCAATAAAACCAGGCCGTCTTCTCTATCCGTTGCATTCAACCATGGGAAACGTCTCACGATTAGTGTTTTTGGCATGCCTTGTAGTGCAATTATGACTAATTTAGCTGAAATGAAGGGAGGAAAGAAAGGTTTAAGTCATGCTGGAACAGATTTATCAAAAATCTTAATCGGAACTAAAGAGAATGAGCCACATCGTTTTGTTATAAGACTAGCTTTCTGACTCACTTCTTGTAATTACTGTGCTACTTACTGTATGTATGCTCCCTACTAGCATATTCGCACCCCTTTATCTTCAGTGCCGTTTTTTAGTTTTCCAGTATAGTTATCGTTGTTCCACTTATTGCATCCACACGGATTTAAAATAGTCCAAATGAACGTAAACCAGTTCGTACCGCTTTACTTCTGCGCTAGCTTGCTGTATGCATGGGAAAGCTGAACATCATCTTTTGGCGGGAATCCAAAGGTGGACTTAAATGTTGGCTTTGTGTTAAGCATTTCTCTTCATCATCTGTATCCATGCATTGCGCGGCAACCGTGCATGTCATAACACATACCCTCATGCAATAAAAACTTCACCAATCTGCTGGCTGAGGGAGGAGATAACACAATGTGTGCGGTACGACAAGGAAGAGGGATTCTAACAGAGCCCGCTAACAGCTTTCTTTGTTTTCCCGGAACACGATTTTAGGTTATTGACCTGATGCAACAATGTGAATAAGGGGGAGATTTTTCTAATTAACATACATGTATTCAGTGACGATGGTTCTTGTCAAACATAATGCACGTGTGGTTTACTGATGTTCTTCTGAGAACGTATGGCAGGAATGCAGTGCCTTTCTATTGTACCGTAGAAACTTTTGTTTGATAGATGTATGTTTAGAAATGGCCCATTATGAAAGTTCAAGGATCATTTCATCCCGTGACGGAAAGATCTGTTCGGTGATGCTATATGAGCTGCGAGTATAATATAAATCCGCCTCGTTTTTTTTTGCATGACTTATACACATCGGCATGCTTTCTGTTTCCTAAGCAGGTGGAACTGAAAGAAACCCGATGCGAAACGAATTTTAGGTCATTGTTCAAGTGTGGAATTCACATGGGTTACGTTGATGTCAGTCTGATGGTTCGAATGTTCTGCGTCTTTGTTTACATTCTTGCGCCATGTTTCAGGACTACTAACAAGATGGCTTTGAAGATCTTCTGGCTCTAGTAATTGCACAGTCTGATTAAGCAATAGATTTTTATGACGTATACTATTTTATTCACATATAACGGTGAAAAGTTCTCGTAGAAAAAAGATACCGTTCCTTTTCCTTCATCATTGGTTACTTGTAAAATAAAAGCATCATTATGAGGCTATAGAAACGTCTCAGTTTTACAATGCACCATGTTTGTTTTTTGTAGGCTGCTTGACTCCATTTATCTCCTCTGTGCAGTTATGTGCTCGTTAACAGATCTGATCCTCCTCCCCATATAGTACATCTGCTCTGTCCAAAGAAGTTCGGTGGCTTTCATCAATCCATGCTGAGAAAATACCTTGAAGATGTCGGCATTCCCCGGTGACACGTCGTGTGAAAATGGGAAAGCTCCGTGCCAGCTGATGGAATCCAGAAAAGACAGCTGAAAAGTTTCAGAATCAAGCAGAGTGGGAGAGGGGGAGAAGAGTGTTTCATGGGCACAGGTCGCACTTTTACAAGGTCACAGTAAATTAGCAGAAAATCTTCAGAGGCGATAAGGCATCACTCAGTCCTGCAGCTCTCACAGGAGGGAGGCGAGGAAGGAAGGCCTTCTCGTAAATTCGTGTGTTTAGGGCCAAGATGGCTCGCTGTTAGAGGCAGGAATGCACGCTTTAGACATCCCTCTGCACGAAAAGGTGTCGGGAGGAAAACGTGTGATTTAGGGGCATCTTCACGGCTCTGTTCCTACTCAACCGCACGAGTTTCTTTGCTGTTTGAAAGCAAACCGCAGCCATCTGGGCCAATGGTTTATGGGAGCAGTTTGGTAGAAAGGCATGGCACGAAATCTGTCATTGATGAAGTGCAATACGGTTGGAGAGGCACAGGAGTAGAGAGATACAAATGGCAGAAACGAAATTGGAAATGCTCTCGGAATATAAATGAAGTGTTTTATTCCCAATGTGGGGAAAAGGAGGAAAGATAGTGGCTTGGTTACTTCCATACCGAGGATTATGCTACAGTATGAATTCAGGTCGAAAAATGGCTCCGCAACTTCACTTCCGTGCAGTTGTGGTTAAGATTTATGTTAAGTGAGTATACTTTGATGAGATGGCCATTCCATCAGAGTACCTGGCATTTCTCTTATGTCCTAGTGTAAAATAATGGCGCCTTCTGGCTGGGAAATTGGGGCTGTAACATATAGCCTTGGTCGTCTTATAGCCTATATATTTAGTCGGTTCCTTTGCTAATATCATACAGATGGGTTGGCAGCACAATTAAATTCCAAAGTGGGTGACGAGAGATATGATATGTAAGGTCAATACTTTTATATATTAGCTCCACCCTGCCCGTATAGACATTTTCATTAAGGAAAATGGATTAGGATTTGCTTTTGCTCGGAACATTTTTCCGAAATTGGCTCTACGTCAGCTCTAGAGGCTTGGCAACCTCAAGCATTGTTAAGGGTGCCAGAGGAAGTCATTTAGGGGCAGGATTAGTGAAAACATCCTGAATTTAATTTTGGTCCAATTTTATATACAGACTGCTCAATAGTGGTCCTTGGTATGTTTTTGCATTATAAGCAGAAATGCTTATGCTGATTAAAAAAAAATAAAATAAATCACTTACTTAAAGAAGCACATTAATCATGAGAACAGTCTAAAGTGCTGTGGTCACAACTTGTCCAGTGTGGTCTCCAAAGCCAGAACAATCAGGCAATGTGAACTACAATCGGTAATGCTACTGGATGGAGACATTACAAGCAAACAAACGGCTTGACCAAATCGGTAGAGGAAAGAATACATTATGGTATGTATTTTTTTCTATCTCTTGGTTTTTCCGCGGCCGTCCAGTCTGATGAGGGCGCGTACTGTACATTTGAGGTCAATTGGAGCATTGCTGTAAGCCAGCCGTTCAAGTTGAGTGATCTTCCTGTACGGTCAAATCTCAGTGCTTTACCACCATTATGAAGTGATGTTACGTCACATTAGCCCAAACTGGCCTTGCAGCCAGGGAAATAATGATCACTGGCCACAAAATCGTTTCTTTTGCATATCACTTTGGTATGCTTTTGAAACCCATGACTGTCAAAATCCAGCATGGGTCCCATCAAACAGCTGGACATGACTGATTGATTTGATACTTCCAGTCAGGTCTCACTTAGTCTGTATGAATGTAAGCAGTGTAGATTCTGTTATTCCCTCACATAGCTCAATCTGTCATCTCATAGTAGCGGCTACGTATCTCGATTGCTTCCATATGTTCTGTGGGAAGCTCCAATCAGAGATGGTCGATCGCAGAAGATTACTCTCAGAGCACTGCCATAGTTTGGCCTTTCATTGCTCACCACATGGATATTTATTCCTGTTTTACTTCCCACCGGCTGGACGTGACTTGGTTTACAGCATTTCAGTTTCCCCTCTGTTGTTTTCCATCCTGCATACGCAGCTTTAAAATTGGTTTAGAGCTGTTTTTCAGACAACTGTTGCCTGGAAACCTGTAGTAAACATCCTCTTTTCATTCAGCTTGTTATCATGAAAACAACAACGAATATTAAAGTTGGCCCAGACGATTGAGTCGATGTGATCTTTTTCTATCTTGCTACAGCTTTTCAACTTTCTGCTGTCTCACATACTGTACATTTACAAGAATACATAATATTCATGGCCATTTCTACATTTTTGCCTGAGCATTGCCCACCTCTTTGCCTGAGCCACTTTACCCTGCAAGTATTTGTTATCCATCTCCTGTCATGAGAATGAAAGCCAAGCTCTGCCCGAGAGGGGTTCTGCAAGCTAAAATCCACAGCGTAATGCTGTCTCAGGAGACTTGTTCTGTCCCGGATTGATGGATGATATGCACACAGGGCTTGTTTTCACTAATTCTCCGAAAAACAGGACTGCTGGTCCAGGGACTGATTGTGCCATGGGCCTCATGAAGGATTTAGTGATGGTGCATCAGTGAGCATGTGCAGCACGAACGCCACTCCCTGCATTGCAGAACAAAATGTAAAATATTTGATAGACAAGAAGGGGGTGTTATTGTGCTGTGCAGTGCTAGCGGTGCATGGGAATAGGAGGCATGGGAAGAGTTCTGCACTGCCCCAATAACCCCAAATCCCAGACCCCACCCTGTCCTAAACTCCATGTGCATGGTGCTCTTATCAGACGATGTTTCTCTGTGGAATGTTTATATGAAGCAGGCCCATTTTGGGAGAAAATCACCTTGGAACTTGTTTGTGTTTGAATTTGATTTATTGACCTGGCAGTTAAATAATGACAGGAAAGCCATATCTGTTCTGATACAACACGAGGGAGGAAAAACTAAAGGAAGCTGTTTAAAGACATAGTGTGAAAGATTCTTGTTATTCCAGAAACGTCTTGTACTCAATTCTTTTTGCATTGTGTTCATTCCTGTGCAGCATGCAATTGCAGACGATATTTAATAGTTTTACTGTACCATGCAGTCTAACTATGGTAAAGTACACTAGATCAGCATTCTTCTTCTGAGTGAGGAACTGTTATTGTTTTATTCGATTAGATTTCGGTTTGAGACAGTATCATGTCCGTAATAAGGATTAATACTGTATGTTGGAGCAAAGCCGTTCTTGAGAACATATCTTAATGTCAATCGCCTCCGTAAGTGAAATGCATATCGTCACCAGCCCATTAAGGGTTTTTTTTTTTTCCAGCTCATAACTCTTCCTCCCCAGTGAACTAAATGCCACTTTGACTGGCTAATACTTTTGTCTTGCCTCAACCTGCCACTCTACCTGTCAGTTTGCACACAAATGTAAGGTTTTCAGTCTTTCGCAAGGTTTAGTAATGTGTAAACTGCAGGAGGTTTGCTGTGTAGTAGCAGCATATGAGGCAGCCAAATGGGACTGGATGTAAACAGAGCTGACTGACCTCATCCTCTGTTTTTATTCACTTTTATTCACACCCTAAAGCTCTTAGGTTTCACTATTTGTCTTCAATTGGTCTTTAATCTCTCAACAACAGATCAACTTTTGGCGTAATCCATACTCTATTGCTAGAGAGTCTGGTCATTTCTCTTACGCAGTGTGCCCTCCCCAACCACCTACAGTACACTCATTACATAAGGAACCTACAGGCTCATGACTCGCTGTTAATAACAACAGTTTCTATTAACTTTTAAAATCATTGACATTGACATTGATTAACAGTTCGTTGAAAAAAAAAACATAGAACCATCCAATCACATTGCAGCATTCAAAATTTGGAAAGTAGTGTATATTTGGAATCAAAAGCGTAACTAATGCCTAAAATTTTTGGGCTTAAAGTCAAATGATGTACCTTCAAATATTTTAAATGGACACTATATTATGCTATCTTTATTTCTGAAAGTGCATGGATGGAGCATTGATCACCAAGAATGACCTTCATCTTGGCCTTTATAATGTTTATGTGTAAATCATTGTAACGTCATCACTACTAAGAAGTCACATCCTGTTTTCTTTGGTTTCTATATTTGTTGAACTGGGTTTTGGAAAAGATAATGGTAACAAAACATCAAGTGAGGGTAGGCCGGCGTTCGAATGGTCCTTTTTTTTCCTGGCATTCCCTGCTTGGTTCACCCGTTTAACCCTTTCACTGTCCACTCTACGCTGTTCTCACGGATCAATCTTTACGTCGGTGGGTCACAACAGCATCAACACGGTGGTGATGGGGCTCGAACGAGCAGCAAGCCAGAGCCTCAACTGCCTGAGCCACCACCACTGCCCCAATATAGCAATTATTATTATTATTATTATTATTATTATTATTATTATTAGTAATAATAATAATAATAATAAATTATTAATAATAATAATAACAATAATAATAATAATAATAAATCTATGCATTATACTATTATTAACCTAGCTTAATAATAAAAAACAATAGACAGATGATAGGCGGCACTGTGGCTTTGTGGTTAGCACGGTCATCTTGCACCTCCAGGGTCCGGGTTCGAATCCCGGCCAGGTTCGATTCCTGCCTTTATGCACATGTTCTCCCTGTGCTTGCTGGGTTTCCTCTGTGTACTCTGGTTTCTTCCTACAGTCCAAAGACATGCAGATTAGGCTAATTGGGCGTTACCCAAATAGCCCGTAGAATCTCCCAGGAGACTTAGGGCATGAGGCGGGGTACACCTGGACAAATTGCCTGTAGTGTGTGAATATGAATTGGCACCCTACAGTAAGTCTCCTGGGAGATGCTCCAGGCCCCTCTGTAACCCTGTTTACAGGATAAAGCGGTACAGACGATGAGTGAGTGAGCGAGTTAGACAGATGATAAATAACAAATTCAGACAAAACACAAATACATATACTGCTAAAAAAATTAATTGACAGCTTAGTTTGACTTGAACATGTATACAGTATACATACAAGAGGTGTTCGAGTCAAATTGGGACTAACTGTTCCCTTTTTTTTTTTTAGCTATATATAACATTCATTCATTCATTCATTCATCTTCTATACCGCTTTATCCTGTATTCAGGGTCGCGGGGGGCCTGGAGCCTAT
>JAQMYG010000035.1:24655993-24669527 GCA_030014215.1 Clariallabes teugelsi | reverse complement strand
CCATGCACACAGAGACGGAAATTGAGCCTGGCCGGGAATCGAACCCAGACCCTGGAGGTGCAAGGCGACAGTGCAAACCACTACACCACCGTGCCGCCACCTATATATAACAAATTGTATTCATTTATGAGTTAACCAAAGTTTATGATGTCAGTAAAATGCCCTTTTGTAATTTGCTCTTATCCAAACTAATAAATACTGTTCAGAAGCATGCTTTGCATTTGTGCTTATTAATATTATGGCCAAAAAAATTTGATAAGGCTGTTGCTACACATTTCATTTACTACAGAATATGAGGTGAGTAAACAAGTGGGAGACAGAGAGGAGGAGGGTGGTACCGTCAGTCAAGAACGCAGGATTTTGCACAAGCTACATGCCGTTCCATGGATATTTTTTTATTCCAAAAAAAAAAACGTTTATTTTTTTTATGCTCTCTGGCACTAATGCCTTACCTGTATTTGGATAATCTTTCTGTTTTCGGTTATGGAAAGTGGATGTGATTTGGACTCTGAATATTGGCAAGAGCACCTTTCAGCGATGGCGTGCCAGACGCATGGATTATTTCAGCCTGGATAAACATAAAAGTCCGCATGAAAAAAAGGCCTGCGTGTTTATGCAAGTGTGGAGATCTAAGATCTTAGTGGCCATGTTTCTATTGTCCGCCATTTCTTGACCTCAACAGAGCCTTATTTCCTGCTTATGACTTAAGGGGACACTTAAAAAAAAACAAAAAAAAAACACAAGCACATGCATGTTGTACTTGCCTGAACTGGCCGAGGTTGAGATGGTAAATATTTGGAGATAAGAGAGTGTTTTTTTCCCTGGAGAAGGAACAAGAGGAGCGCTATACTTTTCGGAGTATAAGTTCTCAATGTGCCGTGGACCCTTGGTTTAATTTAGTTAACATAAGCATGTACGGAATGCCAAAACATAATTACCCCTTATTATACTACACTCATTTGTACAGTCTGATAGTATCAAACATGTGCTTCCACCCTCACAAAGAGAATACAGAGGCTTTGTTTCCCCGAGAAAAAAACGGCCAAGAGGATTACAAAGTTTGGGTGCACAGTTTCCATCCTTAAAAAAAAATTTCTGATCCCAGCGATCTTACAGACATGGAAAGAAACGACAAACGCGATGCAAAGCATCTCGTCTTATTAGCATAATTTGTGAATGTTTATACTGGAACAATCTTCTAATCATGTTGTATGTTGGACTATATTGTTTCTTCCGTTGTTGATTGCCTGTGTGATTAATTCTGTTTGATTACATGAGATTTTGTTTGTGTTACATACTTGTTATAGCATTTCCAGGTGATTTCTGGGCATTGTTTTTGGGCAAGCCGGGCAGTATGGTACTAATTACTGGCTTAGATTAGAATAATTAGGAAAATATGTACCAGGGGCTCCACCTTAACACATGCGACTCAGTGTGGAAGCAGGGAGGATACCGGAGGAAACATGGAAACATGTCAGCAGTTTTAAGGGAGATCTGAGTTCTCATGAAGACTCTGATTAGCCCTTAAGCCAAAGACACATAATAAAGATAAATGAGCTCTCAGGGGTGCTGTGAGGAACGTGAACATGGCGGCCTGCTCCAGTTTGGTACGGATAGAGCGAGAGAGAGAGAGAGAGAGAGAGAGAGAGAGAGAAAGAAAGATTGGGAGATATTTTCGTCTGATGGTGAGAAAATTATTCGATACAAAAACAAACAAACATCAGGTTGTTTCTGTTCTTGCCTGAGCTTGTCTTTTCTCCCTCGTGTGAGAAAATGTTGACCCTCTCTTTCTCCCACCACGGAATAGTTCTCAGGTGTTTACGTCTGGATCTTGGGTTGCCCACTCACCTGTGCTCTTGTTAGATGGTTCGTCCTGGGTTCCACAGGAGCTTGGAACCCCTCCGAGTGCTGCTGCCGAGAGTTACATGGTTCTGTGCTACAGAGATCCAGAGATACCTAGTTGGAATGTAAGAAATTTATCTAGAATCTGGATAATCTGTGTGGGAACAACTCACCACTGATTGAATCCACCCATGTCACGTTTTGGCGCAGGAGAATGTGCTGGAGCTGAGCTGATCTTTTGAACCATACAGTTAGATAGTGTTATTTGTTTTGTCTACTCGTCTTCATTTAACAAATAAGGAATACTTGTTGCACGGGATGCCAGTCCATCACTACGCCCCATGCTTCTCAACTCAAGAAACGTGCAACTTGATATTCCCAATGATATTTGGTATTCATCTCGATGTCTGGAAGCATGTCTACTGTCTCAGATTGCAATAAATTGAATAAATGTCACAACAAAAGATCTGGCATGTCCCAAGACAAAGATTTATTTTCATTTTATTTGTTAACCGATTTTATTTTAATTTTTTTAAATTCACACGTACTGTAGAGCGGAGCAGTTTAAACAATGCGTCAGGGCTCCAACAGTGACATCGGGATTTTACAGAAACTGTCATTCTTAATAGCACTCAGTGAGCTACCACTCGCTTAGGAGATGAGATCAATCTCAACAGTACAGCACATTTCCACACTGCAACCACATCATACCAGTTTAGTTAGGTTATGGAAACAGATACGGTTTGCATATCACTTGCTATTTGAGGTTACTTTAAAAGGGGGAGAAAAAAATGAGCCCTTCTATATTCTCAGAAGTTTTAGATAGTCTTCCAAGAGGTTACTTGGAAGGAATAGATATTAGGACCAAGACAAGGTGTTGGAATGACCCAGGTGGAGGAGCTGTCACCACTGTGGACTCACGAGCAGATCCGAGCCAGGTGATGGAATTTCAGACTCGGATAGTTCAGACAGACAAAGGATTGTATGTTAAACACAGTGTCTGGTTAAAACACAAGTGTCAATGTTAAACTTTACAACTCGTGCCAGGGAGGGTTTCAAATGCAGTCCATTATGGACAATCTATTCATCCATCTAGGAACCACTGTAGTCCAACTAGTGATCGTGAAGGCCAATGGTGACCATTGTGGGCTAATGATGACCACTGTACAGTATTTTTCCCCATTGTTACACCCGTGGTAGGACCTCTGGTCAACCTTTACACACTACGGGCAAATTGGAAACGCCGGTCAGCCTAATCTGCAGGTTTTTGGACTGTGGGAGGAAACCGGAGTACCTGGAGGAAACCCACGAAGCACGGAGAGAACATGCAAACTCCATGCACACAGACCCTGAGGCGGGGATGGAACCCGGATCCTGGAGGTGCAAGGCGACAATGCTAACCCCTTTTTTACACAATAACGAACCCATAAACAAAACTTAGAGTAAGAAATTTTTCCTAAGAGTTGTATGTTCTTGTCCTCCACTTGTTTGCCCGAGTTTCCTCTGGGTTCTCTGGTTTCCATCCACATGGCAAAAACATGCTCAGGATGGATTGGCCATTCTAAATTTCTCATACGTGTAAATGCAATAACAGCTGGTATTCCAACCTTACATCCAGTGTTTCCAGTGTAATAAAAAAGATTACAGGAGATAATTGAATGAATGAGTTAATGTTATTATGTTGGTGTTTGAATGTGATCCTACATGATCATGTGTGTGTTATGCTTAATGTTCAAATCAGGACTTGCAGAGAAAGGTAAGCTAGAGGCAATATTGAGAGATATAATCATTCAGTAATGCCTCTTCACTGTTTTACACAAGGTTTGGAAGTAAAAAAATCATTTAAGGGATTAAAGTATAAATTGCAACGCTAATGTTTCAAAAGTAATTGTGTTTTCATATCGGACATTAATGAATGTAAGTGATGACAGAATTTTAGAGGTACAGTACATTACCGAGGCACAATATTCCAAGTCTAATTATAAAACAAACAAACAAACATACTATTTAAAAATCATATTTTTACACTGTCCATTTTTTCCTTTCTATTTTTGTTTTGACTCTGATGTGTCTGAGTACACGTCTAATACCGAGACAAAAATGATAGAACCCTTCTTTTTCATTTCCTGTTGTTTATAGTTGTTTTAACCGTTGTGTTATTACGGTTCATTTAGATATTCTGAAACTTTTTCAGAGCTGGAGATTGATAGTGTTTATGTATCTCACACGCCCACATCCTCAGCTGAAATAACATGTTTCGGTAGGAAATATTTTCACTCCTCATTCTCAGCTTATTTCTTCTGGAGCCATTTACGTTCAAAACATCCTGTTGGTGTTCTAAAATGAAAGAACACCCAATCCTGTCTTAGTAAAGGCTTAAATAATGTAGCTGTCAAAGTGGAATTTTAAACAACTGCAGCTTCTTATGAGCCATTTCGCAGAATAATCCAATTTCACTCCTTTTCAACTTGGTCCAGCAAATAAAAACAGACTGATATGAAAAAGACTTCATCTAATATAGTTGTTTTTGGACTCAGAGTTTTTGGTGAGAGTCAATGTATCCAGTTAAGACTTTAGAGGAGAATGGGGTAGCTTGTTTATCTTCTTTGTCCTTAGGTGATATCTGATCCGAGATCAGAGGTACATTCCTAAGAATTCGGATTTCATATAATCAGACCTTGGTGAATTTGAGGATCTTGTGGAGATCTTGACATATCCTAGTGATAATGCAACTGAAGAGGAATGGTAAATATAGAGAGATGTTTTGGAGTGACCGTAAGCGTTATACGTTCATGGCATATACAGTACTGTATGGGTTGGAATGTGCAAATGCATGGATGGAATTACATAAGCAGCATTCAACTCAGCCTGCTTTTGTTTACCTTCTTTGTCCCGAGTTGTAAACTCGGGCTTCGAGTAATGTGAATAGATTTTTTTTTCTTTTTCCTGTGAACTGGCTCGAGCAGGAGCAGCAGAGAGCTGGTGCTCTGCATCCTGTTTGGGCCTCATCTTCATATCCAGATCTGTTACCATATAGTTCATCTTAATTACAGCCAAGCTTTCCTGCTGTTTACGGAGCACAGTGGCCATTTGTTCACTGGAGGCGCACAGACTGGCGATGATATTAGCCAGAGCACTAATCTTATTACAGTCAGCGGATCATGAGCTCCTGCAAACACAAATCGCTCTTTAACCAGCACTGACTTCGCAATCCTATTTGCAAAAGAGTGCCTGATTATTGTGGATTGGTTCGCGGTATATTATGGATAAAGACACCTCTATACTGTATAGACCGGCGTGCTTAGAATCTGTTACACTATATGAGAAGGAGTATGAGGTTACAATCTCATACAGTCTCATCTTTCATGATGTTTAAGACTGGTTTTACATTTACTGTACAGAAGTATAGGTTGTCTCATTTGTTTCTTTTTGTGAAGTATACTGCCAACATCTTAACACTCCTTTTATTATTTTTCAGGTTTCATCCTCCTGTGTTCCCACTGCTAACTATGAACTGGTAAGAATATCTTCATCAATGCATTAGTCGTTTTTTTTTTTTCTTTTTTCTTTTCTAGTGTTTGCTAGGATATTTTTGTAGAAGGAATGTAGCCAGTAAATCACATAGATAAAAGGATTATGTGTTTTTGGAAATTAGTAAGAAACAATCCACATTCGTATTAAGAGATGGATTTAAAGAAAGGCAAGTCCAAAAGGCTAGGCCAGATAAGCCTGTAGGGATAGAAAAGAATAAACAATATCTTAGAGATTTTTCCCTTTTTTGGTTGAGAGTGTGTATTTAGAGTATTATAAGTCTCCTTGGAGCACATTACCTTTTCTGCACTTCCAATAAATCTTAAGTTGCTCTTTGGCTTCTCGGATTGAATGATGTTTGCACATAAATCAAATTTATATAATTTTCCCAATGTCGAAAAGATATGCACCTTGTTATTTGGACCGTTTTCGGTTCATAGAAGGTGTTTTGAACAAAGCAGATCTCTGGTATGCGGCGCAGACGACTACTTGACCAGAGAAGCAGTTCCCTCAGGCACCAAATGCAGACATTCGAACCATTTATAGTCCATTTAAACAGAAGTTAGGCAATGTTTTAGAATAACCAGTGCTGTTCCAGGGAGGGAAGGAGAAAAAAAAAAAGAAAAAAGAAAAAAGTGTACTTGTGAAAACCTGACTCCACTGAAGTTTGAAAATAAGCATGACTCCTGAGGACAACGCTGGCCAAATCTCCTAAAGCAATACTTGGACCAGCTGTGTAAAATCTGAATTGATATTAATGCAGATCAATGCAGTTAAGACTTGACTTGACATGAGCTTGTAAAACCTGTAAGTTTAAAGAGATGCAATATGTTTCTTCTTTATTTACAACTTACAATTCAACAGTTTGATCAGATTTGGAGAGGATTTGTTTCCCCTATTTACTTTGTTACACTCTGTTATAGAATCTGCAATTGATTTTAACACAAACAGTGGTAAAAATAGTTTTTTTAGTCTGTAGAAAAATATGTGCTACAGTATGTAGAGCTACTGTACCAACATCTCAGGTTCCCCTGGTGAAATACGACAAAGCGTTAACAGCGAGGTCTGAAACTGGTGTCTTAGTCACTTGGTGTCTTATCGTAGTACTTAGTACAAAAAAAAAGTCACTGTTTCATAAAGGTCAAATTATTGGCCAGCATCAAGCAAAGAAAACAAACAAGGAGATTTAAAATGTCAGGAAAGGATAATTTAAGAGCCCTTCAACACATTGTTAAAAATTGGAAGGATATTAGAAGGAGCCATGAACTTCGGTTGTATTAAAGTTATGAATGGAGATCAATTAAATGCTGGGAGAAGTTGCCTCATAAAAAACAACAACAATAGAAATCACAAAGTGTCAAGAACTCACAGGATCGAGACTAAACAACTGTGTGGCCATATGAACACCGCTTTTTAATGAGACTAAACAAAAAAAAAAATTTTCTAGGGAGCATAAGCATTAACTTTGGAGCAATGGAAAAAGGTCATGTGGTCTGAGCAGCCTAGACTGACCCTAGTTGAGAGTCATTAGTGTATCAGGGATAAAAGTAAAGTACATGAAGCGATGCACCTATCAGACATAGTGGCCATTATACAGTACAAGCGTCTGGTTTGATCTGGTTTAGTTGGTCGGATCTAGGCTTAGCACTGGTATATGGCAATAAAATTAAGTCACCTGACTACCTGAATGCACTGAATGACCAGGTTGTCACATCAATGCATGCGTTCTTTCCTAATGTCACGGCAATACTCCAGGACTCAGGTCGTGATAGAGTGGGTCTTGGACCATGAGAAATCATTTTCATGAACGAATTGGTCTCCACACTACCATAAAATAAAAACTTAGGGTGTGAAACGTTTGTTTTGGCCACCAAATTATACTTTATTAAAATAATAATAATAATAATAATAATAATAATAAAACAAGTTAATCAACTTAAGTCTAAAAATTTCTGCAAATGTTTATGCATGGAAAGTTATATGTATTCAGAAATGGGGTGCTCATCTGCTTAAATCAATAATCTCTTTCACATCTCTGAAAGAACAAGTGTCTATGTTCTTCACTAGTGTCTAGAACAATGCCTTTTTAAATGCAAGCATGTTCCTTGAATCTTGAAAAAAAAAGAAGAAGAAAAAAAAAAACCAAGGATTAAGTACAGTATGTGATCTTAAGAGATACTGCCATTTCCCCCCCTTTTATGTCAAACGTAGTCTGATGAAAAATAAAAGTACTGAAGGAGAATATTTAAAAGTAAAACTAGAGAAATTAGACTTATGATGATTTATAGATGAGAAAATGGCAAATAAAATGAAATACATGGACTAATCTAGGAGTTACATTTATTGATAATATATTGCTTCAAGAATAATTCTAGCTGTGAACGCCATATTAATATCTTCCACTCTTAATACATAACAATAGTTGATCAGCAAATCCTAATGTTTTAAATTCTATTTGTTCTAATAATCAATTGCATGCACAACTGTAATGTAATTCATTTGATGCCCTCTACTGTAAAGATGACATGCCCATTATACAGTATGACAGATAAGGTGACCAAGCTTACACTTAAAACTCACTTTTAAAAAGCATAGTTAATTAAATTAAGTTGTTGAGAAGCATTATGTCTCCCTGGAGATATATATATATACACGCCATTTCAGTGGTTTCTTACAGTCTTCGAGTTACACATGATTGAATCTGAGCGGTTGAGGTTAAAGGACCTCAGTGGCCCAATAGTGGCACCACTGTGGCACTGGGGCACCAACCTGGGATGTCCTGGTAAGCGGCCCAACACATTAATCAATGAGCTACCCCTGCCTGACTCAAAAAAGTAATGTTCTCAAAAGCGTAAAGCAATTTAGAAGTTGAAAATATCTTCAGGTAGTCTGCGATTGCAAAAATACAGTATAAGAAAGGGTTTTATTGTTAAATAGTGCATGATAAATCGTAACTTTTTTTGCACTATAGTAACCAATAAATCACTTTGGTTATGTAGATATTATATAACTAAAACAAATCAATCTGTGAACAGATCAGTCACAACTAAGTGATCGTAACAAAGATTTGTCAAGATTCAAAACTGAATAATATCTAGTGAAGTACTTAAAGTTGTTCACAGAAAAATATAATTTGGGTAATACTGTACCAGCAAGGGTGCTGCCTATAATGTATTTTTTTTTTCAATGTGTTTTTTTTGCCTGCAAATATGATAGAAAATATTAGAAATTGATGTGTGTGGATAATATCGGCGTCAGTCAAATATTGAAGAGAAAAGAAACTGTTGTCTTGATGAGAATTCAGTGAGCGCTTACTGACAGCTCTTTATTTGCTCTTTCTAATCTCAAAATTGATACATACAGTAAATGAGGGTGGGATGTAATTTTGTAATTAAAAAGAGAGTTTAAAAGGTAATTATTTTAGACCTTGAGGAAACCTCTTTAAAAACTTAACATAAGGCTAATTTCAGATTTTTATTTCTCGAGAAAAACAATTGATGACAGGAGACATACAGTACACCATAGTCTCATTTTGATTGCACATAGAGCTAATGGTTGTCTAGGATATACTGTACAATAAAATAATACATTCCCCCTCTGGGTACTATTACTATGAATTTATTCCTTTTATCATATTATTGATTTATTCAAAATCATGCATACCCGAGACACACCTGCGCTTAGCTAACCCCATGTGTGCAATTCTCAGGTAACTTCTGATTACCACTAGAGATCAGAATACTGATATGTACACTTTCAGCATTAAATCCTCATTATGTGTGCTGAACTCTGAACATGACTCGATATTCTTGTGAAATGATATAACCTGAGTGGAATCATAAGGGTGAGGGCAGGTTTGCTGGCTGCTCTTGACTCCTTGTTTGGTGAATTCCTGAGTGCTGACGGGATGAATGAGTTGGATGCTGCATCGAGCTGCACCTCAACACACATTTAATATATTTAGCCTTTGAATTGAAAAGTAAACTATGACAGTTTCAGCTTAATTTAATTCAGACCTGATTAGAGAACAACCGGCCATTTCGGATGCATTGTGCTGCTGATGGTAATGCTGGAGTTGTGTTTTTCATCAGCATTCCATCCGGAGTATGTTCTGGCGGTGCTGTCGTGCATGCTGGTATACTCACACTCCCAATGTGCAGCGCACAGATATGCTCTCTTGTGGCCAGCTCTTGCTTTTAAACGGCAGCAGGGATGCTGCACAAGGAACGAGAAAAAGACAGAGAGATAGAGATGTGGTAACGTCTGGATAGATTGTGGTTTGTATTGTGCGGGAGGCTTGAGCCATCCCTCATTTCTTAATATTAAATTACATTTAATTTCATTATGTAGATTCGATTAAAGAAATCGGAACAAATGTTTTACTGTGACAGGCTGCAAAGTGACTAAAGATGCATTTTTAAAATGGTCTGTTTATGTAACAATCTTAGCAGCAACCTCATTTCCCCTCTTGTCTGTTCCATAGCATTCCGCATCATCAGTATACTAATCACAAGCGTGATCATCTGTCATCATCTGCTTCAGTTTCTCACTGGTCCATGCCTTAAGTTAGACGTTTTTTTCCCGCTTGAATGGTTTATAGGTCACTGTGTGGCTTAAAGGAGAAACACTTCTCTGAAACTGGTCAGGTGCAGGAAGTGTACTGAAAACGAGAGCCAAAAACCTGCCTCAAATGAGAGACAAAAAAAGTGAGGGGTGTCTCAAGAATACTGGACATCATATTAACTTTCATGTTTATGTGTTATAGATGTATTAAAGCCCTGTGATCACAACAAATCTTATTGGAGTTATCAGAGCCAGCATTTCTCTTTCTCATGACTTTTTGTTTCACAATCTTTCAACTAGGAAAATGTTTATAGCTTCACATATTTGCATGCTGTGCCGCTGTGCCCAGTTATATTTTTGCCAAGCAGCTTTTTATGATGAATGATTTTTATCGTAACATCATTTGTGTGTCCTTGTGCATGCTATTATTTCAGGCTGACATCGCCAGAGAGATACACAGACACAAATTTTGTATGGGTTTGGCTGCACTACATTTACTTCAAATTCTATGCTTTTTTTTTTTTTTTTGGCATGTTCCACCAACACAGCTGAGATTCAGTGTTCTATCCATAGATATTGTATACACATTAGAGAAACAGAGATCTCATGATGCCATGCCTTACATACAGTAGATACATGACACTATTTGAACAGAATGTAAATAACTTCCCAGAGAAATGGAGATGTGGATCATGGTTTTCTGGACCAATCTTTTATTAGCATGTTGTCTTATATCATTTAATATTTAAAGTATGGTTTATATACTACTAATAATAATAATAATAATAATAATATTAATAATAATAATAGTAATAATATGTTTTTCATTACTTTAAAAAACAATTATGTCATTTTTCAAAAAGATAACTTTTCGAGGCAATTTTATTAATGTGTATAATTGTGGATTTTGTTATTATTATTATTAGTAGTAGTAGTATTAGTAGTAGTAGTATTTGTAGTAGTATTAGTTATTTTTTTAATGGTTAAACAACATAAGAAAATGGCATAGTTGTATATTGTGCACGGTGGCACTGTGGCTTAGTGGTTATCCCTGTCGCCTTGCACCTACAGGATCCGGGTTTGATTCCCAGCCAGGTTCAGTTCCTGCCTCTGTGTGCATGGCGTTTGCATGTTCTCCCCTACTTGGTGGGATTCCTCTGGGTACACTGGTTTCCTCCCACATTTCAAAGACATGCAGATTAGGCTACCTGGCATTCCCAAATTGCCAGTATTGTGTGTGCCCTGTGCCCCAATGGATTGGCACCCTCTTCAGGCTGTACCCTACCCCATCTCCAAAGTCTCCTCGGATAGGCTCCAGGCGACCCTGTATACAGGATTAAGCGGTACAGACTGTGAGTGATTGAGTGTACAGTATACTGCGCTGTGTTGTCTCTTTGGTTTGGCACAGGCTTATTCATGTATCTGGCAAACAAATCTGGCTTCTGTGCTGCACTTGAAACAGTAGTGACCCATATAGTCTTCTAATATGCACAGAAAACTTTTAATATGCACATTGTCTTGCTTGCTGTTGTCTTGTTAATAAATTGCTTAACAGATTCCTTCTGACGTTTGTAGAGCCAAGAACAAAAGGAAAACTAAAAATAGCAAAACACAATAAACTGGAATCAAATAGGGACTGAGGCTGATTTTTTTGCAGCCCAGATTGCGGCTTATCAGGGACAGCCATGTCTAGTGATTACACTTGGTAAGACCCTTCATAGATTTTGTGTGCTGCTTAATGAAGGATGCTCAAGTCAATCCAGGACTTAACAATAAATGTGTAAATTGACACCTTTAAGTTCTTAGCAACAGTAAAACATTTGAATGGTGAAGAAGAACACAGAAGGCCACATGTCCATGAGTGATGAAACAATGGCGTATTGTGGGAGAGACGCATCTGTCTGCAGGAACTCTACACACGATCATTCATAAACACCACTTGCATGTTACAGGAACCCAGTTGGGAGTGATTGCCACATCCAACGTACAGTCCTAACCTCACTCCAAGCCATTTCCACATGTTTGGGCAAGTAAAGGAGTTCCTGGGAGGCCAGGGTTTTGAATGTGAAGCAGGCAGTTCAATCATGGCTCCAGTTCACTAAGAAAATTTTCTACCTTGATACAGTAGTATCCAAGCACTAGTAAAACATTGGGAAACGTGTATTAGTGTAGCAGAGGATTATATAGAGAAATAAAAGGAGTTTTTACGCTCTTAACCGTGGTCTGTTATTCTGCACAATCAAAAGTCCCGGTTTGATTTGAACATACTTGTATTTTATCAGGAGTGACTGAAAAAACACACCCGAAAGTTGGAATCCTTTCTCGATCACTGTTAATGAAAATATCTCTGCAAGCGAAACTAGTGCACAAGTAAATGGATAGAGCATGCTTCAAATAGTACGTTTTGGGTAGTGTGAACAAAAGAGCTGACTACAAGCAAGTGTGACCAGCTACTTATGTATGTTACAGGTGTGTATTCATGCTCGGATCGAGCATAGTTATCTACAGTAAACAATACAGTAGGAATGTACTAACAGGTCTGCTATACAGTAGGTACAGTATGTGCAGCTATAATACAACGCAATTTGTCACTCACACATCTTGTATTTGCGCACAGCTTTGTTCTGCATTCATTCGGGTGTGTTGTTGGCCATAATAGGCCAGGAGAGAGCAGAACACATTCCACAAGCTTAGTGACAGTAAACAGGCCAGACGCTCTGCTTGCTGATGAGTGAGTGTATATGTTTAAATCTTAGACCCTGGAGATACCGTCTCTCTCTCTCTCTTTCTCACACACACATACACACACAGACACACACTGTACGGCACACAGTGAAGGGTCCACTGTGTCATCCGCTGTCTTCTGGGAGAATCAACACAAGGTCAGTTTGGGATGCTTCCATTTGCTGGTTCTCACAGCGCCTGATTCTTCAGCTGGACAGAGGAATTTTTTCCACTGAGCTCTCGGGAGACGTGCAACCTCCCCGATTTACTATGGAAAGATGCTTTATCTGCGTACTGTCACCCGCCCTGATGTACAGTACGAAACAAAATCTACCAGTGCTGAATGGACTCCTAGTGTTAAATAATCACCGTACAGTCTTTATTCCAGACAGTCCAGACTTAAATAAACACTGGGGTATTAACTGCGTATTTATGCACAGATTCTTCTTTTTT
This sequence comes from Clariallabes teugelsi, assembly GCA_030014215.1. Lineage (NCBI taxonomy): Eukaryota > Metazoa > Chordata > Actinopteri > Siluriformes > Clariidae > Clariallabes > Clariallabes teugelsi. The sequence goes on along the minus strand of JAQMYG010000035.1, from coordinate 24,656,414 downwards.
AATTACAGAAAACTGTCCCATTCTGAGTATGGCGTACCTGAAATTAATAAAGGATGTTTAAATTATGTTAAACAAATAGCACATACCCTAATAGTGTACAGTAGAGAGTCACCAAACATCAGGATAATAATTAAGCAATATCACACAAGAGGGAGTTCTGTACCTTTGGATACAGCTGGCTACGCCCTCGTGTCTCTAGCTGCATCTCAGCTGTGCTATACCCGGCGATACAGCATGACTTTGAGTGTGATATGGCTTTTACTGTATATAACAGCTCTGGAAATACTATTTATTAGAATAGTATAGATATGGAAGAGCTGGCGCCTGTCAGTTAGAGATCTACATTTAGGCCTTGTTCACACGGGCGTTAAATTTTTGGATAAACGAACGCGCTCTGAACGTCCTAGACGTTTATGTTGCG
>JAQMYG010000035.1:24636354-24655893 GCA_030014215.1 Clariallabes teugelsi | reverse complement strand
CTATGTGTAGAAAACCCTCGGCGCTTCATCCGCGCTCACCGGACGCTACGAACGGCAGAAAAACGCTCGATTTTAACGCCTGTGTGAACAAGGCCTTAGTGTAATTAACGTAGTGAAAGTAGTTTTAAATTCTTACTTATACTGGATGAGGAGTTTAAACCATGGAGGTAAAGGACAGTCATGTAAATCATAAACAAGTCAGGAAAAAGTTTTTCTTTATATTTCCACTAAATCAGCTCAGTTTACTTCCAGGTTCCAGTATCGAATCCCAAGTAGCATTAACTGGACAGCAGGTTCACCAGGGTGTTCCATCCTTTGTCACATACATACTGTAGCAAGTACATGGGATCAGGGTTTGGAAAGCAATTTGGAATTCAGCCTTTTATTATGAGCTGTTTAGATTTGTAGCCAGGAATAAAACAATATTTCCAGGAATAAAGCAACACCGATAGCTCAGATGGGATTTAGAATGACTTAGAAGCAATTATTAAGAAGTCAAAGTCGTTTTGTTTTATGATGACATCAGACGCTATCAGATGTGTGTTTTCTTCTGTGACTAGTTTTGCATGAATTTTTCATCAGGCACTTGCTCTCTCTCCTAACTATAGCAGACCGTACAGGCCTACTTTCACTGACAGTTAGTACAGTATACAGTAGCTAACGATTGTAGAACACCTGGGGTGCGGAGTGATACATACAGTTAAACGTCCCAGTGTTGTTTCCGTCCATTATCACCGCTCATACAATCAGATTGCTCGGTCGGAACTAACTGTTGTATAATTAAAGTTAAATCATTGTCTCAAAAGATTTGAAATGTGAAATTTAATTTTTTAGACTATGCATAAACCAAGTTTAAACTGTACAAGTGTGCATGCTTCACCCAAGAAGGGTTAAGCAGGCGATTTAATATTAAAACCTAAAAACGCAGCCACCTGTTGATGACGTATGTTCGATATTCAGTAATATTCCCCATAGCACTAATTTGCACTCTTACTCTTGACCAAGATCATACTAGCCAGTGTCCGTTTTTTATTTATTAAACGTTCCGGTTTCAGCTGTGGTGGGCTGAGCCATGTGTAAATCACATTGCTGTGGAGATAAGTAGAATAACATGTCCTTTTTAGGCGTTCAATGTGGGACACTTTTTTACAGGAAACTCATGCTGGCCAGATCAAGCAGCTGCCTGCCTTCTCATCCAGCTGGTGTACACAGGTTTTAGATAATCCCATGTTCTGGATAAATTACAAGGTTTTTTTTTTTTTTTTTTTTTGGTCATGATACACAACGTACCCAACCTCCAATCTCCCCCGATTAACTTTTTTGGCATGTTGGAGCAAATTAAAAACAACAACAACAAAAAAACCTGGATGTGTGTACTCTCCAGTAGGAGGCACCGGACTATATAAAGAGTTAAAACTAATGTTAGAAATCTCCCACGTCCTCCTCCTTTTAGCTTGTTTTGTGTTTCGAGTCCTGCAAATTGGATCGGCTATAAAAATGAGTACGTTTCTATGACTAAATGTGTACTCACTCCGGAAAAAGAGCAGGCTGTTTTTTTTTTTTTTTCTCCCCCTAATCATTCATCAGACAAGTATAGCTATATTCATGGAGTGCTGTGGTTTGAGGTATTTTCATAGGAGCATAAATCTATGCTTAACTGCTGTTCACATGAAAGGTATTAAAATATCTACTGGTTTACAGAGTAAGAAGAATACAAGAGACAGGAACTGTATGGTTTAAAATCAAACCAAAATGTACTGTAAGAAAATGTTTTATGCTAAAGCACTGTTGGATTGTGATTGGTGGGAATGTGTGTTTTTATTTGATTAGGTTTTATTCAAAGCCTAATAATGAACAAGTTTTTATTCAACCAATAACATGCATGCTTGTTAATTATGGCGAGTTTGACTTAATATTTTAGAAGGAGTCGCCAATGTCAGTGCTTTGTAACAATCTATGGTATAACTTTTGCTCTACGGGATAGTCATAAGGATGGAGAACAAGCTGCGGTTTTTGCAGAACAATGAAGAAGTTAAAATTAAAAATGTTTTAGGAAACCAAAGTGATGGGAAAAACAAAGGAACCAAACAAAGACAGTGTATTTAGAGATTGTGGGCCACGTCAGGAGAAGAGGAAGGGAGTCAGAGAAACCCCAGCACACACCCAGCACTTCCCCTTCGCAGCCCTAAAGAGAGCTGACCAGATGTGATGGAGAATATGAATGTGGATCACATTGTAATGAGGCATTTGGAGATTATTCCAGTCGAAGTAATGTGTATGAATCAGAATTTTCATGCTGCACAGAATTATTTTATTAATGCCTGATACGAATGTAAAGGACTACATGAAAACTGTAGGAAAGGAATGCATCATTTTTGAGGAATGATACATGAAAATCTGTTATACAGTAGTAAAATATTCAACACCAGCATGATGTGGGAAAGCTTTGACACCGTATATAGACAGGCATGTGTCTTTCCTTTAAACTCATCCTAAAATGGATTCAAATTCATAATACTCCACAATGATGGAGGTTTGATAATTTATTTATTTTTTTTAATGACTGAACTATCCCATTTATATACAGTAAGTATACAGACCTCTTTGCTATGACACTTGCAATTGAGCTGTGCTGCGTCCTGCTTTTATCAATAGTCGTTAAACATCACCTACAACTTGATTGGAGCCCATCTGTGCCTAATTGACTTAATTGGACATAATTAGGAAAGGCACACACACCTGTCTTTGATTCCTGCCTCGGGGTCTGTGTGCATGAAGTTTCTATGTTGCTTGGTGGGTTTCTTTCGGGTACTCCGGTTTCCTCCCACAGACCAAAGACATGTATATTAGGCTAATTTCCATTCCTAAATTGAATGTTAACTGGACGTCCTACCACAGTTGTGAAAATGGGAATAAATAGAATGGTCACCATTGGCCTCCTTGGACTATAAAGGTTCCTGGATGGATGGATGGATGGATACAGCTTTCTTTATAAGGTGTCAACAAAAAGGTGTATGCTAGAGTGAATTCAACCATCACTGTAGCACTCCACCAATCAGGCCTTTATGGTAAAGTGACCAGACAGATACCATTCCTCACTAAAAAAGCATGAGACGAATTGCTGAGAGTTTGCCAAAAAGCCTTCTTTCAGGACTTTTAGACCATGAGAAATGAAATCCTCTATGCCGATGACACAGCGATTGAACTATTTGGAATTAGGAAGTCAGGCTCTATGCATCACCTTATTAAATTCCTCCTTTCAGCCAAACACAGTGGTGGCTTATGCTGTGGGGATGTTTTTCAGCAGCTGGGACTAGGAGCCTAGTCAGAACAGAGGGAAAATGGATGCAGAAAAATAAAGCTGTATCTCGAGTTTAAAAAAAAAAAACTTCTACAGAGTGCTTAAGAGTGGCTTCAGATCAACTGAGTCCTGAAGTGGCTCAGACAGAATCTGGACCTGAACTGAATAAAGCATCTTTGACATCCAACCTGGATAAGCGTGAACGATTCTGCGAAGAAGAATGGAAGAAACCTAAAAATGAAAGGTGTATCAAGCTTGTAACATCATACACAGGCAGACTTGAGGCTGCCAAAGGTGCTTTAACCAGGTACTAAGTCATGGGAATAAATACTTCTGCATATTTCAGTCTTTATTTATTTATGTATTTATTATAAATGAACTAACACTCCAAACATCTGTTTTTATTTCATTGTGGAGTATTGTGTATAGAATGAGGAGGAAAAAGGATTTAAATCCATTTTAAGATGAGTGTGAAATAACAAAATGTCAAAAACTTGAAACCGTTGATAAACTTTACTGTATTCATCACGGCAATATATCAATGCTAACAGTAAAGAAAAAGTTTTTTTTTATAGCTATTTATCAAATTTAAAGTTATTTCCTGTTATCACTTATGTTATAGCAGCTATTTACAGTCACTCCTCTAACAACCTGTTTTTTTTCCTCTATACTAAAGACAGCACACACTCTTTTATAGTAGATAGTAGGCTGTGGACTCAACAAAATAAACTTTCCCATGGTTTTCAAATTAGTACTGCTAAGTCTTATTTTTAGCTCCGGGCCATTTTAAAGGAGGCTCTGTTCATTGTTTTTGTTCCCTTCATTTAGAAAACTCCCTCTAACTTTTATTTTCTTTCTAACATTTGCTCTGAAGTGGACTATAATTTGAATCCCTAGAAACACTTACAGAAGCGGTAAACCCATGTGATAAGTAAAGACTCACATTAGAGGGCACAGTGCCTGTACACTTTAGTGCGCCTGTGGAGGTGAAAGGAATGTATTGAAGAATGGCACTGCAGTCTCCTCTAAGCTGGCCACCATGTGTCTTAGCTGTGGTATATGCTGAATTGCAGGTGAAAGTGCAGCGTGCAAGAGGCAGTGGCTTGTAACAACCACCCAGACAGTCATTGGGAAACAGCACGATAGAACAAACTGTCTGGAAATGTGAGTTCAGCTGTGCAGCTAGAAGATTGTCTAAGGTCTAATGAGAGTAATCAGGGGTTGATAGTCAAAAGGCCACATGCAATCCACTAGACTCAACCCATGTAGCCTCTTTCTTCTTGGTCTGATTGGTTCGGGCTGGTTAGAACTTAACTTGGATACGTCTGAGAGTGTCTGAGTGAGATGGTTCATTTCCAAGTAAAGTCTAACATGACCTGACCATAACCCCGCTGCACACCTTTGGAATGAATTGGAATGCTGGCCTCACTAATGGCTGAAGGCTGAACATGAACATGTAGAAGAGCAAAGGGGCACTAGCTCTGGAATGGGATGTTCAGCAAACATATGGGTTTTTAGACAAGTGCGAACATACAATACTTTTAACCATAGAGTGTTAAAAGTATTTTAACCATAGAGAGCAGAACCATAAGCCAGAAACTGAGCCAAAACAGCCTGTAATCCTAAAGAAATGCAGTGTTCTGGATATTTGGACTGCTAAATCAAAAAAAAAGAAAAGAAAAGAAAGGCTGGATGTGATGCACAAATTAAATCTCATTATTTATTTAGCACCGGTTCTGTGCCTTCATGATCATTTTTATGATTTTTTTTTTTTTGCTACACTTGGCAAATGATTGTTTACTGTTTTTCATTACCATAGCTGAGCAATGAGCTCAATGACTTTGAGAACATTTTCAGTCCCAATGAAACCTGCAAAAAAAAAAAATAAAAAAGAACAAAAACAATCAATTTTGCTCTAATTCAGTCTCAACAAACAGACTAATATGCAGACTAAATATTGCTTAAATAATTTATTCAAACTATTTTTATAACAAAATCAAAACATGATATTTGTGGATTGGTCGTGCTGGAACCAACAGAAGAAAGAACTTGAGAGAATCCTACTCAAAGGGGAACCTATGCTATTCTGAGTGACACCAAACGAGGAAATGGTTAAATAAGGAAAGGCTTTATAGATAGGTGGGAAGTAAGTTTAATACTGAGGCAGGGGTGGCTCAGGAAGTAGAATCTCTGGGTTGCTGACTGGAGGGTTGAGGGTTCAAGACCCGTCACTGCCGTGTTTCCACTGTTGGTCCCTTGGACCCACAGAAAATCACCCTGCCCTTGCGGGTCTCAAAGCCCGGGTGAGGAGGGAGGAGGGTTGGGTGTCAACCTGACCCCGTAAAAACCACCATTGCTATAAAAAATGACAATACATAACACAGCATGGGAAGCACTGTACATCGCTTAATACATACTGTAACACAGCATGGGAAGACCATAAAAAATAAAAATATAATAGAGAAAAGAAGAATAGAAATATATTGTACATCAGGGTAGTGGGCAACAATCACAACTAAGTTTTTTTTTAAATTTCTTTTGAAACAAAAGTCCGAGACACACCTGCAAGACACCAAAAGCTAACTTTACTATACAAGAATGAACCACAATTTCACAAAATTTCAACCAGGAAGAAAGATAAGACCTTCCATGTGGATAATGGTACTGTGGTAAATTTGCAGAAGAATAAAACAGTTGCAGTTTCAATATCATGGGACAATAATTAGAGGAAAGCATTCTGGAAAGTGTTTCAGTTTAGGCCACACCCACTTTGAGTTGAAATCTGAATACAGATACAGATATAAATAGAGATAGCAGGAATGCATTTTACCGTTACAGCACATCCAACAAGGAGAGAAAAAGCATTAAAATAATAATAATAATGCCTTTTTTAATGGAATGGTTTGGCACTCCATCTAGGGTGTACCCGGCCTTTTGCCCGAAGGCTCTTGGAATAGGCTCCCGCCCCCCCCCACCCCCCCCCCCCCCCCACCCCACCCCTGCGACCCTGGATACAAGATGAAGTGGCGCAGACGATGGGTGAAAGAGTAATAATAATAGGCTATATACAACAGATGGATCCCATGATACATTTCCCTGTAAAAGTGACCTCAGCAATTTAACACTTTTTAATATCTAAAAAACATAGAGAAAATTCAACTACGTAGCAATAAATATATCCCCAAAATACAGAATGTCTTCTAAGAGTATCTTATAATTAGTAATCCAGAAATGAGCATGTTATAATTATTATAAAAGAGTAGTGAGAGGAGAAGAAGGTAAGCAACAATGGAAAGAGTGAAGAAGGAAGGTTTTTTTTTTTTTTTAAAGACGTTGGCAGTGTGGACTGTTCATGCAGTGTGAGAAAAGGGTGTGGAGGATCCTCGGCACCACAGTCATAAAGCACATGACCTCACACCTCATTGCAGCCAGGCTGCTCCTCAGGCCCTTACCACAAAGATGAAGACTGACTGCCAGACTTATTGGAGAGGAACAAAGCCTCGAAATCTGGCTTATCGACAAATCCACACTGTGTTTTTGTTGCTGGTTGGTTTGTACGTTATGCAACTCTTCCCAGGAGTCAAAGTAGCCTTCCAAATCCAAACCCTCATATGTGAGAACTGCACACTGCAGGAAATGACTGGGCTAATGACCACGGGTTTGTAAACGATGCGTGTGTAGACTTGAATATGCTTCAGCGTATTGTATTTCATTCAGGTTTGCATGGTGATAAAAAGTGGTGTTGGTGCCTCTCAGTGCCAAGGTTCGTTCCTGGGCAGGTTTGTGTAGTTTTGCTCTATATTCTCCAGTTTTAAGTTAATAATTGAACAATTTCCTTCTGTTGGTTGAAAATAAAAGCACCCACACTTGCCCTTTCTGGATAAGATTGGACATCCTTGGGTTAGGGTTATAGGAGGTGATGGTCAGCTCCAGCTCAACCCCTTGGATTTTTGGTTTTACAGTGACGACTATCTCCCCAGAATACATTCAAAGTCCACCGTGACTCTGAGCAGGATAAAGTGCTTACTGAAGTTCTTCTTCTTCTTTTCATTTGTCTTGTTTTGGCTGCATCCATTAGGAGTCACCACAGCAGACCATTTATCTCCATCTAACTCTGTCTCTTCCACATCTTCCCTTGTCAGTCCAGCCTCCTGCAAGTCCTCCCTCTCCAAATCCATAAACCTTCTCTTGGGCCTTCCTTTTTTCCCTCTTGTCTGACAGTTTAATTTCTAACATACTTCCCAATCTACTCCTCATCCCTCCTCTGCACATGTCCAAACCATCTTAATCTGGCCTCTCTAACTTTGTCCCCAAACCGTCCTACCTGCACGGTCCCTCTAATATACTCATTCCTAATCCTGTTCATTCTTGTCACTCCCAAAGCAAATCACAGCATCTTCAGGTATGCTTCCTGGCTTTTTCTCAGCGGCAACGTCTCTCAACCGTCCTTCACCGTCTTACTGAAGTTGCATGAATTATTTTCACAAACTGCACTAGTGCTATTGAGTTATCAATCAATCAGAGTCGGTTTTATGGTTTTAACAAGAATATTAACCAACACACTCATGTGTGTGTGATTCAGTTGTTTCTGGCAGCTGGATAGCTTGAGACTGAGATTTTTCAGAAAGTCTGGAAGCTCATTATGAATCGAGCAGTACTGACAACCCTACATTTAGTATTACTAGATTTAACATTTCATGCTTTTAGAGGTGCAGTCCTAGTGTTTTCCCAGAGATTCTATTTCTCAGACAATGAGACAGACAGGCAGAGCCTCTTGCGGAGCTAAGATTTGATGATTCACATTACATCAGTGACCACTCAGCCGGCGGGTGGCTCAGGTTTTGACTGAAGTAAAGCTGTTGTGAATTTCCTTAAAATCCAAGTCACAGCGGTTCATCCGTTATGTTCATTTCCTGGACGCAGTTCACATCTTTGATATGTATTCCACTTCGCCCTCCTCCCACGTCCCATCCCTTCAGGTTCAACAGTAGTTTAAAGAACCACAGTTACCCAATATGAAAACAAAAGTATAGGTCATAACTATTACTTACTCTGCTATGTTTGGCACTATTAAAAGATTTTCCTCCAGATACTGTACTTGTTCTGTTGAACAGGCAAGGTTGTCTTGCACGGGTGTAACACTAATGTGACTTTCGGTAGATTGAGTTGCCTTGGCTGATGACATCATGGGTCCAGAGGGTTGTTACTAGCCATAAATGAACACTTTGCTCTGGGCCAAGTATCCTGCTGAAGTCTGGGTTTCACTTCTGTATATGGTGCTGTTGGAGCACCGGTCAGATTCTCTCTCCTTTGCTCTCATTGACTAATGGTGAAGCTATGTGGTCTTGTCTAAATATTTACACAGGTTGTTTATCGATGCTCCTACACACTGGGACCAGCCCATGTCTGTCTGCCTTTCAATGTAACTCTCTGGATGAGACCTCCATGGCATCAAACTCAATGTGCATACATACACACACACACACACACACACACACACACATATACTCATAAAACCTCTGTCACTTGGATAACAGTTGCACAAAAGTAAAATAAGTTATACTTTTTATGATTAAAAAAATTCAGAAGTTATGAATACACTATTGTATCTCAATGGACTCTGAGTCATAAAGACCACAGGGAGAAAATAAAGCTTTTAATTAAATGCAACTCACTTTTAACTTTTGCATCACATTTTAAAATAGACATTGTCCCAAAGCAACTTTACAGAAATCTGGATGTACTGTAGATTTAGTTCCCTAATGAGCAAGCCATATGCAACAGCGACAGATAAAAAATTAAGGAGAGAAAGAAACTTCGAGAGTAGGGAATATTTATTCATTAAAATATATTAATTTTCATAAAGCGTAAGAAGTAATTCCCTGTTGATACATGTTTCACCTTCCTGTTTGAAGCTGGCAAGGCTGACCTTTACATTTTCTCCTGAAAGGCAATGAACTGTAGCAGTGCCATGCCAAGGTGCTGGCATGGGGAAACACCTGCAGGCTTTTTCCACAGTTTGCCTCTCAGCTGCTTTTTTTAAACACCTGACCAAGTTTCTCACAGTTTCCTTTTCCCTTATGTTTTTCAGGCTCCCAGCAACGACATCCCATTAAAACATGTAGAAACGATGGTAAGCACAATCTACTGTATATATTTGAATTTTTGGTAAAAGGTATATCAATGTTCAATTTCCTGTTGTAATCTGAGCTACAATGTTGTTTTAAATCTTACTGGTTTATAGCGTGTAAATATTTAGGTCTGACTTTGAAATTGTTGCTATGCAGTTGCCGTGCTATAAACCTCACTAGTCTAAAAGTCATGCAGAATAAACCACAAATTATTGGTTACATTAGTTAAAGTGAACCTCACAAAAGTGCATGATGGACTCAGGCTGGCGTGGAGCTGGCCAGTCAAAACACCTTCTGTGTTTAAGGCAGGAAAAATCTCCAGTGTGAACATCATGCCATAGCTCGGGCGTGTGAACACTTCGCCAACAAATCAGTACCCCTTATGAATGCTCCGCCTAATACCCTAATACACAGCCAAAAAACACTTGCACTTTTCTGACCACAACTGCAGACGACTAACCATGAAGACTTGATGTGCACTACAGACTTTTCGATGTAGAGTTACATATGTGAATGCAGTTACAGATTATGGCGTATGTGAAGTATGCGACTGTCTTTTCACTGACAGACACGGTTGTCTTTTGCACTGTATGACAGATGTTCACAGCTGCTCTGGAGAATCTGAACACAATTATAGCATTATAGTTTTTCTGTTTTAGAAGTGATTTTTAATTACGGGAATCATTTTTCAGATTTGTTGTATTGATTTCATATGTAAGATGTCTGAAAACAATTCGCAAAATCCAAGCGAAATTTAAAAAAATATATTTTTCCCCACTCACAATGACCACATTGTCTGAAATGTAGCAACCAAAGTAGTAGACTTGGCACTATCATGAACTGTCATATATCTTTATATTGAATTTCATTTAATAATTAAATTAAAGAAATGGGAACAGATGTTTTACAGTGACAAACTGCAAAGTGCCTGAATATACAATTAAAAAATGGGTGTTAATATAACAACCTCAGCAGCAACCTCATTTCCCCTCTCGTCCGTTCCAACCACATAGTATTCAGCATCACCAGTATACTAATCACCTGATCATCTGTTATCATCTGCATTGTTATCATTCTCTCTGGCTAGATCATTTTTATGCTTAAATGATTCATAGGTCACTGTGAGGCTTAACAAACAAAAAATATTATCTGAAACTGCTCAGGTACAGGGACTGGACTGAAAACGAGAGCCAAACGTTGTTAAAAATGAGAGCCAAAAGCCATTCAGGAAGCCTGGAGAACTATTCCTCAAGACTATGTTAAAAATAGTCTGAATATTTGGAAGCGAAATAAAAAAATGATGGGTGGCTCAAGACTTTGGCACAATACTGTTGGTCTTTGCGATATACAAATATTATGTGTATTTCCCTATTCTATTGTCAGAATAAAAACTCATGTACTCGTGCATTCATCAAATTTAACATGCGTATTCCTCTACCTAATTAGAAGAAGAAAGTATTGCATAGAGGTTTTCCCAAGATGTTTTTTTAGTTAATTTTCTCCTTAATTTATTTTCTGGACAATTCCCACAAAAGAGTTATGTCTCCCCTGTTATACGACTGCTTCCAATCTGGGAGACTAAAGGCATACTTCCTCTAAGATACATGACGCCAGCCAACTGCTGTCCATGCACAGTTGAAGAAAAGCATTACCTTTTTCATGCATGAGCTCCCAGACACCCATGATTAGTTGTGATTGATAGAGGAGAAAGAGAGAGAGAGAGAGAGAGAGAGAGAGAGTATGCCACCCCTTCCACATGGTCAGTTGTGGTTTTGGCCATGGCATTATCATGATCTCTACAGTTTTCTCTTGTGCTACTCAGTAGCACTATTGTTGAATTTTAACGAGACTCACGCAATAATTTTCCAACAAACATGGAACTTTATTTCAACAAAGACTTAAATTAAGTCGTTCTGCTTGACAGTGCCTTCACGGTAAAATAAATATTTAACTGTAAATGTATTAGATATGCAGATTCACCATTTGTAGCTTTCTAAAGTTGGACAATTTTCCAGGAAGAAAACCCTCTGTTCTAAGGGTATACATATAAATTTAAGAAAGATAAACTACTGTAATTGTGCAAGATGGAATTGGTTTTGTTTAAATTTCCATACGATATGGCAGCACAGTGACATGGAGGTTGTTAGCATTGTGGTCTCACGTCCCCAGCATCAAGGGGGTTTGATTTCCACCTTGGGTCTGAGTGTATGGAGTTTGTATGTTCTCCTCATGCTTGTTGGGTTCCTCTGGGTAGTTTGGTTTCCTCCCACCATCCAAAAACATGCAGACAAGGTCTACGGTAATATGCATTTCAAAATTCCCTGTAGTGGATAACTGAGTGTGTGCTTGTGTGCCCTGTGATGGATTGGCACCCCAAAGGGAAACGTTCCAGGCCTCCTGCTAGGATAAGCCCTGTACAGGTTAAACGGAATAACGGATGAGTGAGAGAGAATGAGTGCAGACGATATTGCATGTGCATGATTAATGGCCTGTGTACTCGGAGTACTGTTCAGATGCCAAATATTCCGTTACCTCCCGTCCTTTGAGACAACTATTCAGAAAGCGGTGATAAAGGCTTTCAATGATTTCGAGACTTTAACAGCTTTAAGAATTATGAGTGAAGTGATTATAACTATTCATTAAATTGTGGGGTAGGCAGTTCTGCTCTAGGGAATGCAATGCAGGCGATCATTGCCATTATAGTAACTTTTGGACACCCTTCTATAGGCACCGGGATACTGTACATGGAACCATGGGCATTCTTGTTCTCTGTTCTCTGCAGCCATGGGCATTCTTGTTCTCTGTAGAGAATTCAACTTGAGTGCCTGTACATCTTATAAGTCTGCTGCTATCAATCATTGATATTTCACATAAAACCTACTGCTGTGTTGTGCAACAGTTCAACCGAAGGATATGCAGTAAATACTCTTAAGAACGCTTATCCTTTAGAATATAGCCTACACACAAGTGGATTTACTGCTTTGCATCTGTGTTTTATTTTCGCTGCCTGAGTGTATGCGGCTTTGTGTGTTTCTGTGGCAAATTATAGTTAAGTATTGTGTAAGGCTGGTTTCCCGTCATATCCTTCTCTTGGAACGGTACATATAGGTTTTGACTCGTTTTCTGGTACGGGACTGGTTTGCAGTAAGCAAGTAAGGAGGAATCACATTACAAATTGGGTGTCATAGCCTCTGGCCATGAGGCAACATATGTTTAGGGGAAACATGGAATTATACATAGTAGAACTTGGGTTGAGCTATGAAATTGAGGGATGATCTCCCATGTTAGTAATTTGACCCAAACAATGTTATCCATGCACACAACGTATATATATATATAAATGTGTACATGTTTTTCTGGGACGTATGCATTTCCTGTGTCATTTGGTTATCGCATTAGAAGTGATTTGCTTTCCTCGTGTGACAGCCTGTGGGGTTAATTAAGAAAAATTACCCTCCATTTGACCTCTCATTCCCATTTTTCAAACCTTCTAGCACACGCGTCTCTGAATGAGATCTTACGCAGGAAGAAAACCAGATCAGTAGGATTTAGCCAAGAAACACGGAGCACAGCTTGCCAGTGGTTTAGCCTTCTTCTACGATTGATTTCTTTAGATTTGTTTTTTTTTTTTAGGTTGATTATCCCAGACTTTCTCCAGTATTCAAAATCCAAAGTGTTTCAAAACCCAGGCTTTGTTGGAGGCCTTTGTTGGATCAAAATATCTTAAGGTTGTCATTCATCATATTCCATTATTCTTGGAAATTACATGTACAGTTCGCGAGCTTAGGGTATAGACTTGAAGGTGGTGGTGAAAGTGTAGAGCATGTGGCTGATATTAAGAGATATCTCGGTTTGATAGTGCCCTCAGTAAGTGTAATTAAACCTGCAACTGGGATTTGCACCAAATGCTGCTCTAGGCTCTCTCATGGACAATACAATGTAGTTCTTCTGACGTCTTTGACTCATGATAGCCTGCATGTTTTTCTTGCATTGTTAAGGTTTTAAGATCATATGACCTAATCACAGGATCTCTTTTTTTGCCAGTGTGTGGTTTGAGGTCTTCTGATTGCTGTGACTCATAGAAAGACTCATTTTGGACTTCTCTGATTATATCATGCAGTTTGAGAATAAAGATAACGGGAGAGATTTTAAAGCAGACGTAAGAAGAAGGAAAGGGATTGCAATTGCTTTCTCTCTTCAGATAAACATTTTTGCCGTTTTCGGAATTGGAATGTGATTTGAAAACCCGATGCAAAACTCGGTGCGCGGACTTATTCATCATAGAAAGACGGTAAAGCTGAAAACTTTGTAATCTTTTCCTTTGACACATCTCGAAGGGTGTTTCCCCAGTCAGCTGTTAGTGCCTGACCCACACTGGGAAGAGAGGAGAACCGAACCAGGCTCACATGGGTGGCAACCAAAAACACACATCTCAAGAAAGAGGGAGGAGAGAAGGAGGTAGGGGCAGAAGGGAGGGGTTGGACGGAGAGATACCACACAAGTGAAAGAGGGGAGGAGGTTGGAAAAGGCGGGAGGTAGAGAGCAGGAGATTGAACAAGAACGAGCAAAAGAAGGAGTGAAAACAAATGAAAGGGAGAAGGGGGAGTAAAAGAAAGAAGGCAAGAAGGCAAGCTGTGGTCTACTGTAGCTCTTGGCTAACCATGTGGCATCCTGTGAGAGGCACCGACCCAAAATAGAGGCTTTTTTTTTTGTTGCTCTGGGACTGCAAAGTTTGCTGCAGGAGAGGAAAATGCAGAACGACAGAAAGCAGTCTTTCCCAGCCATGAACCCCAGCGGTTCTTTACGGAGGCGCCTCAACTCGATACGCAGCGCCTGGCGCTGGAGCACGGGCTACCTGATGAAGGTACGACCACACTTGCTCATCTTTGTCCACTTTTTATAAGCTTTAGACCTCTTTTGTCTCTTTCTTACTATTTTCATCCTCCACCCCCAAGTTGTGTATACGATAGTTAATTTGTCAGACGTGCTCGTAAGCTGCGTGTCCAGCTGGTTTTGATCAAGATCGCCTGGGACCCCCTTCACCACCCCCACCCGCTTCTGGCTGCTCTTCTGGGGCTCGTAATTGCGGGTTGATTAAGGGAGGGGTGGGTGTTTTTTTGGAGCCTGGCGCTGTATTGCTCTGGGTGTACAGGCCTCCAATCCAGCCTTGAAGCCTTTTTTTTTTTTTGGTTAGGAAAGGAAGTATGATTGGGGTGGGGGTGTGTTTGGTTTTGATCTGATGAGTTTTAATGTTCTGCTTTGGAGCTGAACGTTCTTGGTGCTTGCTTGTTGTATAATTCTATGTTTTTCTGGAGTTTATGTTACACTTCAGGGTTTTTTTTCTCTGTAAGCATGATAGATTATTTTATTGTTTCTTGGCCTAAAGAATTAATATCTTTTGAAATATCCCTGGCAGAGGGTTGTTTACATCTGAAAGTGAAGTATAATCATATATTATACTTTGACAATTATATATCCCATGTGTATTAGACTGGGAAAACATTTTATATATGGACATTTTTACATTTTATATTATATAGTCCTGAAATTACATGGATTTTTTTTTTTTACTGCACCGTCTGGACACATTGTGGACATTTTGACAGTTGTTATCTGATTACAATCTGATTGGACTTCTATTCATTTTTCTACGGCACTTACAGTAAATATCAACAAGTTGATCAAAGCCTGACATTGACTGTGGAAAGAACTCATGTTAACTTAGCAGAGTTTTAAACATCTTTTTTGGAGGACTGGCTGTTTTTACCACTGTGTTTGTTTCTTCAAGTTAAAATGTCATATTATATTCCCATAACGCCAGGCATATAATAAACAATAGTGTCATAACGCAGTACAGATATGCAATGCTGCTCCAAAAAAAATAAAAATAAAAGAATAAGTATTTCCAGCATCTTGACTAGAAACACTCATTTTATAGTATAGCTAAAGAACTCAAGGATACGCAGACAAGACAATATTAGGGCATTTTACGTGACATTTCATGATTATAATCAACGCCTTCTATTATTAGAGCCATATCCAGCCTACAGTATGTGTCCTTTCCAGAAGTGCTGTGTATAATTATCCTGTAGGATTCTGGGTTTTTCTTTGTACAGCAATGTTTCTATTCGTTCTCCTTGGACGTGCACTACCGTGTCATTTAAATGCTGAATGGAAGGAACTGTACTTTCAAAAATGCACCTCAATATGACAAAGCCCTTGAGTCACAAAGTTTTTCCACTTCTCCTTTTTTAGACAAGTGACTCGTGAGACACCTTCGATCCACCCCACAACGCTTTCTTCTTGGTCGGGATTTCACAGGACTGTCACTCCTCGTTTAGTGGATGAATAGGCTTTAGAGAGAAACACATATGTAACTGCTCAGATGGAGCTGCTAAGTTTGGTTCTCTGTAATCTACTGTAGCATATGAATATACAGCGGGATGTAGCTCAGAGGAGAAGAAGGAACGTTGAGCCAATGTCATTTGTGGGCACTAATGATAGGTACCTATGATGTGGACTCTTGGGGAAAAAAAAGGGATGAAGGAAAGATGACAGACAGATCACTGGCAAATACGAAAGCTAGGTCCTTTCTGATTGCAAAAATGTCCAGCTGCCACTTTATATTAGTCTGTGTAAAATACTGGAGAGAAGAATTCCAGAATAATCACAACATGCACTATACCTGACCCAAACACTATCCCAAGATGTGCTTGTGCTTCAAGTTCCATCTGAGCACCATAAACACAGTGTGTGTAGACTTGGTTTAACCCCAGTCACAGTGTGATTCTAAAAGTTAAACATGTTCTATTGGAAAGGTTTAAAAAGGTTTTTTTTTTTTTTCTTCTTTTTTTTCCCCAATAAATATTCCTGGTACAGTTTATATTTTGTGCACATGCATGAAAGAGAGACTTCTTTATTCACACAAGCTTTGGAAAGAATTTTTGTAACACGCCAACCATTTGATCCCTTAATTTTCTTCCTTGTAATGCATCAAAATATCAACTGATTCACTTAATTTCTTTTGTATTTTTTAGGGGTCGACAAAATCTTCCAAAAGCATGGAGTCACGCCGTAGACCGTCCAGGTAAGAGCGTCTCAGCTGTCCGTACTTCTGTTAAAGACCATATGTAACACTCATCATGTTGGCTCTTCTGGCTATTCTTAGTGCCAATTAAATGAAAGATGATCATATGATTGTGCATGCTCCGCATATTGATGACGTACTGAGGATTATGCTAAACAATGCTTCGAGCATTTTGTCATAGCTGAAGGCCAAACTTGTTGGTCGGTATCCCAGTGTCAGAGGATTATAAGATTTCTGCAGTCAAGTGCAGCAGCTGAACTTAAGAGCTATGGAATGGAAATGGCTACTATGTTTGAATTTGTGCAGCAATAACAAAAATGTGGCACAGAGTGAAAGCTTCTACATAGCCTTAAGTTAGGTTGAAATGTATACCCAAGGACCCAACCCAAGCGGCTTAACAATACAAGAATAATCTAGTATAGAAGGTCAATAAAACTAATCTAGCTTGAAATAAATACATTACACAGAAAAATGGTAGATATTACCCAGAAATGGTTTTTTACCAAAGTTATGCCATCAAACCATCACCTGGTCTTTTTTAGCCTTCAGCTTCCCAGTTTAAGTGTCTTGACTGATGAGAGTGGAAACCAATGGTGTCTTCTGCTATGTTACCTTATCTGTCTCAAGGAGGTTCATTGTATTCTGGGCTCTGGGATGCTTTTCTGCTCATCACATTTGTAAAGAGTGGTTATTAAAATTACCATAGTTTTTTTCATATTATTATATATAACAAATTTGAGGTGATTTTAGCTTTGTGAAAAAGCTTGCAATCCTGCTGGATGTAGCTGAAGAGGGTCGGAAGAGGGTTGGACATGGTCAACAGCAATACTCAGGTATGCTGTGGCATGTTACTGTACACAATGCTCTAATGGTACTAAGGGGCTCAAAGTGTGCAAATAAAATATCCCCCACACCATTAGACCACCACCAGCCTGAACTGTTGTTACAAGGCATGATGGCTCCATGCTTTCATGTTGGTTATGCCAAATAGGAATGGGTAGCTCAGTGTCAAAACCACAGCACCACCAAGTAGCCACTGTTGGACCCTTGAGCGAGGCCATTAACCCTTACCTGCTAGGCTGTATAATGAGATAAAAAAATGTAGATCTGAATATGGGGCATCTGCCAAATACCATCAATGTACATGTACTGTAAAATGTCCCTACCATCTGAATGTTAAATCAGAAATTGAGAGGCACCAGACAGAAACAAATGTTTTTCTGACCTTCTGTTGGTTTTTCCCAGTTGTTAGGCACCCAGTGTGGTCTACCGCTGCTGTAGCCCAACTGCTTCAAGGGTCCACGTGTTGTCTGTTCAGAGATGCTCTTTGGCAATACCTTGGCTGTAAAAAAAGGTGTTACTTAAGTTACTGTTGTTTTTCTGTCAGCTTGAACCAGTCTGGTCTGCTCTGACCTCTGGCATCAATAAGGCACTTTTGCCCAGAGAACTGCCACTCCCTGCATATTTTCTTATTCGACTCCATACTCTGTAAACCCTAGAGATGGTTATCCTTGAAAATCCCAATCCCAGTTTCTGAAATGCTCAGACCAATCCATCAGGTACCAACCATGCCACATTCAAAGTCACTTAAATCACCTTTGTTCCCCAGTTTGATGCTAAACTTCAGCAGATCGTCTTGACCATGTCAACATGCCAAAATGCATTGACGTTCTGATATGCCTTTGGCTGATTAAACATTTGTGTCACTGAGCGGTTGAACAGGTGCATCTAACGAAGGGACCAGTGAGTGTATACTGCTGTAATTACAGTTTTCAGTGTTGCCCTGAGCTACTTTTAAACTGACGTCTCTTAGAGTATGGCATGTGATGGACTATTTACCTTAATATACTGTACGATCAAACTTGCATTCAACTGGTGAGGAAATTAGGGTCCAAAACCTGTAACACATTTTGGCTTGGTTCACAAAGCTTGGGGAGAAGGATAACACAAAGTATGGAAAGATTTACAAAAAGCCTTTGGACATTAAAGATGCCTAGCCCTGTTCTTGTCCCCAAAACTATGAGCTGTATGTAAACATTTGAACATACGAATTAACATCTCAAACTTTACATATTTTAGGAACTGCACAGTTCCTAAATTATGAAACACTTTCATGTGCACTTTTGGCTGCTTTGCAACTTTCTTTCTTTGTGAAGGATGAAAAGAGATACTGTGATCTTTATTTTTCCTCCTCTGAGGATCATCATTCTTCGTTAGTTCTCAATGCGGTATGGCAAACCCTTGTTTTTCGGCCACTTACCCTCAATGAGAAAAACATATTGCGGCCCATGTGAATATATGCTGGCAGCAAAATTTTATGGTGCACAGAAAGAAATTGGATGAAAGTGATTTAAAAAAAAAAAACTCTTTCTGTATTGTAGAGTTATTCTCTAACAGGCATGTCAGTATGTCGACTTTGGAGATGATGGTTATATCTTGTACTTTTTGGCACTTGCGGATGCTGGGAGTTAGTCTGCACTTGGAAACTGAACAGCAGCTGTTGGCCAGTGTAGACATAACGCTACTTAAATGTGCTTCATTTTGTATGCATACTCAGAATCGTTCCATTTATTTAATTAGATTTCTTTGTATAGCATTTAACAATATAGATTGTCACAAAGTAGTAGTTGATAGTATCTAGAGTATCTACAGTATGCAGGTGCAGTTTAAATACAAGCAGTACTACTGTAAGTGTGTTAAATGGGTGTTAAGTATGAGCATATATGAACAATTACAGCAGCATTCTTTCATAAGGTACACATATCATCGACTTGCATTGTTCCATGGAAACAATTATAACATTCCTGCAAATACATAAAAAAAATTTAACTCCATAATATTAATCTCCATAGTCAAAAGCGTGGCAGAGAGGTCAATATTTCAATTCAATTCAATTCAATTTTATTTATATAGCGCTTTTAACAATGGTCATTGTCTCAAAGAAGCTTCACAAAAATGAAAAAGATTTTGTTAGAAAAGAAAATATTTGGAAGTGTGTATGTGTGAGAAAAATGTGTATA
>JAQMYG010000035.1:24619341-24636254 GCA_030014215.1 Clariallabes teugelsi | reverse complement strand
TGGAAGGCTATTCCAAAGCTTTGGAGCTAAATATGAAAACGCCCTACCCCCTTTTGTAGATTTTGAAATTCTGGGAATTACCAGAAGTCCGGAGTTTTGTGATCTTAAAGCGCGTGGTGGATTGTAGCGTATCAGAAGACTAATATGAGTTCTCACTATACAGAAATTGTAGATAAATATGGGGTCAGGAGTTGTTTCATTTATCAAATCAGTACAATTATTTACATATACATTTTACAGATGTAACATGCAGAGTTACACAGTCGAACCCTATCATGGGGGACTGATTAGCATAAAATACTGTATGTCATCTTGCACATCGGCTGCCATTGTAGAAAAGTTACAAGAACTTTACATGAGAATATTACATGTGGTTTTGTTGGAATATTATGTTTAACTGATGTGATTTATTTATTTGTTTTTCATATTACTTGCATAGTCACATGTCACATGGACACAACACAAGGGATATTGCATATGACGTACAGTAGGTCACTCACAAACACTAAATTGTCACAAACACTTTTTTACCTACAGTAAGTCTCTGTCAGTGAACAGTTGGTAACCATAACAAAGTGGACCTAATGTTAAATGAAACATATTTCCTGTTAAACACTTCCACATCTGACCATATAGCATAACATTATAGAAGGGATTTATTTATAATCACATTGTCTGGTATCACTCAAATGAAGACGAGCCTCCAGCTTGTTCAGTAGGAAAACATTGCTAACTCTATAAGCAAAATGTGTATAAAGGTATAAATAAATCATTTCTTTAAAGATTTTAAATCACTATATGGAATTTTTATTCCTGAAAAACTGATGCAGTCAATGCTGGCCACAATAGAAAGGCACCAGAACACCCAGTACACAACAGCCCGCTGCTTATGGGGCCCAGAGGGCAAAGGACCCGGCTAAAGACCTGGCCTCCAAAACTCCCCAGATCTTATTCTCATCAAGCACCCATAGAATGCACTGGACAAACCAGTCAAATCCACTAAGAGCCCACCCTGCCATCCACAGTACCCAAAGGATCCGCTGCCATGTCCTGGTGCCAGATTCCATAGCACACCCTCGAGGGCTTTTGAAGTCACGCGCAGAGGGATCAGAAGTGGTATATGAGGGATAGAATTTAATTGATTACTGCTCAGATATGAAGAACCTGATTTTCTATGAGTGATTTCCATAATTTGATTAAAGACAACCATTTGCATTGCTGCTGCATCAAGGTGAAGTTTCTTGCAGAAAAGTCTAAGCACTGGTTTTGTGCTTGCATCTGTTTTAAAGAGACTTTTAATGTTTTAATCAGTGCTGAAATGCAATTGGCCTTGGAGAGATATGCGCAGGTAATTTGTGCTGGGAGGTTAAATAGAGCTATCGAAAAAGCTCCTGATGGGAAGCAGATTTTCCCATGCACTACGTTTCTCTAAGACAGCAGTCCAACCTCTGAATGATCTACTGATCCTGTACAGCGCCATGGATTGGGTTGGATTATCAAGCATGCCCCCTTCGAACAGATCAGAGCTGCTGCGGGTTTGTACATCTGCCACAGATCGAATATATTCCCATGTGTTTGCATAGAGAGAATGCGGTTAACGATTGGGGGGCTGATTGTGGTTATATCTTCAGCCCAAGCTCATTCCATGCAAGTGACCAAATTGTTTTGCTTGGTCTGCTCAGCCGCACACATGGAATGCGGTACATTTTCATATCTCGTTTGTTTATCTCCACCATCAATCTTTCACCACTGTGGGATTATTTCTCCTTTGCTTCAAACCAAACTGAAAAGAAGATATGACTTTGTTCTGTGCCATGCTGATGATTTTTTAACAGCATAAATTGGTGATGTCATGCTAGGCAGCCTGATGAAAATAACGAGACCCTACTTGATTTTAATGCATGTAGTGGTGAAAAATTTGCAGCAAGAGAAACATCTATTCAGAACATAGAAAGAAGCGCTGAGGTTTTAGAGCATGACACATCAACCGAATAACTGAATAACCAGAACTTCTCCGTATATGGTTATGTAAGCATGGGTTATGTAAGACACTGCTGTTAATAAGCAGTCATGATCAGATTTCAGGTTTTATAGCATGTTTGCTTTTTTCCCCCTAATTTATCCACTGTTTTTCTCTCCATGCCGTGTGTGACCTTCTCCCCGCTCCCTCTTTTTCTTCCTCCGTGTTCTCCATCCAGCCGGAGCGTGAGTCTGATCCAGGCGATGGAGGAGAACTATGAGGTAGACCTGGTGTACATCACAGAGAGGATCATATCTGTGTCTTTTCCAAGCAGCGTGGAGGAACAGAGCTACAGTGCCAACCTCAAAGAAGTGGCCAGCATGCTCCGCTCCAAACACGGAGACAACTACTTGGTGAGAAACACTTGCTCAGACACAGGGAGCACTGTACCAGTGTGCATTACAGTGGCTTTTAAAGTCATAGGATATTTTCACGGTCATAAACCACCTGCAGAGCGAAAAGAATTCTTGAGCTGAGAAAATGAAAGATTTTAAAATAGTTATTTCTATGATTAATCATTTCTTTATAGCCAGCTCTCCATATTTGGGCGATTGTTATTATGTCTATGTGCATGTTATTATGTCTTTTTTTCCCTTCTTGCTGTATTGTCAATCAATGTCAGCTGATCAAACAAGTCAAATAGTAATATATTATTATTATTATTATTATTTTATTTTCCCCCCATTATATGCTGCCTGGCAAAAAAAAAAAATCACCATTTTAAAAGGGTTAAATTATTGATCTGCACCAAGCAAAGAAAACAACTAAGGAGATTTGAAATTACTGGGACTGGGCTAAGAACCCTTCAACACATTTATCAAAACCTGTAAGGATAGTGCTGAACCGACATCTTTGTCGAAGAAATGTGGTCGGGCGAAAAAAAATCATGAATGGAGATCATTAAACACTGGGTGGAGTTGCATGGTAAAAAAAAAGCAACAGTGAAAATCTTCAGTGGTTGTTAAATAGTGAAAATATGAACATTTCTATACACACATAATGTGTTGAGAACTCATAGTCTGGATTTGTAGTCTGCTGAGCCCAGATTGACCCTATTCCAGAGTGATGGGTGTGGCAGGGTAAGACGTGAAGCGCATGAAGCAATGCACCCATCATGCATAGTGGCCACTGTACAAGCCTCTGGAGGCAGCGATATAATGCAGTAAATGACCAGATTATCACAATAATGGCACAGGCTGTATTCCAGTATTAGATTGTGAAAGAGTGGTTCTGGGAACATGAATAATTTTCAGGTGACTAAATGAAAGATGTTTTTTTTTTTTAGCCAGACAGTGTAATATCAAAGCTATCTTAAAAAAAAAAAAAAACCTGACTCACAATGATGCTATGCAATGGATCTAAAGAGTTTCTTTATTCCAGGCTTTGGTTTACATTTTATTGGTCTGTAAATGAATCTAGAGCAGAAGTCTGAAGTCTGCTTTCCCTAAAATGGAACTTACGAATCATACATACATAGTTTCGGCAGAAGTTAGAGGGAATGCAAAGGCATGTTAGATTTCATTGCAAATCCAGTAAATCTTGCAGACAGCACACACACACACGCACACAAAAAAAATACAAACTGCTCCATTAGTATTATTTTAAATCTACCCATGTTCTTTCTTTCAGCTCTTCAACCTGAGTGAAAAACGATATGATATCTCCAAACTGCATCCTAAAGTAAATCCTTTTAATCTACTCTATATGTATTTGCTCCCTTCCTGTATGTGTGCGTTCACTTATATTCTTCCCTTCACGCTCCTGTGTGTTTCAGGTGCTGGACTTTGGCTGGCCCGATCATCATGCTCCAGCTTTGGATAAGATCTGCAGCATATGTAAAGCCATGGACACATGGATGAGCGCTGACAGCCATAACGTTGTGGTTCTGCACAATAAGGTAAATTTTCTTGTGATGAGTAAGTCATTAAATATCCTTAAATGATATAATTAGAAAAATGACTGCTTTAAAAGCTATTATTAAGACTTCTCGCTCCCTCGTTCTACACCCGTAGAAAGCAGTGTGTGGTCAGTAGATGGCGTTGTCCTGCTGCTCTCTCCAGACCCCCTCTGTTCTGTGCATGTCTAGTAACAGTAGAGGAGAAAAACACTTTAAGGGAGATGCAGCCATACACCGGTAGCTCTACACACCATTTTCACTGTATTTGGAAAGTCTTCTGATGTAATGAAAGGGAAATACAGAGCAAGGGTTAAAAACACTTGGTTGACCTTTTTGAGCTAAATGAAAAAGTTTCAGTGTTCCTAAAGATATATAGTCTAGCACTAATAGATAGATAGATAGATAGATAGTCAGACAGACTCTGAGTTATTGATCAGAAGGTTGGCAGTTCAAGCCCCAGCTCCACCAAGCTGTTGCTGTTGGGGCCTCAAGCAAGGCCCTTAACCCTGTCTGTGACTCTGCGCTTTGACCCCGGGCTCCTTAAAAATATATATATAAATAAATAAATAAATAAATGAATAAATAAAATAGAATTCAGAATATGTGAAGACTATAGAAAGTTCACAATAAAGTAATATATAGATGACAAATAAAGGCTTGGCTTAACTTAGTTTAAAAAGTATATAATCAGCTATAATGATGGAATATATACGATGATTATTTTAAATGTGTTATTATTTGTTGAAACAAGAGACCCCAGATTTACACATAAAAGTGTTTTTTCTCTACTTTCTTTCTTTTAAATTTTTTTTTATTTTGAATACGCAAAGTACTAATCAAACCAAAGAGTCTAAATGATATATTAATCTATGAAAGTCTGCCAAGTCTTATGCCTTCAGGTGAATAATTAGCAAAAGTGCATCTGATTGGACACAACTGAAGCCGAAATCTGTGATGGTTTATGTTTAGAAAACTAGACTTCCTGAATTACATCCAATATTTTTTTTCCACACATGTTTATTGAATCTGCTACAATATTTTTCCAGTGTGTTGTTCAATCCAATGATATACTGTACTGTACTTTGCTGGTCCGCTAGTTGACAATCTCTGCTGACATCACTGTTGGCAACAATGGGGAGATGAGCAGTAGAAAAAAAAACAAGGCTTATCTAATGAAGCCAGTGATGTACCTCCTTCCTGTCAGTGTGAGAAACGTCAGCATCACTCCAGTAAAACCGAGAGTCAGACTACCAGACCAGCCGTGATGCTTCACTTCAGCTTTGCTTCATACTGTACTGTACATTGGTTTAAACTGAATCAGCAAGAGAGACAGAGAGATTTGGTCATACTGTAGTACCAGCCCAGGGTTTATACAGGAAACCATAAAGTTAGTGTTGCCATGGCGAACTGTGTTGCTCTGTCCGGCTGTGGAAACTCGAGCAGATGATGACTAACTGGTGGAAGTATGCAGTAGCTGAGAAAGTTGCAGCGGCCGACAGGCTGCCCGGATACACATTTTATACACAGATTTCACATCAATTCCTAATACAGACCCTCAAACTCACAAGATCAAAAGTTTTTTTTTTCTCCTTCAGTTTAGTGACCAGAACATTCTCACTCACAAGCTGTTCACTGAACTTTAACATGATGCAATCATCTGTGATAATTACTGTACATTTCATGGTTTAGCTTGCATTATCCCTTAATCTCTTTTTTTTTTTTTTTACTTGATATCTACAGGGGAATCGTGGGAGAACCGGGGTCGTCGTGGCTGCATATATGCATTATAGCAACATTTCGGCAAGGTAAAACCACCACACTTATTAATTTAAAGTCATGCATTCGAACCCTGATAGATGAAACATGACAATCTTTAATCACAGGACACACATTGGAAAAGAATCACCCAGATAGAACACACTATCCGAGAATGATTGATTTTTACCCTTAGAGTAGTTCTTTTTTAATCCTCAGCTCTGCTTGCAATCACAGGATGTCACGATTGTTCTAGTCATTAATCAACAGACATAATAATGTGGAATCACTGTTAGACCACCCAAGTGCACAGGAGACATGCATATGCACTGCATTTATTTAATTACAAAATTAAATTTTGGAGACTTAGACTAAAAGTCTTATGTATTTGATGTAATCGAGAACCAAGTATATGTTTATTTTGCCCTGCAGTGCGGACCAGGCGCTGGACAGGTTTGCTATGAAGAGGTTTTATGAAGATAAAGTACTTCCTGTGGGCCAACCTTCCCAGAAAAGGTCAGTTTTAACTCTTTTCCTGCCTACTGTATACATACTTTTTAAACCAGGCATCACATTGATTTTTAATGTACTGTAGATACTGTATAACTTGCATTTTTATAACTTTGCATTTATGGTTTTTGTGCCTGATCCCAATTATTATTAATAGAACTAACGAGTGCCTATAAAGCATAACTATTGCGATCAATAAAGCTGTTTAATCCCAACCACAATCTTTTTTAGCAAGTATATGAGATCTAAGATAATGTTTGCTGTTTGACATGAACAAAACTGGTGGAAAACTCCACCATTAAAACCCAGTATATACATTTACATTGAAATATTTCAGATGTTTTTTACTGTGAGAACTTCTCACACTGTTTCAAACAATCAACAAAAAAGTTTTTCCATTGTTGTTTAGTGCATTTAATGAACTTTACACCTGATGAGTTAACACAGTTAACACAGAGCTCCTCAAAGTGTCTCTGTTAACGCTCCAACTGAAATACCCCTCCAATAATGTATTTTTTTCATAACTCTCTCATGTTATTTCACTCCTTGTCCAAATGTTTCTATGTAAATGAGCTACTGCTGGGCCACACCCCTCCAGATAACAGCAGAACTGAGCAACAAGATGGTGGAGGGTATTTTTTTTATATGAAGTCACAATAGGGGAAAAATCTAATCGGCTTGTTTAGGAAAAAAAATCAGGATAAAAAAATAAATAAAATATGGATTTTGTTTTATTATTAAAAATAACTAGTATATAGAAATGAACATGCAAGGTTTTTTAAGGTTGATTTTCTCTTTTAGTTGTTTTCTCCAAAATAATCCGGTGGAACAGGTTTAAATCTTAACTACAGCGCAGTAATAGTTCAGTAAGACAAGCTGTTGGTGAATCCGGACATTGCCCACATACTGTAATGCAGAGATCAGCATTCTCCAGTGGAGCCCAGAAGCACACATGGCTTTTGCTTTTCACGCATTTCTTACATTTATTTGATACAATTCCCTGGATGTTGCCCATACCATATTGAAATGAAGCGTTCTTCCAGAGGTGAAGTAATATCCCGAATGATTTTTAATGCAAGCAAACTTGAGATCTGGGATCTCTGTGCTGTTATTTCCTGACTGGGTCTGTAATTAGTCACAAGTGGTTGTCCACCAGTCTGCAGTTATTATGGGAGGTATGCGTAATGCTAACGTGCCAAGCACCAGTGTCTTAAATACACACACACACACACACACACACATACAGTACATATGCACTTCCCTGCATGAGGCACCGTTACTCAGAATGTCATGTGTTTTACAGCAAATATAGTCACACACACACATGCACAACCCCGCACGGTGGTTTTACAGCCTGAAAGATCATGAGATCATGAGGCCTAGAATTGATATTCTCTATCCAATGCACCCCTAAAAAAACCCTTTAAACGGCAACTGATCAAGGACACTGTACTGTATAACTGATGATCCCGCACCCTGACTCATACATTTTCTCCTTTGGGAAATGCGAAAAAAAAAAGCAATTTTTTCCCTCGAGGATAAAAAAAAAAAGCTAATAAAGCAACTAAACATTCATTAAGATAAGTGAATATTTGGCAATGGACTTGGCATAGTAAATCAGATCTTACATTTATTCACAGTTCAGACTCCATTAACTCCTTTTTTAGCCCTTTTAAAAGGAGTAGTAATGGATTCACGTTGATGGAAAAGCCACTCCATGATTAGAAGGAGATCTGCTGATGTCCTTGCTTCGCGTGGGAAAACAGTTCCTCGAACTGTGGTCACTGTTTCTCCCTGAGGAAGAGGCCTCAGTGTTGAAGTAGGGAAAAAAAGATTCTTCCTGTTTATGAAAACTCCTAGAGCCTCTTGTAGGATTTTCTTTTTGTTATTTTCTAAAGCAGGGCGTTCCTCCACTCCAGTGGCCTCATATGAAACCTCTAATGGACTCTATATTAGGGCAGAGAAATGAATTAAAAATTCATTCCAATGAATGAAACCGACATTTAAATCATCTAAGCGCAATCTTTTTTTTTTTTTTTCAGTGTAGTGTTCCAGCAGCACGGTGGCTTAATGGTTAGCACTGTTGCCTTGCACCTCCAGGGTATGGGTTCGATTCTCAGCCATGTTTGATTCCCACCTCTGTGTGCATTAAGTTTGTATGTTCTCCCCATGCTTGGTGGAGCTTCTCCGGTTTCCTCCCACAATCCAAAGACATGCAGATTAGTCTGATTGACATTCCCAAAGTGCCCATAGCGTGTAAATTAGTGTATGAGTGAGTGTGTGCCCTGCAATGGATTGGCACATTGCCCAGGGTGTACCCTGCCTCACACCCTAAGTCTACTGGGATAGGCTCCAGGCCCCTGCATCCCTGTACACAGGATAAAGTGGGATAGATGACGAGTGAGTGAGGCATACTGTCCCTTCAACAAACATACTACCGTGTGTCTAGTCACATGACTTTGTTAGGTCTGAACTCTTTCATTAGGAAAAAAAAAATCCCAGATTTAATAGTTGAGTATATTTCCAGTAAGAGAACTATTAGAGTAAAATATAAAACAAAATAACAATAATTATTTATTAATCATAATCAAGGTAAAATGTTCAATTAATCGTGATATTGATTTGAGATCATATCGCGGAGCCCTA
The DNA here is from genome assembly GCA_030014215.1 of Clariallabes teugelsi. Lineage (NCBI taxonomy): Eukaryota > Metazoa > Chordata > Actinopteri > Siluriformes > Clariidae > Clariallabes > Clariallabes teugelsi. The sequence continues at coordinate 24,627,426 of JAQMYG010000035.1, read as the reverse complement.
CTCTGAGTTACGCTGGCCTACAAATAAGCGTATCAATTCCGTCTGTTAGCCAATATGTAAACAAAAAATTCTTATGTTAAACTACAGGGAAGTACAAAGCTGATTATACCACTGAAATCAATTATACTGTACTTCAAAGAAATGTATTTCCATATTCCATTTCCAAGTCCCATTACCTAATACTGATTATTGGCTTAAATCTTTTCATTGTACTCTGGTTAGGATTCTTGGCAGTGCTAAAATGAGTTTACACACTTGCATTCTGACACACACATTCTCATTGTTAATGGTTTTGACAGACACCAGCTAAAGTAAGATGAACTGAAACTTAAAACCCAAACAAATCCCAGCCCTTTTCCTTTCAGGCCATTTCTCTTGGTTCTCACCAAAATCATGCCCTTGCCCTGCTAATCAGCTGCCCAGTTTAGACATTGTAAATACAAGCACAAGGGAAGGAAATTACAGGCAACATGATTGCCAGGCAAGAGAGACACATTTTGGTTGTGGGTTTTTCAAAAACCTCATAGTACAATACTAAAAAAGGTAAAATGACCATTGCGATCCTTAACAGTTAATGATCTTCACTTATAATGGTTGTGGGAAACTTACTCCTGATTGGTTAAAAGGTAGTGCTTTACCCATTTCCATATCCATACCTATTTTCATTTCTTCTTTAGATATACAGTGTATTTTATGGATAGCTACCACAAAGTGAGACAAGCATTTTTTAAAGGTCTCATATTGTACGATTTCTTCAACACATGAGAACAACAGTATCTGAACTACAGTATCTGATTAAAAAGTGGATTTTGTATAACAGGTCGACTTTAAACATTTTATTATTCACGTACGTTTGAATTCAGTTGATTTTCATTATGAGACAGCATTACTACTGCTATACCAGTCTGTGCTGGTGAATCAGAAGCTCAGTTTGCACTCAAAGTTCTCTGTTCTCTGTAAGTTTATGTTCACAAACAGTTGCAAGTACAGATGGGAAAGGGGTTCCCCTGCAGAGTTGTTACAGTGGGTTTCCTTTCTGTGATAAGCTAAGGAGCATGGGAATTTGGGATAGCCAGAGATTAGAGCTGTCTCTCCTACAAAACAACAGGAACCAGTTCAGGTGGTTTGGGCACCTTACAAGGATGTGTTTTGCTCGGCTCCTGTTAAAGCTATATCGGGCATGACATACAGTATTGGATGGAGACCCTGGGGCAGACCCATGACCGTCTGGAGAGATTATATTATCTCATAGAATTTCTGGGGATCTTACAGGAGAAAAATAAAATGTATCAGGTACTATAATAGAGAGTTCTGAAGCATAATTCAATATATAGTAGTAAAAAAATGGAAGGAATGAATAAACAAACAAAAAAAAATCATCTTAGTTCTCCTATTGATATTATTAATTCGTAAACAAACAGCTTCTGTAATCCAGAAGCTCCTGCTCCATCACCTTTTGACTTCCCTGATCTCAATACTATACTACTTTTATGTTCTATCCTTATTCCTTTATTTTAATGTCTGCTTTCGGTGTTGTTGCCGTGTGTGTTTCAGGTATGTGCAGTATTTCAGTGGACTGCTCTCTGGCCACATTAAGATCAACAACAAGCCTCTGTTCCTTCATCATGTCATCATGCATGGCATTCCCAACTTTGAGTCTAAAGGAGGTGAGTCTTCTCTGTTTTTTTTGTGCATAATTGGAAGGACCACACAGGTTTGAGATAGCTGTCTTCTTTTATAATATCAGTCCTTTGCCAAGCATAAGTCAGTAGACCAGGCCTTGTTTTTTTCTCTCTCTCCTCCTTTCCCACTCATTTTTTCTCATTATTTCTTTCTGTTTCCTGTGACTTTCAGGATGCCGCCCTTTCCTCAAGATCTACCAGGCCATGCAACCAGTCTACACATCAGGAATCTAGTAAGAACCAGGCTTTGTTTGTAATTCTTTTCACTTTCCATCTTGTCCTGACATCTTTGCTAGTCTTCGCGCACACATACACACACGTTTTTTTCTTTCTTTTTTAAATAGAGCTAGGAAGTTATACATACAGGAACAGATGAAGTAATACAGTATGTCTATCTCCTGGATATAGCACTTTGAGACTGCCAAAGTAGTATGTCTATACAAAAAGGCGATAAAACTTTATGTAAATTACACAGCTCAGTGCATAAGCCCTTAGATTCAGCCAAAGAAGGGGACGACCGGATCAGAGGGATTATGCTCGAGTTTGGAATCAGATGAGAGAGTGGCATGTTGGCTTTAGGGCATGTGAGGTTTTAGTAACCACAAGACTCATTACAGCTTTATGCGATTAAATGGAAATAGCGAAATGCTGTGATTTAGTGTTCTGAGAGTGGCTTGGTTTCAGGAACAGGTTTTGAAGTGGTGTTCCATTTGCAAAATTGTGAGCCCTGCATAAATCACATGTGAACATCCCGTGTGTATGTGGATGTTGAGGTGTTTTGTCTGTTACCAAGTTAATCTTTCACGGATGGTCATATTTAGCCTTGCATAATTGCACATCTTCATTCAGGCCGTAAATTGTTAGGGAAAATTCTAAGTATAATCCACTCGGAAGGACATCATCTCCAGTGGTGTTGACTATTTTAAAAATGAAAAGTCATGACACTTTTTAACTCCAGAGTTACTCAGAATGCTGTTTACCTGCTTATAGTGTTACCCATAATGCAGTTCGCCTACCTGCTTGTATAATGCCATTCACTTATATGGTTGTAGACTTTGTTACCCATAATGCAGTTCACCTACCTGCTTAATGAGGAGGCTAAAATGCTCACTTCATTGAGGGATGTTTTTTAAGGGAAGCAGGAATTTAGTCTTTTAATCCGACCAGGAGCGTCACATGTTCAACAGTACACACTGCTCAAATAGATCCATTTGCAAGACCTCAACTTTTAACAGTCAAAGCCATCATGTCCGTCACCTTAGAGATCTGCGTACCAGGAACCAAACTTTTCTCAGTTTTACCCAGTTAAATGACATATACAGTAGCCTGACTATTATCCCTTATTTGTAACAGCATTATATAAAATGTTACATACTGCATTCATTTGACGTTTCCTTGGAACAACATAAGTGGAATTCCTGGACAAATTAGTGCCAAAACCACAAATCTTTCAATATAAACATATTTAATGTGTTTCACTGGTAAAGTGCAGCTAATATTTTTGGGAAATGATTATAGCACATTTTAAATCGTTTTTTTTTTTTTTTTTTTTTGCTTAAAAGCAGTACTTGATTTTTAAGGGGGTGAAAAAATCCTGGCAAACCTGAAGGCATGAACCACACAGTCAATTTCAACACCAGACACATACAGACTTTTTTTTTTTTTTTTAACATAAGTGGCTCACAACTTTTAATATGGTCTTTTATCTGGATACATACTGTATCTATGATAAGCACGGACACACAAACCCAGACATACAAGAAAAGAGGAATACCATATTACATACAGTATATATCTGCAATCACACATATTTTGACCCTAATATCAACCAACACACGCGGACACAGCTTCCAGCGTCCCAGAATCCTCTGCTCTCATGTCATAGAGGTCTCAGAGAATATTACAAACAGATCTTAGATTGCACTTATCTTAGCTGAGTACTTATTTGTAAAATGTTCTATGTTTGTCTATCTGTAATTCACAGTAATGTGCAAGGAGACAGTCAAACGAGCATCTGCATAACCATTGAACCTGGTTTGCTGTTGAAGGGAGACATTTTGGTAAGTCTTTGTGCATGGAGTTTATACTGTCAGCAAACGTTGCTCCCTTTGTAGACTTTCTTTTTTACGATTTGTATAGCTTCATTTGGTTTTAATTATAGTTAACTTTGCTCTATTCAGTTTTAATGTCCTTGTATTGCTCATATTTTCAGAATACGTCATATCTGAAACGTAGCCATGAAAGGTGAAGGAAAATTACTTTTATCATTGGGTTTCTTTTAGAGATTTTGCTTTCTTTTTTTAACCTCTATAAATTAATATCATTTTAATTCATTTGTATAGGATTTTTTATCAGTTAACACTGTCACGAAAAACAGCTTCAGAGAAATCAAAATGCAGTTTTCGATTCCCGGAGTAAAAGCCAGAGATGAAATTAACGAGGAAAATCTACAACGAGATGACAGTATAAGGAACAGTTATGGCGAAGTGTTACAGTCTGCAAAATTTTTGCGCAGATTTAGTTTAATCTCAACCTTTTTGAGAAGCTGTATAGTTTGTTATCTAAGTAATTCATTTAATTAACACTAAGGCTTTGCTTTAAGAGCAGCATCTTAAAGATGAGCTCATCTTTAACTGTCCTCAGCCAAAAGAAATGGGGAAATTAAAAAAAAAAAGGGACTTTAAAAGAACTCTAAGTTGAATGATTGCCAGGAAATTAATAAACTGGAATAAGCAATCAAGTATGTTGTAAATCAATGTACATAAAAATAAAGTAACTTACTGGACACTTTTTAAGCACTAGAACACTTTACTATTTAAATTATAGCTTTTTCCTACAAATCCTTGCATGTGTGTTTTCATCGGGAGGCCTCAGACATCAAACTGTGTTTGAACAAAAGGTGTCAGGTAGAACAAAAGTTCTAAAAAATATATATATATATATATATATATATTTTTTATAAAGGGTAAATTTTACCACTACTGGAGTATGGGAATGACATCACACAACTCTCAAAATGAGCATATTATTATTATTATTATTATTATTATTATAGAAACGACCCGGATACAACAATAAAAACACATGATCTTATTTCTTTTCCTGTGAGATGCATTTTCTTTTTCATATTTTTTGCTCAGTTATATTTGTATAGTTGGTTATAATGAACTAAAATTCAGTTTTCCTTCCCCACAAATTTAGCCAAGTGGGGGAAAAACACTCTCTGATCCACATTGTCGAACTCTGTGAGGTGTTTTCATTTTTATTTTTGAGAGCTGCCTTGTCCTGTTGTGGTACTCAACATCAGTCTTGTGACACCACACTTAGTCACTTGCTCTTGGTCTTGGCATAAACGTGGGTGGAATAAGTCTTGTTAAGTTTATTATACCTCAAAAAATGTTGTCAAAACCACATGAGACAACAACATCATTTCCATGAACACATAATTATTCCTGTTGCACTGGTCCCATTACAGTACAAAAGTGGGAGTTATATAATTCCTGTACATTTTAAGTGACAATATTTTGAAATACTCCAGGTGTTTCTTCTTTAGGAAAAAAAAGAGCACCAGTACAGCTATATTTGGTCACAGAGCATTGTATAAGCCTGTGCCCTATGTACTGTATGGTCTTTTGTACAAGATTATAATACCAAATTAAATACAGTAGGTTATTTATTTATGGACTTGGCTGGGTATGGTCTTGGTCTTGACTTGGTTTAGGCTAAGGTGGTCTTGAAGCCAACACTAACGCAGCTAGGGGTAGCTCAGTGGTTAAGGCATTGGATTCAGAAGGTCCCAGGTTCAAATCCCACAACCACCAAGTTGTCCCTGTTGGGCCCTTGAGCAAGGCCCTTAACCCTCAACTGCACAGATGTATAAAGAGATAAAAATGTAAGTCGCTCTGGATAATGGCGTCATGTCAATTGCCACAGTATGACAAAAAGCAATCAAGCTTTTTTTAAAAAAACAAAACAAAACAAAACATTTTCTAGCCGCAAGCCATGTTTTAGAAAAACCCTGTTGTTTTTAAATCCATATACAGTACAGTACAGTACAAAATGTCAGTTTTAACATTTTCCTGAAGCCACTACACTTATCTCTTGGAATTCTATGCAATGAAATCACTAGAGAAAACACAACCTGTGTGATAGCTTGGAATGCATGAATGTAGTGACTCAAAGCCACATGATGTTTGACTTCCTTTGCTACCTCCCTCCACTTTGTGCTGTGTATAAAGTCTGGGATGGGGGGAAATGGGGGGAAACTTGTATGTTTCACGTCTGTCAGCCCCAAGCAAAACAGTTTAATTGCAGATATCCTAGGCAACAGGATACAGTTACTTCAGTGGTCTATGAGGACATTTCAATTTTCTCGTTTGAGGTTTGGACAGGCATTTTTGTATACTAAATCAGATATGGACATGGATATCAGGAATTCTTTATGCATGGGAATACTGACAGAGCTTTGGTCATCCAGAACCGTTATCTGATCTAAGAAGGTTATTAGTGCTTGCTTGTAAGCCCTGGCATATGTCTGGGAGTTTGATGCACCATAATGGTGGAGACAGCTGCCGTCCTGGCCACAGCTTCACTTGTGCATATTGTTTCAGTAAATCATAGAGCTGGATATGCTTAATAATACCTGTGAATGTTGGGGCCCTATGAAATGTGTAGAGCAGCGCATGCCAGGCCACAAACTGCATTTCCTGCACTGCTTTTAGCTTTTCAAGTGTCCTAAGTGAATGGAAATGGACTGTATAATAAGGCATAATAGTTCAGAAGGACCGCATATTTATAGATATGTGTATGATGTATGAGAGAGACAGAGAACCACTATAAAATGATGGCAACTGTACATTTCCAAGCCTGTAATTTTTCAGTGTTTAGAATGTTTATGTTCCCCAAAGGATGTGTGTATGATGTAATGGTTTACATTACTGTTATCTGTTTCCCCATGTAGCTCAAGTGTTATCACAAGCGCTTCCGCAGCCCGTCCAGAGACGTGATTTTCAGAGTGCAGTTTCATACCTGTGCTGTTCATGACCTAGGCCTAGTCTTTGGCAAGGATGAGTTGGACGAAACATTTAAAGGTAAAATAATTTCATTTTTTTTTTCCTTTTATGTTTTAAATACTTACCAAAAGTGCAGTCTGTACACTTCCTGTATTCGAGTCAAACCAGGACTTTTGATTGTGTTAAATACAGTGGTAGCTGCTGCAAATTTCTTTTTTGTGGTGCGCAAACAAAATTAAAAAAAATTAAAAATGAAAACTTTTAATAATCGCCTGTAAATAGCCATTAATCAGGTGATTAAGCATCATTACTACTAGTATAAAATAAAGGCATGACTCACATCGCATCCAGTCAGCCAGCTCCGCTTGCCATAAGAAGTGCTGGAAAAGCACAGAGTGTAAGCTCGGCCCCGATCACTTGACTGCGTACATTTTTTTACGCTTAATTAGAAGATCAGGTCGATCTGGTCCAAGCTCTTTAACTTTTTTTCTTTCTTCGTCCGATCGCCTTGCGAAGGGGTATTTTAGCAAAGAAATTACAGAATTTTCTCTCATATTTAGCTGGCTTCCACGTCAATCACTATTCAATACATTAACTAACAATCTGCTGAGCGTTAATAAGACTCGTCCAATCACATGAGCCCAAATATTTTAAAACAATATTGATTCGCTAAGAACAAAAGTGGGAGGGTTCTGGGCGCACAGTACCGCGCCCCAAGGATGAGTTGAAAAAATCCAATTAGAGCTCAGCCTCAAATCACATGCGTTAAAAAAAAATACGGAACTCCTTTAATGGCCCAAACATGTAAAAAATGGCTTGGGGTGAGGTCAGGACTATATGGGGGATGTGGCATTAACTCCAACCGAGTTCCTGTAATGTGCAAGTGGTGTTCGTGAAGGGATGTGGGTACAGTTCTCACTGACAGATTTTTCTGCAAGTTGGCAACAGGTTATCTGTTGAATTGCTCCACTTGCTGAATGTTCTCAGGACCGTCTACAGTGGGCGCTGAGCCACCTCGGCCGTGAATGTACGACTTTCTTTAAAATGTTTGCACCGTTCAAATGTGTTACTGTGGCTAAGAGTTGCGTTGCCGTACTGTGCTTGACGTTTTCTGTAAATGTCATCTCATTTTACGCCTTCATTCACAGGAAATTTCATCATAAGTCCCCCCTTGTGAAATTAATTATAACTCCATTTATACCACAGCATTGGATTAAATTGAGGTTAATTCTTGACGCTCGATCAAAAGGTGTTGATTAATTCGCTACAAGACGTTGCAGTTATTCCAGTTCCACAGACTATACTAGTATACTCATTATACAGTAACAACTTACACCAGCAATTTTAGAAGGAGCTTTCAGTGTCAGTGCTTTTTTTACAGTCAGCAAAAA
>JAQMYG010000035.1:24580850-24599730 GCA_030014215.1 Clariallabes teugelsi | reverse complement strand
TATGACTATACACAAAGACAAAGTTTTTTCCAAGCTCCACTGTCCCAGGAAATGTAGCTCCATCTACAGTAGGTACACAAGTGCCCTCTAGTGGTGTGCTAGTGAAAACATGCCAGATTCCATACTCCTTATCTAATGTGTACTCCAAGGATTCCAGACAAAAAGGATAAGACTGAGCATGTGTTTGAATAGCAGCCCTTAATAAAAAGGACTTCTACATGTCAGCACTTTAAGTCTAAAGATTTATTTATTAAAGATTCCTTTACTAAAGATGCTCTATTCGATGATCTGCCGTCTGAGCCGAGCTATTGATTCTGGAAGGCTCAAATTGAGGACATTATGTAGACTTAAGATATTAAGTGTAAAATCCAGCCACAGTTGTGCTTATTGTGATAATATGAGCTGTGGGGACAATTGGAGATGATAAAATGATGCAAAAGCAATTGGCTACCAAAGAGAGACGCTTTTGGACTTATTTACGATCATTTGGAGGATTCACATTCACTCGACGGTTAAGATTCCCGAGCAGCATAGACGCTTCTGCTTGTCAGAACAGCTACTGTTTGCTTGCATTAATCACGTAAAAAGGACAGGTGTAGCTTTTGTCTTAAAATGATATAAGGCATGTACTTTTCCATGATGCATACTGTTAGGATTACTCCTGCCTCGCATTAACCAAATTGAAAAATATCATCCATGGTATCAGTGGGATCAATGGTATTATATGGTAGTATAAACGTCTACATGAAATAACGAATAAAATGTTTCATTCTGTTCCAAAAATACATTTCTTACCATTTGAATTATTATTATTATTTTCTTTCTTTTCTTTTCTTTTTTTTCTTTTTTTGGATTAATCCTATTTGTGGATGCTTCATCATCTCCTCCACCTCCTACCCATCCTCCCCTCCACCTTCCTCTATTACCTCCTGTTGCCCTCCATCGTGCCCGTGCACCTCCTCTGTAGAGTACACAGCTCGTATCCACGACCTCCAAGACAGAGCAACCGCTTCTGAACCTGAACACCGCCGCCGCTCTCTCTCCTTCTCTGGTTGGTCTTGTGTATGACTCTCTCTCTCTCTCTCTTTTTCTCTCTCTGTCTCTCTATCTATCTATCTATCTATCTATCTATCTATGTCTTTATTTCATCCTCTTTACACCTATCTTACTCTTTCCTTCTCCTCCTTTGGGTTTCTAGATTTATCTTTCCCTTTCTTCCTCTCCTCCTGTTTCATCTTTAGTCTATATCTATTCATGCATTCGTTTCACTGTTTTCCTCTGCAATCATATTAATTAATAACACTATCTTTACCCTTTCTCTTCTGTCTTACTCCAGCTTTTCTCCCTGTATTGTTTTCTCTCAGTTCCAATCTGTTTATCATCATCTTTATTACAGTTGTTGTGTTTTTTTTTTATTTTTTATTTTTTACAAATTTACTTTTTAACTCTAAGACATTATCACAGACATCAGGATCAGGATTTACCGACCCTTAATACTCTTAGTAAAAGCACAGATTTTGACTCACGGTTTGCCGGTGACCCCAAACAAACTGCATTCGCAAAGGTTCGCATGAGTGAGACAATGCGAAGACAATGGCCACTCTGTCTGCATCCACCGAGTATGTGTCACAAGATACAGTTTGCCAAACTCAGGGAACAAATTAGCAGTATCAAGACACATGATTCTTTCAAGGCCTCTCCTCCACGTCTGCTTTAGCATTTAGGAAAAGAACAAAACATAATAAAGCCTTCTAAGTCGCAGAACTATTGTGCAGCTGTTATCAGCCATTGGGGAATAAATGTCTAGGGCACAAGGCTGTTTAGTCCCCACAAAGCCAGCATACAGTAGCCAGATGCCAGCTTCCGTTCCCAGTCTGGGACTTCTTTCGACTCACATTTACTCCAGTAGAGACTCCACAATGGCCTAAAATAGGCTATGACCCACTCAGGCCTTGCCTCAGATAACACATTCCTGTCACAAGCTTCTTTATACTTCTAAAAGTGAATGAAAGAGGGGGAAAAAAATCTCACTTTCCCCCTCACGCAGCTCCTGCATAGATCAAATGAAGATGAGCAAGACAAAGGCCCTAAGGTTCTCCCACGAAACAGCTTGAATCCATTAGATATCTGCAGTTGCTGAGGAAAGAGTGTACAGACTTGGACATGCACAGCTGTGCTTATTCCATCTGCATTACATGTTCATAAAATAACCCAAAGTGAAATGACGCTGGAGAAGTTGACTGTGCACCTTTGCTACCCCTTGGGAGTTGGGCCTAGATCCAGATACTTTCTGAACATGGTTTCTACTCCCAGGTCAATAAATCTGAAACCTTTGTGTTATGACATTGCTCTAGCAACACGTGCAGACACAAACTGTGATATCCTGCAGATGGACAGTTCTGTGTGTTGTCATTCAGTTGAGATATACAGTACCACAACTCCAAGAGTTGGTCTCAGGTGCTTTTGTGCTTTCCCGATCTACCCATATACAGACCCGTTTATGTCAGGATTTGTTCATTCCATGACATATTTACTGTAGCTTAGCCCTTCTTACAGTAACTTGCAATCCAGAGGGTTCCCAGGAGTTGAACTGAGAACGAGCGAGTTAAGAAAATTGAACTCACTGGTTTATACCCACAACCAAACTGCCCTGATTCTTTTTAGTTTACAGGAAGCATTCATGGCACGAGAGGTTTGGCAGTGAGCTGTGAGCTCTCCTAATGTACTGTACATTGTTGTCCTTGCAACATTTGTGGTCAGACGTTTACATAAACCCATCATGAGCATGAATGTCATGGCAACATTGGAATTGCGATGATTTTTTAAAGAACTGTATGGATTGCTTTTTTTTCTGACACGCCACAATACTCACTCACTCCATCACTGAGAGAAGCCGTAAATATTTTGCTCGGACTGTTGCCTGGTTTCCAAACCTCTCGTTTTCACACAAGGGTGTGTTTGTGCACACCCCAGCCTGGGCCGGGTTGCAGTCAGATGAGACCAGGAGCGTGATTTGTTTTGAAAGCAGCTGGGTTAGACTATAGTTCAATTCCATGTAATTCTCAAAGTGATGAAACTGATCTGAAACACAACCATAAATTGCCTAGACTACACAATATTGATTACATGCTTCACTTTATCCAGTACTTGCAAAGATAAATTCGTCAGGCTTTTTCAATAGATGTGAAAAGGAAGTGGGGACGTTCTTCAGCCAAAAGGTACCCAGTGACGAGGGAATTTTGTGTACAGTATCACATGTCCTCATTATGCAAATGATAATGGGGCTTTTGAAGTGTTCATATTTATATAGAATAGAACTACTCAGACACTCAAATCCTACTTTTTCAGAGGTGGCTTTTGGTCATTAAAGTGACTTAAAAAGGTGAAAGGGGCTTATGTTCTGCTTCGAGTATTACACTATTATCCGGATACAACAAATAACACGGCAATGTGATCCTGTTATTGATAATCAAATAAAATATTGCTTATGGTGAACATTTTTCAAACATAATTCAGTTCTACATGGATTTACCTCTTGAGATTAGCAACCTTTAAAGGTCATTATCAGGTTCGTATTTACACATTCTGCTCATTAGTTTATTTCAATGGACAGATGTAATGTTCTTGTATTACTGATGGTTAAAATAAATTGTGATTAAGTGTTTATCGCATGATATGCCAGGGGTTCAATCACACGCGGCATCGACGGATGAAGGCTCGGGACCAAGACGACAACGGACTACCAGCGAAGGACAGTCTCGTGATGAAAGCCCTACTCGAGTCCGCTCCCCGATTCGCTGCATTTCACCAGAGCTGGCTAATACCATTGCTTTAAACCCAGGGGGACGGCCTAAGGAGGTAGACGCAGTGGTCGACAGTGATGTCGTTTTGATCGGATGTTTAAATCTATGCCTCCATCATTCATACTTAATATGATGTACTGTACAAGGGAGTGTTGGTTTGCATATATGCATGTTCACCTGTTGTATGCTCCTCTAGGGACAAATGCACAGTTACAGGGAGGCTTTTGAAGAGACGGACGGGGGCCCAGCGAGCCCTCCAGCATTCGTGGGCGGTGAGGTCCTACCCCAAACCCCTGCATTCCCTGTCTCGCCACAAACCCCTTACTTCAACCTGTGTAAGTTTCCCAACTGAAGGAGGAGGGTGCCGTAGAGATCCAGAGATATCTTTTCCTAGCTATTTCACTTAACTAAAAGATACATCATGATCAGCTAAATTACAGAGAACATACTACATTGTGACTATGTTTCTTAAAAAGCATACTTAAATAACCTTAACATATATGTCAGATTTTACTTTTTTGATTGCCTTTACAGTTTATTATACTTTAGAATAATGCATGTTAGACTCAAACAATTTTGTACCTTCTGTGTTGGAGTTTATGTAATAAGTATGTCTTTCTTATTTAAAGCAGTGTTGTGTGAGAGTCTCTGTGGGACACTACATTTTTTAAACTAGATTCATTAAGGATAAATCAATACTGACACACTTTCTACAAGCCAACCCCAGTCTCAAGGCTATTATATAAACATTATTAACAGGTTACCCAAGGCTGCAGACGTGAGAATGTGTGCTTAATTTCCATTACCTCCTTTGTGTGGTTAATTACTGGCTAAGAGGTACATATCGCATTAGCTCATAAAGGCTAAGAAAAAATATCCTAGTCCTCTCCTGTTTCCAACAACCTCACATGTTTCATAAACTGCTGCCATCAGCTATTTTCAGATGCATGTGTAAGCTCTGAAGGTCGTCAAGCTCTCATATTTATAGGCTGATCCCATAATGAGGAACCAGAATAGCTCACTTTTTTTTTATTATCACCTATTACTTCATCCTACCCTTGCACTCACTCTGCCTTAGGTTCCTCAGAAAAGGCCCTCCGCAAGCTCTTTCTCTTTGAGCAGACCCTAGCATCTTCCATGCACTCTTGACCTGCTCTGTTTTATTTGGCCTAGTGCAGCATTTCTTCTTACCAGACATGCCGTTTAAAATCAATTCTGCTTTACGCTCATCAGAAACCAGGACTTTCTCTAGAGTACTGCTTTCTTGGATCGCCAAAATAAAGCTTGACAGCGAGCACTGCTTTATTGCTATATGTATACGAAAAAAAAAAAAAATAGGACTATTCAGCCATATGCTGGATTAGTCAGAAATATATAGTGCACATTTTTGGCAGAAAACATGTATCGTCTGTGTGGGCTTTTAAAGCAAGCATGTTTGCATTTGTGGGGAGCAGGAGACAGCATTGGTTGTCTTTTCTGGTCAGTGGAAAAGAAGCTCACATGCTTTGAAAGGCCTTTGAAAGCAGCAGCATCCCTGTGGCCCCCTTCTCCTGCAGTAAACCAGAGGACCTCTGAGTCTTCTGCTACCCCACTCTTTTTCCTCCCTTCCCTTTTCCCTCTTATGTTGAGCGATTTGGGCTGTCAAACAAAGAATTGTATGGGATTCTTTGGTAAGTGGAGGATGTGCACGAACTGTCCCAAACCTCAGTTTGTCCTGTGTTAAAATTCCCCCAGAACTCATGGCCAATGTCCAAACTTAACAGCACACTGCTTCAACAGGCATGCATGTGGAGACCGGCCCTGATTTTCTGCCACACACCCAATGTGATCCACAGTGTTGTGTTGTCTGCATGCGTGATCTGTTTTTAATTATAATTCATCATTTTGTCTGTACAGTCTTGTTTTGTCTGTCTACACTATTCACTGTGTTTATGAAGCTCACTTTTTTTTTTTTGATAGTCCATCGGAGACACTCTACAAGCCAACTAACAGTGAAAGCAGGCCTTTGACTAACATATAAAGGAATTTCGAACGATAAAACACATCAGTTGAAATTTTTTCAACATTTTATGGTATCTATTGCTGTAGACTCTGAGGCAGCTGTTTTAAAGTGGATACCAACATCTGCTTTGCTGCCCATTCTGTTTTTCGTTCTACATCCATTATTTTTACGCAGTCATTGGTTCTGCTTCAGTATTTTTCTTTAATGCTTGGTAATATACACTGAAATATGTAGTTCTGCATCCAGACTGTAAACTTTGTATAGAAAATGTCAGCATCCATAAACTGTCAGAATTAATTGAAACTGATGGTTTATTGACCGTAGAGTGTCTACAGTGGATTGCACAAAAAGCTATAGCTACCATCACTTGTTCTGTGTACAAATGTAAGAAGCTACACCTCAAACTCAGCTCATCGGCATTTGAGTATTGTTTGATTGTTTGCATGATGTGCTCGTTCTGTCAGAACAACTTGACGGAAAGTGTTTCATCTACAGCGTTCATATTTTGAATGAAACTCTTGCATGGCCCAGCCAGTAAGCATGAGGCATTTGCACCATCCCCAGATGTTTCAATGTAAATACTGTACATTTTCATCAGGTATCATGTCATCTTTACAGCTCTGGATCTGCATGTATTAGATTTTTTAATTATTTAATTGTGTGATTTTCTTAACGCATTGAAATGTTGTTTGAATTTGGAATCAAGACATCAGAACATAGCCAATGAGTTGCTAATATTTCTTTGCTAGTGCCATGCTTGAACATGCAGATCCATGCTGTTGATGACCTGCCCACTCCTGAGCTCAAGACTAAGCTGTGTCTTCTTTATCTCTTAGGTCGTTCTCCTCCAGGTTTGGCTAAAACACCACTGTCCTTCCTGGGTCTGAAGCCACACAACCCTTCTGAGATCCTCCTCAACCAGACAGGCTCAGGTAAACAAATACACATGAAACAAGAAATCAGTTCGAATATAACCAGGTCTTCATCGCTTGCTAATAAAACGAAATCTATTTCCAGTGCAGTGTATTAAAGTATGAATCTGCTTTCTCTTTTACAAGCGTCTTGACCTCAACTTCTCAAATATCGAGCTCATAAACACTTCTAAATGAATAAGTCTTTACATTACATATGTGATTGGGTTGACGTAATTGCAGCCTGTGTGTGTACGGTTTGTGTGACAGAAGAAAGGCGTGTTGCTTTTTTGACCTCAGGATCCAAACAGCCAGTATGCCAATAATAACCACATAAGATTGTGAGAAGTAAAAAAAAAATTACAACATTTCTTTTAGAGTTTGGGGTTCCTTTTCAGTTTGGAAGGGCAGGTATCTGAGGCATAAACAGACTAAATGATAACAGGAGTGTGTCTGAAGAGCTATTTAACTTGGCTGCCTGGCTTAAGAACCTCTGCCTCCTTATAACTGAGTCCAAAAGTCTCATGCAATGCTAGTTTTAGCGCCGTTCCCAAGAAAGTTAAGGCTAATGCATCCTTTCGAGTGCCTCCTTTGAACCAGTTTTGTATTTTTTTGCTTCTTTTTTCTGTCTTTAGTAATTGTTGGCAAAATGTCGATACCATACTTTTTCCTAGTTGAATATAATTCACTTTTTATAATGCTCTCTTTTTCTCTTTAATCTCCTCACCCTCTTTCTAAATCTTTTAATCCTTATGTACTGTCATGGTACAGAGAGTGAGGAAGAGGAAGGTAAGAGCTTAGCACTAATAAAGAGTCTCCTATTTATTCCCATAATCACATTTCTTTTTTTTATTTGACTTCAACTCTTTTGCTTTTTATTTAAATCCAGATCATTTCTCATCAAATGCTTGTCATAAGTTCCATGTTATATATTAAATGCATTCCACATAGAGTATATACAGTATTTATTTAGTTGAATGTCTTCAATGAGGTTCCTGGAACCTTCTCAGAGTTTCATGTTGGTGATCAAATCATTTATCACTCATATCAGAAATAAGATATTAAAGGCCCAGTAAGTTGACAATATCTTATCTATTGTATGTGTGTTTGCAGAGCCCCGGAGCTATGTGTCATCTGTTGCTCGTTCAGCATCAGTGGCTGGGGGACAGCCATCCAGTCCTGTGTCTCCTACTTTTGAGAGTAACAGCTTGGCCAGAGGAGCTTCTCATCCCTTTAACCCCCCACTTTCCTCAAGCAGCCCTGTGCAACGAGCAGAGGGGTGAGAAGACTTCAATGTTGTTTTTTTCTGGTTTTATTATTTTGAATACCATACCTATGAGGTTTTAAAGTAAGCCAGGGCCATTTGACAGTCGTATCATTTTCAAGATGTTCCCATCTGTAGAAAATAAAGCTTCAAAATAGAGTTATGTAATGGACAAAAAGGCCAGGCAGTGACTATGACCTTACATTTCTAATGCAGTGTTTATTCTTGTTTCAGAGAGCATGTAATGAATGATAGCAGAGTGGGCCTTAGCACACCATCTGATGGAGTGGGAGACTCTGGTTTCCGTTCTTTGCCCTCTCAGAGCACTTCACAAACACCAACTCCTATCACTTATCCTTCTTACTATCAGCCAGAAGCAGCTGGCAGCCCAGTGCTTCCAATGCATGGCATGGTTTCACAGGCGACACAAAGTAGCCCACTGCTGAGTAGACAGATGCCCATTGGCCAGGGCACGCAGAGCAGTCCCGTCCTGAACAGGCAAGGTTTCCAAACTGTGTACCAGCCATCTCTTGCCCAGCCCATGATTCAGCCCACCTCAAGCAGTCCAGTGACGACCAGACAGATGCCTGTAAGCCAGGGCACTCAGAGCAGCCCCACTCTAAATACACAAGGTCTTCAAAGCCCCTCGCTTGGCTATCAGCCATCCCTTACCCAATCTGTCATCCAGCCCAGCCAGGTTAGTCCAGTGTTAAGTAGGCAGACATCACTCACCCACACGGGACAGAGCAGCCCCATCCTGGGACGCCACCCCTCTGTCACTCAGGTGTCCCATACAAGCCCCAGCCTGGACAGGCACCCAATGCACAGTGGGTACACCACGCCAGATGAGAGACATGGTGCCCTGTCACGCCAGAGCAGCTCATCAGGCTATCATCCACCCTCCACCCCATCCTTCCCTGTCTCTCCTGCTTCCTTCTCTGATGGCTTCCAGCAGCCTCAACTGCCTGAGAAAAGGCGCATGTCGAGTGGCGAGCGCCCGAATGGTGTACTCTCCTACGGCACCCTCAATGGAAAAGTTTCATCACCTATGTCCAGTGGAGGGAGTACTCCAAGTTCTCACTTCTTTCATACACTTCCAGATTTCTCCAAACTCAATATGTGTGGTAAGTTTTTATATATTTTTTTAAATGTGGCTAATTTTAGTACAGAGAGATGTTATTTCATTTATGATGGTCAGTGTTTACCTGGGCGGCACGGTGGTGTTGTGGTTAGCACTGTCGCCTTGCACCTCCAGGGTCCGGGTTCGATTCCCGGCCAGGTTCGATTCCCGTCATTGTGTGCAAGGAGTTTGCATGTTCTCCCCGTGCTTGCTGGGTTTCCTCCGGGTACTCTGGTTTCCTTCCACAGTCCAAAGACATGTAGGCTAGGTTAATTGGCATTCCCAATTAATGTATTTGCGTGAATGAGTGTGTGTATGTGTGTATTTCCTGCAATGTATTGGCACCCTGTCCAGGGTGTACCCCGCCTTGTGCCCTAAGTCTCCTGGGATAAGCTCCAGGTCCCCCGTGACCCTGAATACAGGATTAAGCGGTATAGATGGTGAGTGAGTGTTTACCTGAAGCCACTGCAGTAATTGAACAATAAAGAAAGCTGACGCATGTATTTACCTGTAGGATTTGTGTTCCAGCTGAGGGTAGTGGTGGCTCAGGCAGTTGACTCTCTGGGTTGATGATCAGTGAGGCTGTAGTTCAAGCCCCACCACTGCCAGGTTGCCACTGTTGGGCCCTTGGGGAAGGCCTTTAACCCTAGGCACATATACAGTATAGTACCTAGGCACTGAGATGCAGGGCGCCCTTAGTGTCTGTACCAAGCCTAGATGAACGGGTGGGTTGCGGCAGGGAGGGTATCTGGAGTAAACCCTCTGCCAATAACTTGATCTGATGAGCTGACCCCAAGAAGAAAAAAAAAAAAGCAAAAGGAAGAACATTATGTATCTAACTAAGCCTTATCTAACTGTTTATAGCTGTAACAATTAAATGGACAGCTTCTTACAAAATATTTATCATTAAGACATAATATAATCTCAAGTTGTCTGATAGGTCAAGATCATGTTCTCCTGCTTGTTAAAACCCTACTGCATATGCATGAATTAAAATGTGAGACGTCTTGTCAAAACTAGCAAGTCTAATAAATATTGAAACTATGTAAATATAGACAACACAGTGCAATACAGTCTAAAACAGTTTTAGACAGATCTGTGCATTCTGATATTTAGCATTTCGAATTTTGTAGATGGAAGCCCGGAGACCAGGATGAATGTAAAGTTTGTCCAAGACACTTCCAAGTTTTGGTATAAACCAGACATCTCCAGAGAGCAAGGTAAGGTTTTGGCATGTGTGTTTTTGTGTATTGGTTGAAGCATCTGTTATATCTATGTTTACATCATTCATATAACCAACTTGAAGAACTCTGCTGTCCTCAGTGGCCATGTTTTGTAAGGTCATTATGAGGTCAGTTCCTGTGCACTACTGCAGGGTTTTTTCTCCTATGTTGACTTTTATTGGACTAGAGACAAATTGGTGGAGATAACAGTAAAACGCAGGCACCTACAGTACACTGATCCATATGTACTTGTTTATGCTTTGTGAACATTTCCTATACTTTTGCTGTACTCGTGGTAGGTATAGATTGTGTCTGTCACATTTACAATAGACGTAGATGTATATGTGGCTCCAAATCTAATCTCATTTGTAAGTAGATTAAGGAGGAATGGGGATCTGTTTCTTCTCAGTGTAAACAGTCTGCCTGGAATTGTTTGTTGTGACAAATGGAATTAAAGCCGTGCTCGCTCTTGTTCTTGATCCTTTTCCCAGCTATTAATATCCTGAAAGAGCGTGAGCCA
Organism: Clariallabes teugelsi; assembly: GCA_030014215.1. Classification (NCBI taxonomy): domain Eukaryota; kingdom Metazoa; phylum Chordata; class Actinopteri; order Siluriformes; family Clariidae; genus Clariallabes; species Clariallabes teugelsi. The sequence goes on along the minus strand of JAQMYG010000035.1, from coordinate 24,588,887 downwards.
GGAGCCTTCATCATCCGAGACAGCCACTCCTTCAGGGGTGCTTATGGTCTGGCCATGAAGGTGGCCTCCCCACCTCCTACAGTGCAGCCACCTAAAAAAGGTATCTGACATAACAAGCACCATAGCAAGCTATGTAAAGTATTTGACACGCTGCCCTTAGGCCATATGATTCACTTACCTTCTATCAGCACACTCTTCAGAAAAGTGATATTGTAACACTGATTATTCTGAGACTTTGGAAGCTTCTCCTTTAATCAATATGTCTACAACAATTCTAGAAAGAGACTCTGATTGTTCTTTAACCTGTAATTTAGCTCTCAGCATCTGATCAACAGCCCCTGTCCACACACACTTAAATGTAATGCAGTGTTGGATTAGAATTGAATCTGAAGATGGCTTTCAACACAGCTTCTCTTTCAGCACAGCTGCTCTGAGGTTGATGCATACCTGATATTCAGAAGGAATTAGAGGACACCCTTAAGGCTATTGTTGTAGACTTGAGCCAAGATAGCGCTTCACTTCCTAGGCATGTTTCTACAGAGGTTTGAGGATCTAAACATTAATAGATCTTTTCTGGAACAATTGCACATCTATGGTATTTATCAAAAACATAAGTTTAGATAAAATTGTATTCTTCAAATAATTTATGAGCCTTTGTATGTTGTTTGGTTCAGTGTTGCGCAATATGTTGAACACCGTTTCACAAATATCTCAGAGAGGTTTTTATAGACTCTGTGTAGGAAAAAGATAAATATGATGGGTATTATCAGAACTACTGTAGCTGTTAATATTTTATTAAACAGTAGTACTTGATTAATTACTAAACAAACTGTAGTATTTAAATTCATTTGTTTACAATTAATTATGTGGGTGTTTTAGGTGACATCACAAATGAGCTGGTTCGCCACTTCCTGATTGAGACGAGTCCAAAGGGCGTGAAGCTGAAGGGATGCCCCAATGAGCCCTACTTTGGTTAGTTCTTTGTTTTTTATTTACATACTAATATTTTGTGCAGATTGATTTTCGTATCATTATGATTTTTTTTTTCATGAGGCTTCTCTAGTTCTCGGCTTAAAAATTCTAATTAAATCAATTAAAGCTCAGCTCAGAGCATTTTAGCCATTATTTCTTTTGGTGTTTTTTTATAAACATATATAGGGCTCAGGATTGTACTATATATATATATATATATATATATATATAATTTTTTTTTTTTTTTTCAGCATAAAATTGGCAATATGATGGACTGATTTTTAGTTAATTTTAACCAACTATACAAACATGGCTGAGATTTAAAAAAATAAAGAAATGAGTCACATACTGTAGGCAAAGAAATTGCATACATGCTGTATTACCTCTTGAGTTTTAAGGGTTAAGTCACATAATGTGGTTTGAAAAACTTGTCTCTAATTTAGTCTGATTGCTAGATTATGATATGTCTTTGTGTAGGCACAGTGAAGCCTGTCCCTTTTATCCCCGGTGTATGTAGTTCCTTTATTGCCCTAAAATAGCAATAACATGGGCAGGACTGCTTATGTAAGCTATGAAATATCCTGTTAGGTGAGGCATTTCATAACATACAAGCCAAAACAGACATTACATAAGTGTATTTTTTATTATGAGTAAGAGAAAAAAAAAAGTGTGACATGTGAGGTTAAGAGCAGGTGTTGGTGAAGGCTGGCAGTGCTATTAGATATATAGCTGTCTGCACTTTTCTCCTCCTCCCTTGGTCTTGGTCTGGGTTGAGGATCTCCCAAGTCTCACACATGCTAAGGCAAGCTGTGTCCCAAATGCACATTTACTGTAGATATAAGGCCCAGACAGGGTCGTCTCTCGTGGGAAAGTTGTTATTGATTTTTTTTTTTTTTACTTTTATTCAAACATGCATTAACATTTTTATGGAAAATAAATAAGTGTATAATTATCACTCATCAACACATTGTAAAATCTCTACATACTACATTGACACATCCAGTGTTTATACAAGCCCAGCTGGACTACAGTATAATGAGTTTATTTAACAATGCAGACATTTCTGTGTGTATGCTACAGTTCCACCAGCCTGTTCTCGATTTACATGAGGAATAAAATATACGTATAAATGTTTTAATCTATGCACATTTTCACATTAAAAAAAGTAAGAAATTTATGTTAGATTTCAAAAAGATTCAGTAAAGCTTGTTTTCTCCATATTTATATGTTTATGTTGATGAATCCATGTGAAAACTGGCTTGGTTTAAAACGTCTAGTGCACAGTAACTCCTCCAGCCTTTATAGAATGCCACTTTGTTTGTTTTAACTGAATCGTTAGTCTGCCACTGATTTATTTTTGGATCACGTTATTTCAGTTTACTATTATGAAAGAACAAAGTTTCATGAACCTCACAGCTAATGATACGATTTTCGAGCCTATCAATTGATGTTTGCTTGAGTGATTTAGTGTTTTATGTGCTATTACAGTCTCACTAGCTCTCGCAGGGTATTGGCGTTGGTTTAAACACTTCTACTATCTAGTCAAATGTATTTATTTACAAGTGAATCAATTGGTATCTAACAGTGGCAAAAAAAATTTCTGGGGGGCGCAAATGAAATTAAAATTAGACTTTTAATAAATCGCCTGTAAATAGCCATAAGAAGTGCTGGAAAAGCACCGAGTGCAGCATTTAGCTGGCTTCTATGTCAATCACTATTCAATACATTAACTAACAATTTGCTGATTGTTAATAAGACTCGTTGAGAATGGTCCAATCACATGAGCCCAAATATTTAAAAACAATATTGATTCGCTAAGAACAAAAGTGGGAGGGTTGATTTGAAAATCCAATTAGAGCTCAGCCTCAAATCACATGCTTTTCAAAAATTTACATGCTTACATCGTTTGTCCGGCGCCCCGCATACACCAACACAAATGAACGAAATACAGTTTAGATTTTTTTTTAATTGTAAATAAATTATATAAAGAAGTACAGCAGAATATTGTGACTAAATTACCTTATTTCATTATTAAAATAAATAATTATTATGTTAAATAATTACATGTTAAAGAAGCATACTTCTCTGCCTAAATTTAAGGGGGCGGCGCCCCTGTGCCCCTTATTGACTGGCCGCCACTGGTATCTAACTTGATAGATGAGTCCCGATGCTAGTGAAAGGTGTGACAATGGGGTCTTTTTAACCATGTAACAATTCTGTCATTCCACCTTGTTAGTGGGAAAGCCACTCAGCCTGGATTCCCTGTTTACATGATGTATTGCATGGCATAAGTTCAAAATATAACCCAGTTATGGAGTTTGCCATGTAAAGCATGTTCATTTGTGATTTCTGCTCTCGTAAATATATTCACAAGTTTGCATGTGTCTGTATCCAGGCTGCCTCTCTGCATTAGTGTATCAGCACTCCATTACTCCACTGGCTCTGCCCTGCAAATTGGTCATACCCACAAAAGGTAAGAGTTTGCCATATGTGCTCATGTTTGTATGCGTCGGTGTGTTTAAAATGATCTCAGACTTGCTGTCAGAATGAAGTATTCCCTCTGTGCCGGTGTAAACACCTCCTGAGCTGAATTTAGAGCTATCACAGCTGGTTCCCTCCTTCTGCCAACTTCTCCATGCCATGCAGGTGTGAGAGGAACACAGTGCTAGAGGTTACATGCTTCCCACTCCGACCATGTCAAACAGTGTGTGAGAACGCAACAGAGTGTGAATTCCTTGCAGGAAAGTGAGAAGTCAGAGGTCATATCTGACAACAAGTACTCAATCAACAAGTACTTTAAGATTTCTTTAAAATACTAAATACTTCCTAGCAATTTATATTGATATGTAGAAGATATGGCAGATATACAGAAAATGAAAGAAGTTTAGCAATATATTATTGTATTTTTATAAAAGTATTTATTAAATGCAGTTTTCCTAGGATAGGCATTGGATCCACATGACAATTAGAAGGATCAATTGGTTACTCAATGAATTACTCAATGAATTGACACTTGAGACACTCACGGTTGTGGTGCATTTTAAAGAAAATATCAATCATTGGGACTTCAAAGGCTTTACCTTCTTTTTTTGCATAGTTAATAAACAGTGCAACGATCGGAGTACTAAGGAAAAAGTTTAGTATGCTGTATGGTATAATGTTTGTGGACACCTGACCATCACCCCAATACTGTATATGGGGCTTCTGCAAAGTGTAGAGCACAAAACTGTGTAGGATGTCTTTGTATGCTGTAGCATTAAAATTTCCCTTCAGCGAAACTGGCCCCAAACCAACCGCAACATGACAATGCTATGGCTTCATGCCAGACATCAGCTCCTGATGTTACTAATGGTTATGTGAGTGAATGTGAGAATCCCCACAGCCACACTCCAGATTTTAGTGGAAAGCCTTCCTAGAGGCGAAACAGGAGAATATACTGTATTAACAGCAATTGGGGAATAAATCTGTGTTGGCATGTTCAAGCACATAATGCTGTTATGATCTGGTATTTAAATTTTGAACATATTCTGTAGTGTATAGTATAGCACTGTACAATACTGTGTAAAGGTCTTGAGCCACCCTTTATTTCTTAATATTAGATTAAATTAAAATGGGAACAAATATTTCTACCGCACCAAGCTGCCAAGTGCACAAGACTTTTGCACAGTGCTGTACACCACCGACTTTTTATAAAGAGTAAAGGTAAAATTATACTTCTATACTCTTATCACCTGAAATAACCCGACAGACCGTATGTCCAGTTATAAATGTGTTTGTTTATTCTTAAAACTACCTTGTTATTTTAAAGGTCACTGGGTAATTTTTAATATGTATCACCATATATTTTGACATTTTGTATTTTTGCCTCAGTGTTTATCTCTGTAACCTTTATAAGCCTTTAAAACTCCATAACCGCATGTGGTGAAAAGTGTCAGCCACCTTATGTGGTCAGAACAAAAATCAAAGCCCCCAGAGCCAGCTTTCTCTGCTTAATAGAAAAAAAATACACATCCCTGTGTCTTCCATGCAAGTGGCAAAGCTTCTCATACATTTTCTTTTATTGTGTTTTGTAGACCCCAATGAGGAGCTAACAGAGGTTACCACTCCAGTAAACCCAGCTACAGAATTGCTCAAACAGGGTGCAGGTAAACAGTGGGTTTTATTTACCATACTACATTTGCCAACTATACAAAGGGTACACTATGTCGCCATATTTGTTCTTGTTTTTTTTTTTCATCAATTATAACAAATTCAAATTTTTTTTTGTTTAGTTTATTTTACATTCATTGTCCCTTATTCATCAAAGTTGCATAGAAACAAGCTGCCATGCAATACTGGAAAGTTATCCACATGAACAAAACAAAAGTACCAAACTCAGAATCTTAAGGCATTTGGATCATGCAAACTGGGGCAGGATAGAATCAGAAAACTGGGACAGATACAGGATCATAAACCAGGATAAGAAACAGTAATACAAACAGCTTGGCAAAAAAAGTAGTTGGGTGAGTGATATGAGAGTCTCTTACTGTACTGTATATACTATGTCCATGTGTGTGTGTGTGTGTGTGGGGGGGGGGGGGGGGGTGATTAGATTACAGTACAAATCACAAGTCTGCACACACCTTCTAATTCATTGTTTTTTTTAGTATTCATATTTTCTACATTCTAGAACAATACTGTAGTGTTCAAAATGATGAAATTATGTAATAAATTTAAAAACAATAACAATCAATCAGTTATTAATTTAAGGACATGATGGACCTCCTGTAACAGTTCTTGCAAGAACAGTATTGTCTAATGCATTTGCAAAACCCACCAAGCACCATGATGAAACTGGCTCTCATGAAGACCAGGAACGTAAGATCAAAACTTACCTCTGCTGCAGAGAAGAAGTTCATATAGAGTTACAGTACCAGCCTCAAAAATCACAAATTAACAAACAGCACCTCAGATTAGAGCCATCATGAAGGATTTACAGAGCATAAGTAGCAGACACATCTCAATATCTGTTCAGAAATGTTTTGATGGTACTAAGTACTACAGTATGTATTTTTAAGATTATTTAAAATGCAGCACAGACAAACGGTATTTTAAACGACAGTGAAATTTGTGCAAATTGAAACTGTGCACAACTTTGATGAATAAGTTACATTATGATGACAAAATGACATGTACTAATTGTCCCAGTCATGTTGTCAACATAAATGGTACATATAGTACTATAGTATTCATTATTAGTATTTAATCTAGTGATAAGGCTAAAAGAGTGTTCAAAGTGACTGAGGACAATAATCAGTCCTGTAGTATAAAAAAAATGAACTGCCGTGATGAGGTTCATACAAAACATACTCTATACGCATAAAACTCTACGATTTACAGTATGTGAGGCAAACCAATCTCAATGTATTTACAATTGCACTCACTATAGGGAATATGCAAGGGATCTTTTTTTTTTTTTGGCCTGTTCTTATATCACTTATGAACCAGTTGTTCTCGTTCATTCTGTTGTCACTCCTGTGTGACTATAGGGCAGAAGAGTCCTGTTGAATCCCATGGTAAACCCAATCACACTTTCTTTTTTTTCCTGTACTTTTCTGACTGATGCATCCCAGAGAGTTGTCTTTTGAGTTTTGTGCATGAGAGAGTGTAACACACAGCCAGTGTCTGTATCAGTAACTCTACTATATTTGGTCTTTAAAACTCTCCACATCTGTTGTTTATCCTACTCAAGCTATCTCTTATGATGGTTCTTCAGAAAGTCTTTCTCTGCAGACAGATGCTAGACAGCATGCTTTGAGCTGACTGATGAATTGCACGGCATGACGATTCAAGATATAAACAAAGAGAAAATGTTCTTAAATACACTAACAGTTTGTTCCTGCTTCGAATTAAAGGCTGAACAGAGTTAACAGTTTAGTTCCAACTGTATCACAGTCTATTGGCGTATATGACAATGCTGACATTATCACAGTTGTTATAGATTTGCTTGTACTTCACTGTCAATAGAGCTACAGTTACAGTAGGAACACATTATTACTGTCCTTCACTTGCTTAGGCAGTGCGTAACTGTTTTATCTGCTGCTTTTATTTACAGCTTGCAACGTTCTGTACATAAATTCAGTGGATATGGAGTCTTTGACCGGCCCACAGGCCATCGCCAAGGCGATCTCGGAGACCATGGCATCCAACCCTGCATCCTCTGCTACGGTGGTCCACTTTAAGGTGTCATCACAAGGCATCACCTTAACAGACAACCAGAGAAAGTGAGCTCATATTGAATTAATTTTTAATTCTTTTTTTTATCTCAGTCGCCATTTTCTAGAGAAGTTCAGTGTCATGTCAATGAGAAGAAATTCATTGTCAAAAATAATAATTGACTTAGCTGTAAGACTGTACGACTTATAAAAGGCACTTAGATGAGGTGAGAGAGCTACTGTAGGTGGTTTAGAGGACTCTATATCTATAAGTAAAAATGAACCGGTTGACCTAGTGGTTAGCATTGTGACTTCAGGGTCAAGGGTTCGAGTCTCACTCTGGGTCTATGTGTGGAGTTTGCATGTTCCCCCTGTGCTGGGGTGAGTGACATGCATCTCGAAAGTAAGTAGCAGTAAGGAGGAGCCGGAGTTAAATGGAGGTGCAGATACCTCCATTTGTATAAAGCAAAAGACGATAGGAGGTGAAGAGACATGGAAAAGAAATAAATATTGACGATGATCCAAGAGTTTAATCTCTGTGGCACTACTATCAGAGAACAGTAAAGTAGGAAACCATGAAAAAGTGAAAACAAGACCAATATGCTGAGTAAAGAAGTTAGAAAAAATTGCTTAACTCAAGCTCATAATTTCATTGCATAATAAATCTGACACCATTCAAAATCACAGGCTTATCATGAAGATTATGTAAATGCAGGTCAATCAGGGAGGATTTTCCCTTTAATTTAATGATGAATTAATTGATTTATTTTGATCTTCTGAAATATATACAGTATATATATATATATATATACTCAGCAAAAAAAAGAAACGTCCTCTGACTTTCAACTGTTTTTACTTTCAGTAAACTTAA
>JAQMYG010000035.1:24561073-24580750 GCA_030014215.1 Clariallabes teugelsi | reverse complement strand
AAACCCTTTACAATGAAGATCTGTAAAGTTATTTGGATTTTTACAACATTATTGTTGAAATACACAGTCCTGAAAAAAGGGCGTTTCTTTTTTTGCTGAGTATATATCTATAAAAAAAAAAGATGTCTATGCATGCACGTAATTGGAGAAATCCTATAACTGGAATTTGTAGTTGCACAGTTCTAAGATCAGTTCTATGGGCCTATTAATCCAGTTCTGAGATTCTAGAACTGTCATTAAAACTGCTTAAAAAATTTGACAAACCCAAATTTGATAACCGTACCATTTTTACCAACAGACTTTTCTTCCGACGTCACTACCCCATCAACACAGTCACGTTCTGTGACCTTGATCCCCAAGAGAGGAAGTATGTACCCTTCAGAACCTTTAAACACATACTACAACTAAAGACAAAAAACACTTTTCTAGCTTCTCTTTGTCTCTTAATAAATCTTTGTTATATTACAGCTGTTTATACAGATGTCATGTTGCAAATAAAATCATTGTGGCATGATCTCATCTTGTTTAATATCTCTCTCTCTCTCTCTAGGTGGAGTAAACCAGAAGGTGGCACTGCAAAGTAAGTCCCTTTGAATATTTATTATGGTTATTTATTTGAGATTTGGACTGTGCACCAGCATAAATCAGTTTGACTTGTTTGTGCATACTGCACGTCTATAATCATTCGCTTAAATTAACTTAATAATCAGATTCTCTTGGACTCTCGTTCAGTCACTATCACCTTGCTCTACTGAAACCAACCAGAACTACATCAATACACCCAGCTACTGATGCATGTTTTCACCACATACAGTAGGTACAGTACATAGTGAACAAAACAATATTCCTTCAGGACCGTGGTGCTACATAAAACAACACAGAACTAAACAGAACTACTGTAAATGAGGGTGCTTTCACACCTACTGGCTTTAGTCCATTTAAATCTAACTCTAGTCTCTAGTTGTTTTTTTCTTGGTTCAGTTCATTTCGCCTCGTGTGAACACACTCAGGTGCGGACCAAAACAACTGCATCAAGATCCGAATAAAAGAGGTGGCCTTGATCTAAATCATCTGGCGAACTCTTGTGCAGACAATCTGCAGAACCAAAACAGGACCAATGTACATTGGATCACGTTCTCATGTGCTTTGATGCTTGTATTTTTCTTTGCGTGAAAAGAAACTGAACCAAGGCGAAAACACTACAAGTTACACCAGAGCAAATGAACTAAGATGTGAAAGCACCCTTAAACTATAAACAAAAGACTACATAAAGTGGAAGCATGTGCAAACAGTGCAAGACAGTACAATTCCATTACGAAACCCAAGAACTTTGGGCACAGTAAAGCACAATGCGGTGCCAACAAGTACACAGCTCTAGGGTGAAATAAAGTCCAAAGAAAAAGAGATATTGCAATATAATACTAATGTGGTAAGTGTAAACATTACATGCTGGTTTCAGTGCTTCTTTCTTTCTTTCTTTCTTTCTTTCTTTTCGCTTGCTTGTATTGGAGCATATGGTTCCTTCTGCTTTGTCATAAAAGTGCCAGAGCATTGATGTACTGAGATAGCTGAGGCATGAAGAACAGATTACTACTTTGGGCAACGGATAAAAGCACATGATGTCAGGGATGCCAGTTTAACAGAGGGATGGTGGGTAACTTCAGGTCAAAAAAGAGGATCAAATACAAGAACATATGAGGATGCCCTAGAAATTCTAAAATGAGTATAAACATATGCAGACTGTAGGACCAAGGCATTTAGATATATTGCTATTGAATTAGTTCTGACATTATCCCTATGCTGATCGCAAAGACAATTAGTATATATTTTGCTGGTTTTCAAATGACCACCACTACTAAGAGTTTCATTATATGATGAGCTAGGACATATGAAGTATGAGAGGTGCTTTGTGTTAGGGCTCTCCATACAATAATTTGACAGAGAACCACTTGAAATTTCACTTTCACATGAACGAACATTCACGAAAGTGTTTAGTAAGTGTCATGGTTTCTATAAAGTGAACAGATGTGAGTACAGCCTGGGCTAAAAGTTTTGAGAATGACTCAAATATTAATTTTCACAAAGCCTGCTGGTTTAGTGTTTTTAGATCATCAGTCATGTGCCGTGCCAACAGTAAACATCCGAAGACCAGTCATGTGTGGGGTTGCTGCGCAGCCAAGAGAGTGGGCACACTCACAATTTTGCCTAAGAACACAGCCATGAATAAAGAATGGCACGAAAACATCCCCCGAGAGCAACTTCTCCGAACCGTTCAAGAACAGTTTGGTGACGAGCAAGGCCATTTCCAGCATGATGGAGCGCCTTGCCATAAGGGAAAAAGGAAACCCGCCAGACCATAATCCGATTGATTATTGATACAAACTCCAAGCATTGATCACGTAAGAATTCGCCTCCAGTCAGGATGTGGAGCAGAAGTTGATTGACAGGATGCCAGGGTGAATTGTAAAGGTCTTGAATAAGAAGGGTCAACAACTGCACATATTGACTCCTTGCATAAACTTAATGTAATTGTGAATAAAAGGTTTTGAAACTTATGAAATGCTTGTAATTATTCTTCAGTATACCATAGTAACATTTGACAAAATGATATAAAACATTGAAGCAGCAGACTTTATGAAAACTAATATTTGAGTAATTCTCAAAACTTTTGGCCTCGCCTGTAGGTTAAAACATTTGAAACATAACAGTAAGTTTTAAGGGTTGGGAGGATGTATTAAATTAACCACAATTAGGAAAGTTTGTCTACTACCAGATCTCCTTTACTATCATGCTTCCTCTTTTCTTAACGCTTTATTCGGAGTTAAAGATCATGAAGTATACTAAAGAATTACTTAAAGCAAACTTTATATTTGCAGTTATATGTGGGGTTTTTTTTGTGTTTTTTTTTTAATGACACGATTGACACGTATCTATTATTAGTTTGAAATGATGTTGTTTGCCGGCTATACGAAACCTGGTGAAGTAGCAGTTACGATGAAAAGAAAAAAGAAGAATAACCTTGTGTGAAAGGTAGTGTTTTAAATGAACAAGTCAGAGACTCTTTTCTCTTCTTCCATTTCAGGTTTTTCGGTTTCGTGGCCAGGAAGCAGGGAAGCACAACAGACAACGTCAGTCATCTGTTCGCTGAGTTGGATCCCGACCAACCGGCCACCGCCATCGTCAATTTTGTCTCCAAAGTGATGATTGGCTCTCAAAAGCGATGAGCTACTCTGGGAAATTCAGCTTTTTTTTTTTTTTTTTGCCCCAGAGGACTGATTTCCCCTGCAGTTTCATTCTGATGTATTCAAATCTTTCACTGTGTGTGTGTGTGTGTGTGTGGTAACGATTGGGTGAATATTGAAGTGTAGGTCCAGGTGTCAGTGTGAGCTTGCATGTGTGCGTGCGTGTGTGTATCGGAAAGTGTGAACCGATGGATTTGGGAGTTGAGCTCAGATGGGGACAGAGGAAGTGCAGTGAAGAGGAGGAGGAGGAGGAGGAGGCATGTGGTGAGGAAAAGGAGAGGTGTGGAATTCATCTCTGTGCAGGGTTAACTTTAGAAAGGAGGGATGGATGTCTAAAAGTTGTGGGTTTTTTTATAATAAAAAGGGAAAAAGGGAACAAAAAAAAAGGTTGATGAGACTGATATCAGGCTTTTGAATTACCATACCAAAGATGAGACAGCTGTCAAGATATACGTGGACTTTTTGTTTGTAAAATAAGACTGCTTGTTCAGAGGATTATAGGTTCCTGTCTATACATAAATATCAATATTCTTTTGCTTTCTGTGAAAATGACATCCGTATTCTCTGGTTAGAAATCCAAAATATGGCGCATGTTATCTCTTATGTCTGGGCTGCACTGGCTCGCATGGAGCATGTTGGATTAAGAACGGCTTACCATATACAGTACATAAAAGAACAAACAAACGAAAAAAGAAGAAAAAAAAACGTGGGCCAGATTCCACTTTTCCCTTGTACTTTTTTTTTTCTCCTGTTACCCATAAAGGTTTCTTCATTCCGCCTTCAGCAGTGTAGAACATTCAAAGATTATACTGTACATCAGTCTTGTCACCTTGGTTGGTCTGACGATGTTGTGCTCACCAGTATCCTCTCTGTTTCGCTCTTCTTCTCTCTTGCTCTTTATTTCTCTCTGTCTGCGCTCTCTTCCCTTGTCTTCTGATCACACATTTCCCGAGAGTGACCAGTTTTTTCATCGCTCTACCTAAGCAGTCAGTGTAGTGCATCTGGGACAGAATTGGATTTCAGTGCCTAAAGTATCCATAGGTCTTTCTTAACACACACACACACACACACACACACACACCTTTACATAGACATCACACCCCAAAGTAAGCTAAATGTATCTTAAAAAAAAAAAAAAAAACAGTATGTCTAAAAATGACTTAAATGAATATTTATTATTTTGCTACATGATCTATGTTAACTCATATACTTGCATATATTGTATAGTCTACACAAAGATAAAAAAAAGAAAGAAAGAATGAAAACAAAACAAAAAAAACTATTTTGGCTAAGATATCAAAATCAGGCGGTTTTGAGACGTCTTTAGTTATGAATGATGTAAAGTGTATGTATTGAAAACGTATTGTGTTTTTGGATTTATTTTTTATTTTTTTCACTGCCTTGATTTATTTTGAGCTTTTATTTAGGAGCTGACACTGTTTTTGTAGAGGGGAGAAGGATGTACACGTTTTGCAAAAAGCTGAGATCCTACGCTTTTAACCACGCTTCACGTATAAGAAGAAATGTACACAAAGTGCAAGTGTTTTCCATCATATATATATAGAGAGAGAGTTCACTTGCTCTGCTAACACATCTTCCCATTAAAATTTATTCATTTTCCCTATCCTTCGCACACTATCCGAAAAAAAAAAAAAAAAACAGAGCAAAAAATGTTGTCCTTAACCGGAAAATATCCACAGTGCCATCATGAGGCGTAGTCAGGTGTTGCGTCTTTTCTCGTTTCCTCACATTTCGGAGCCTCCTAATTATTTGGGGAATTACTGCAGTGTTTTAACTGTAATTTAAGAAGAAGAAGAAGAAGAAGAAGAAAAAAAAAACAAATTAGGTCAAACGGGTGTTTTCGTGTTTCTTATGCCAACTTTACCATTAAAATCCCATCGTTTCCATCATTACAGGGGTGTTTAAAGCAAAAAAGTAATAACTACAGTATAATCTGTTTCTTTGAGTGTGTAAATATTTTATTTTGCCAAAGATTTTATCTCACTTTTGTATGCATTTTGCGTTTGAGTATTGATCACGCTCCAGTTGACTGATGTGCTGAAGTGCGGCTCATTGTTTTAGGTGAGGAGGAGCTTCCACTCACTGGCTTTAGCATGAAAATGCATTCGGCTGCTCAGGCCACATTTCTTTAGCCTTAAGGAACTACTCCAAAAACAACAATAATGCAAAGCACTTAACATTTACGAGCTGGCAAAAGAGCACCAAGAAAACTATTAAATGTGTTGTAGAGATCTTTGAAAGTCTTCCTTCAGCATTCAAGCAGTATGAATAGTAAAGTGCACATTATAAAACACATGCTTGTACGCATTGCTTGTCTTATTACGAATTTCACTTGACCAGTAGGCTTAGAACTGTTTACTTACTATTTATTGTGTAGCTGACAATATGATTCAAAATTTCGATCGTAATGCCCTTTAAAGAAATGAATAAATAAATGAATAAATAAAAGAAAAAAAACTAAAAGATCCCTCACCCATATTTCTGTATTAAAGTCAACAATGTTGCTTAACTTCATGTGCTCAGCTATTATAGCTCTTGGCATAGAATGTGTGAATGTGCTACTATTGCTGTACAGACCCATGTGTTATTTGCATTATATTGTATGGCTTAATTGTTTTTGCAAGACAAAAAAAATACATATTAAAAAGCAACCAAACTCAGCTACATTAAAGTACACTGTTACTTGGAAGTGTTTGTGTTTCTTGTGTTTATCTAATGTATATATATATATATATATATATACTATTGCCAAATTATTATTATTATTATTATTATTATTATTATTATTATTAATAATAATAATAATAATAATAATAATAATAATAATGGTAGTAGTAGTAATCCTGCTCTGAAGAAATATTGTTAGAAGAAAAGTAAAGAAAAGAGGAAAAAGTATGGTGGGAATCTTATTTTAAGAATATGAAATGTCAGAATAATAATACAGAGAAATATTTATTTCAGTTTTTATTTCTTTCATCACATTCCCAGTGGGTCAGAAGTTCAAAAATACTTAGTTAATATTTCTTAAATTGTTTAACTTGGGTCAAGTGTTTCAGGTTGCATTCCACAAGCTTCTTACAGTACATTGTTGGAAGTTTAGCCCATTCCTCATTACTGAACTGGAGTCAGGTTTGTAGGCCTCCTTGTTCACACATACTTTTTCATTTTTAACCACAAATTTTTTTTAATTGGATAGATGTCAGGGCCACTCTCGTACCTCGACTTTATTGTCCTTAAGCCATTTTACAGCCAACTTTAAAGTATGCTTAGAGTCATTATCCATTTGGGAGACCCAGTTGCAACCAAGATTTAACTTCCTAGCTAACGTCTTGAGGTGTTGTATTCAAATATATCCAGATAATATTCCTTCCTCACTATGCCATCTATTTTGCAAAGTGCACCAGTCCCACCTGCTCCCAACAACTTCTTGTTGCCACCCCTCTGCTTCACTGCTGGGATGGTGTCCTGTGGCTTTCAAGGCCTCCCAGACATAATAAGTCTAGGTATATTTCTGACTTCAACTGTATATGTTTGTTACATTTACATTAATAAGATTATACAATGACTTAACCATTTCTTTAATTTAAAACATCATGATGGCTACAATTAATTATGAATACAATTAAAATGTGCCTTTTAAAGAGTTACCGAAAACAATATACAGTACAACAAAACACCCACATTCACCTACTACCTTTTACTTTCCTGCCATGTTTAATTAATAGACAGGTCAGGTAAAGTGCTATAGGTTGTGGTCTTGTCCAGAATGCTTAGATGCAATGGATATGCAGTGCATATTGGTGATTAAGTGCAATTAAGCGTGCAATCTCATACACTGTGCCGATTGATCAACAAGAACCAAATTTGAGTATCGACCATACCATTCCACTGATACAGTTTGAGGACCATTCATCAGGAAAACAGCCTCCTCACAAGTCCAGCAGCCCCAGTATGATCCTGAGTTGCTGTCTGTGTAGCATTGATTAGGATCCTTTTTTTTGTCTGGCTTTCCCTGTGTGTTCTTTTTCCTTAGCTCCTGTTATGGCTGAATTTCTCATCATGTTAATTTGCATGTTCAAAGGACCCTGCAGTGGACTCACATCCAGTATTCCTGGAACAGGATCCACCACAACCCTGACATGATAAATCAGTGAATTATGCACAAGTTTAGGATACTGTTTTGGTAGACGTATTGGAATGTTGTCCCACTGTTTTGGAAGATTGTCCACTCACTCTCTCATCTTCTATACCGCTTAATCCTGTACTCAGGGTCGCGGGGACCTGGAGCCTATCCCAGGAGGCTTAGGGCACGAGGCGGGGTTACACCCTGGACAGGGTGCCAATCCATCGCAGGGCACACACATACACACACTCATTCACAGACTACAGGGAATTTGGGAACGCCAATCAGCCTAACCTGCATATCTTTGGACTGTGGGAGGAAACCGGAGTACCCTGAACGAAACCCACCAAGCACGGGGAGAACATGCACACGGAGACGGGAATTGAGCCTGGCCGGGAATCGAACCTGGACCCTGGAGGTGCAAGGCGACAGTGCTAACCACTACACCACCGTGCCGCCTAAGATTGTCCTGTTTTTCTTAAATTACATTGGGCGGTCCCCAATTTTTGATGGACTTCATTCATTTAGGACGTGTTGATTGAAACATAGGTCCACTCTCGAGCAATCATTTGTTTCAAAGTAACTACTTTTGGGTTTTCTCATCATTATCTCAATGTAGGTCAATCTTCAGGAAAGGAATGGAGCACTGCTGTGGTAGAGCTGTACAGGCACAAAGTGGACACATGGTGTCAGTGTTCATCCATCAGACAGTGCATTTTTAGCCATGTCATGGTTTGAGAAAAACTGAAGGGCAGTTTCCATTTTCAGTCAATGCTGTGTTTTATTTATGCTGGCTTTGATACAGATAAGGCGTTATTAGACAATATCGATGTGTTGCTCAAAGGGCTATCCACCCCAACACCCAAACAATGGCACTGGTCTAGTCCCACAGCTTACATATACTCTATTATTCCAGGAAACCATTCCTTACTGACATTGTGGACAATGGAAAAATACAGCTGGTGATGCTGAGGGGGTATGTGGGCTCTCTTTTAATGAGATTACAGCTTTAATGCCCTGTAAATATAATTGTGGCTGGGAAGTACAAATTTGCCAACATGGGTAGTATTAGGTGATCAGTTTGAGACAAAGAAGAGCATAATCTTTAATCAAAATGGCTTTGTGCACTGGGAAAGAAAATCTGAAAATCAATTGGTCCTGATGCTATGTGAGTAATATTTCATATGAGCAGGTATCTCTTCACTCCGGTAAAGATTTATCACATACACCATGGTCATTTTGCACTTATATGGTGCAGTCAATGTGATCCCAACTGAGAACTGCACTCCAGCCTCTGTTATTGATCTCTCACATGAGACAAGTGTGGCTTTGTGTATTTTCAAACTGAATAAAAACGCTTTAAAATAAGTCATTATAGTGAAATTAGAAGAAGCTAGATGCGGTGCATGGTACAGTAGATAATGTTGTGTCTAATTGCTGTATGCAGTGCAATGACTGTCAGTAAGTATGATGTTAATGATTTTTAAACAGGTTCTACAGGCCAAAGCATCTTTGACACCACTGACCATTATGTTCACTTCTAAAATCCATACTACAGGTAGTTGTTGCAACTTTTGCATACGCCCAGGGTCTGCTTTATTTATTTATTTATTTATTTATTCATTCATTCATTCATTCATTTTCTTTCCCCTTTCTATTATTGAAATAAAAAATGAATCGTCTAGTGCAACACCACAGTTTTATGTTGTGCTCGGGTGAAAAGGACCAAAGTTGATCTTAGTTTCCTGGTAAGAGGCTGTGCAGAATGTGTTTATGGCTGTGTGTGAGCAAAGGATGTCTAGGGATCTGCATTTGGCTCACTCATCGACAGAGTGCTCCCAATTTGTACAGTAGATGGGCTGCAGTAGCTTTTAGGCATTTGTCATGAATCATTAGGAAAGTGCACCTCATACTTCATGGCTTCCGTTTTAATGGCTTGCCGGAGAAGCAGGACTTCTGTAACTGTCCCAGGTACCCCTAATAACCGCATTAAGAGCCCATGGTCTTCTCTTCAGTCCTCTTTTAGGAAGAACATTCCACTCTCCCACACCCTACCATTCGTTTCCTACCATTTTCTCTCCAGCAGCCAGGTTAAGTACACTTCTGTATAAATAGTCTGCAAAACAGGGGCCAGAGGTCAAGACCAAGCTGCACTTAGCGGGAATGAATGTAGACATGCCAGAAGGATTGAGTGTCTCCTCCTTATGGAACAGGAGGAGCACTGGGAACACCTGAGCAATTCACAAGGACATTGGGAATCATCTAGATGGGGAAAACACACCAGTCTTTCTGCCTGCTCCTTTAAGCATTTGCTAAGACGGTGGTGGGGGTTTAAGAGGTAACCATCCAGCTCCATCTCCTCCAAGCACTGAAAGGCTTTTTTTAAATTTATTTAGTTAACAAACTCTGGTGTTCATGCTGTAAAGCTGAGCTCGCCATTTAACCTAATGTGCAAAACCAAGCATGAGTAAATCAGCAAAGCTATAGTACTTTCTTTAAAGATCTATGTCAAGCTGCAGGGCTTCCAAGCCCAGTAAGAGAGAAGAAGAGACCTCTTGTGTTAATGGTCGTTGCACTCCCAGCATGCCTTAACAGATGGCTGAATAGTCAGACTTGGGTCAAGACAGGTCAGAGCTGTTTGTGATTGTTGTGACACGACTAGTGCTTTGCAGTATGCGGGTGAACGGCTGCAGGATGACCTTTGATCCCTGCTTGACCTCCCCAACTTTCCATACGAGGTATTATATAGTCGATTGCTTTAAGACTACTTTCATGCCGTCCCTGGCTACACTATGTTGTTAGACCAAATAATGAGGTTGATGCTATTTCATCAGCATGTATGGTAAAGTTTTTATTTATTTATTTATTTATTTATTTATTTTTATTATTAAGTTATTATTGGAATTTAATTCTTTTAAGGAGAAAGTAAATTGAATCTGGGGCTGATGTATTTCCTGTTTGTTCAGCATCATTGATGCCATACACAGGTGTTGAAATTACATAGATACAGCTGGTTATTCTTACTGTAACAAGACTCCTGACCTGTCTTGGTTCCACATGTGGGCCAGAGTTTGAATCTGCTGCCTTAAGGGTGACATGGGAAAAATCCAGTTCTAGTACAGTAAACAAGCCCATACGCTTGTGAAACCACATGAGTCTCTTGTCAATCACAGCTCTGAGCAGTTTCACAGGTGTTGGATATCCCTTTGGCTGGCAAATTGGACGAGGTTCCTTTTCATAAATCATCATGATGGTTGGTAGCATGAGCCGTCGCTCTTAATCAACAATAATTTTGTGGTAGTAGCTATAGATTTCATTAAATAATTTGACCTGGAATTATATACATAACGAAACAGAGAGTCTGGCTGTTTCTGGAACAATTCCTTCTTTATCAATGCAAATTGATATATATATATATATATATACACACACACACACACACACACACACACACACACACTGTATATATAGGTTACGCCAGCAAGACGTTGGTACTTCACATGGGCATATTTGGCTTTAAGCACACTTGTGTAGTCTATAAAGTGATATTACTGTATCAAATTATACATGCCCAAACTGCACAGCCACAGTAGCATTTAGACAGCGAACCATGCTATCTGTATATGGCGTACTCTGATTAATTGCCTTGTTAAGCAACTGTTAAAAACCCATTTCTATGATTAAAAACCATATATTACTGTTACAATCAATCTTGGTGGGTCATAGTATAAATAAAACACCCCCCCTCCTGGGCAAACGGGTCAGTAAGTCAGTAACCTAAAATAACAGAAATAAAAATATAAAAATATAACATTCCTGTATACCATATGCTAAGGATGAATTAAATGAAATAGAACTTGCTTCTACCATTTCCATGGCATGTATTGTGTATGTATTCAGACCACTAAATGTATTCAACCACTAAACAGTTAGTACTGCAAGACAGAATAGCTATCTGTACTATTTCTATACTTGCTGACTGTTAAGTTAATAAAGTAAGTTGTTTGTTTTTGCTAACTGGGCAGCTATACTATATACCGTTTATACTGTACATGGCTATTGGTCTAAACAGGTTTTTCTTATTGTTCCGTGTGATGTGGACTAATGGTACTGTATAATGGTGCATGTGTATGTAATATATGGCTGTACATGTCAATATATCAGAGAATGTTTTTCATGTATGTTACATACTGTATATAGTCATATACTGCATGAAAATATATTACATACAATGACCAGGCCATAAGATTACATTGCAATATCGGAACGGTTCCTCTTCTGCCACCTGGGCAGCTCTGACCCCTTGGGATATGACTCTGCAAGACCACTGGCAGTGTACTGTGGTCTCTGGCACTAGGATCTTGGCAGCGGATCATTGGCATGAGGTTGGTTGCGGTGTGGTCAGACCTGTTTTTCCAGAGCATTCCATGGGCTCTCAATTGGATTGGGATCTGGGGAGATTGGAGGCTGGAGGCTGGATCGGCAGCCCTGAGCTCTTTGCCTTCCCGGCCCCATGTGTGGTGGGCTGTAGTGCTCTGGCTGTTCTGGCTTATTCTGTTTCTCTAGTGGGCAACATTTACTTTTTTTCAGTGAGTTGTGCTGTACTAGCTTGTCTGTGGGATCACCACAGGCATAAATAAACCTACTTTAGGGTGCCCATGATCCTGTCTCGAGTTTACTTTTTATAATTGATAATCAGTGTTAATTTATTAAAGGTATAGCTGAATTCATAATGTGTATATATTACATTTTTGTAATGGGGTTAATCCCATTGTATGGCAGATTGCAGTTCTTCATAAATTATGGATTTGGGGGATGCCCTGTGTGTCCATATTCAGTGTTATATTTTAGGTTAAACCTATTGGCAGTTTTGCTATGTTTTAAGAACAGGTCCAATTACCCAGTACCCTCATAGATCACAGAATCATGAAATTCAAGAATGATGCACATTTTATATGAAGCAAGCTATAGGTCATTAATGAGCATAACACATCACTTTGGTTAAGAACCTTAAGCAGCAACACAGTGCTGTTACAGTGACCATTCCTCATTAGTCTAAGTTACTACAGTAACACATTTCTGAAGATTGGCGGATATAGATTTCAGTTCTTTAAATCCAGAGCTATTTAGGTTTGGGGACTCCCGGGTGCCCAGTGCTGACTGATACATGGACCCAAGTGATGAAATTGCAGACATTAGGAGTAACATGGGTATTACATTTGGGGCATTGCTGCGTAATTTTTTTTAGCCTGGGAGATTTCTTGCTTCATCCTATGTGATGATTTAATTGAAACCAGACATGTGGAGCATGGCTTCTGGGGATTCTTGCCATTTGGAAAGTACACGTATCTTCATCTATTATGATTAAAATTCTTCTGTTTAGTTTGAAATGAGGGAATTGCACGTGTCAGCCACACCTCAATGTACTTACCAGCCAGCTTTAGCGCGCTGACCAAGAGAGTGACATCAACACACAAGCACAAATACACACATAAGTGCGCGCACGCACACACACACACACACATGATGTGTCTGAAAGTTCCCTTTATTTTTTTTTCCCAGGAGAAGAGGTGTTCAAGTCCTACATTGTAAAAACTCCAACTAGATAAATGCTGAATAAATGAATACTGTATTGTTGGCCTGACTTCTTACAGTCGTAATTGTTGAGACAACAGGTAACAATGTGTTTTCAAAACCTTTGGAGAGCTTCAAGTTGAGCCAGCAATTTACCTTCCCGAGATGCAATCACATGGTTTATAAGACCCCCTCCCACCCCCCCTCTCCAGCTGCACCGACGCTATAAACCTGCCCCAGAGAGGTGAAGATGGCCGTTTTGTGGACTCTTTATTCTGGGTAAATATTAATCAATTTATATACAATATAATTTATATTTTATTTTATTTAAATAAAATATGTTTTAGTTAGCTTAAAATTATTTTAGACAGGTAATGTTATATATGTTAGGTTGGTGTGTTATTGCTATATTGATGCACTCTGACATTACTGAGGTGAGCTTAGCTAACGTTGTGCTTTTACTGCACTGTACAGGAGTTAGGGAGCTAAATGTTCAGAACCATAATTATCTCTTTTTCACCACTGTTGCCCTGACTTTTGGTTCTTTTTAACCAAAGGGCCAAAAGAAGATTGGAAAAAAGTTGCCTGGTCTGATGGGTCTCGAGTTTGGTACAACATATGAATGGTAGGGTCAGGATTTGGCATAAACAACAAATAAGCAGTTATACATTCCAATTTGCATCAATGGCTGCTGGTGGTGATGATCTAGTGGGTCCCTTAGTACCAACTGAGTTTTATTTAAATGCCACAGCCTACCTGAGTCTTATTGCTCCCTCTTTCAAAGAGCTAAAATCATCTTAAACTGGTTTCTTGTAAATTACTGAGTTCACGGTACTCAAATGGCCTTCATAATTACCAAATCTCAATCCAGTGGAGCACCTTTGGGATGTGGTGGAATGGGAGATTCACATCATGCATGTGCAGCCGACAAATCTGCAGCAACGGCCATCATGTCAATATGGCCCGAAATCTCTAAGGAATGTTTCCAGCACCTTGTTGAATCTATGCCACAAAGAATTAAAGTGAAGTGAAGTGGCTGGTGAGTTTATACCAAAAACTTTACTGTTATATACACTTGGATTTTCAAAATGTGTGTTTGCGAATACATGCCTTACCTTAGTCCTGAAAAATATCTCAGAAAATAGATTCTTAAATCCACGTAACCATATTTATCAAATCCAAATACATTAATTTAACATAAAACATTTGGATAACCAAACTGTGTAATCACAAATACATGAATTACCTTGTTTCTGAGGACCTCTCAGGAAATAGATCTTAGTGTTTACACGCTAAACCCATGTTATGTTGAACAACTGATAAAGCATTCAATGTTCTGCACTGAGCAAGCCTAAGCATACATTTGGTCTTTACCGTTATAGCTGTGTTTACTAGTTAAATAAAAAGGTGCAGGTTCTTTGTTAGTGCCTGGAATAAGTACATCTGACCACAGCTTTCTCTTACTGAGCTCAGCAGTTGAAACAGCCATCTAATGATGAAACAACCTTCCATTTAGTGTTTGGGACAGTCTCAAACAAACAAAAACAAACAAACAAACAAACAAACAAAATCACTTATTCACAATGGTAAATGTAAAGATCTGAGGAGTTTATGAGCAAAGAACGTTTTGGTAAATTAGGAAGTGTGAAGCCATCATCCCTCACTCTCATGCGTTCACATTGTTGGTGGAGAGATTTATGTCCCAAGGTGCCCTTTTATTCATGCTGTCATACAGTATGTAGAGTCCCACATGACATGTTCAAAAAAGTGATTATGGTGCTATATAACAAACAGGATAGCCACTTGCTCTGAAAATTTTGTTTCAGATTGTTTCAAGTGCTTTCTAGGAATATTCTGTATGACCCTAAATCACAATTTAAATCAACTGAATGTACGTCCCTCTCTCCCATATCCTTACCACTTTTCCTACTCCTCCAGCTCTGGGTCAGTCTTCATATATCCTACCACTCCCATTCATCCTGCTTGCAGCTATTCCAGCTTTCATCACCACATTCTTTTCAGAGTCTATGATTGCTGAAATGGAATGTACTGCTAATTCTTTTACACGGTGCAGGGTCTTGGCAGGAGACTTCCTGACGACAGAACCATCCTAGTGAGTAGCTGCAAGACTTGATTTGAGCTGGATTTCACTTTTTTAGGATAAAAAAATAAAAATAATAAAAATAATCATAATTAATAAATGAATGAATGAATAAATGTCATTTACATGATCTATCAAAAACAGCTACACAGTGAATATATATTTTATTTAAATAGCTTATTTAAGACAAATGCCACTTCAGAAAAACGTGTCAACATTTTCTAGACTATAGTAAGTTCATAACTGAGTTTCTGTATGTTTATATGATGTACTGTACTGTATGTCTGCTCATCTGGATGCTGGTGATATTGCTGGTACGGTGTTCTGATTCAAACCAAATCTCATGTCACAGGTGCAACTGCCCCAATAGATGTCAGATCAAGTGGGTACCGACATAATTTTTGTTATTATATTAAACAAGCACACTTCTATTTAATTCCCTTAAAGGCCGCTTCTCTGTCTGTCCAGCTGCATGAGTTTGTATGGCTTCTGTATCTTGTTGACAATCAGTTGTTCGGATGCTCTACACAGTTGGCAGTTCTGTGGGGTCTCATGACTGTAATACTGCAATCTGACCAATTAGAGTGGTGATTGGTAGAATCTCTTCTTGCAATTAAAAAGTGGAAAATGAGAAGTGTGTTAATAGGTAAGCTCAACAGGTATGCATGCATGTACAGTATTACATGTTACGTGCTGAATGCTAGGAAATTCATCCAGCTCAGATTCATCATGCTTATTTAAAAGGTGCTTGTAATTTGACCATATTGTTTACTGGAAACTCATAACAGGAAAAATAAATGTATTTAATTGAAAAGACTATAGTCTCTGTCAATTTAAATTAAATTTTAATTTAAAAATATAAAATAAAATAAAAAGCACCAGCTCAGACAGGTCAAATTATTGGGATGCATCAAGCAACGACAACAACCGAGGAGACTTGAAATTGCTTTAAGAAATGTAGTCAGAAAAAAAAAAATCAATGCTCAAAAGATCACTCAAACGCTTGGTAAAGTTGCATGGTATAAAATAAACAGTAAAAAACGTACTGTAGCTATGTTTATTAGTGAAACTAGCAACATTTCCACAGAAAGTCATAAGAACTCACAGGATTGGGACTAAACACTTGTGTGGCGATAAGAAAACCTCTTGTTAGTGAGACTCATGTAAAGTAATTGTGAACTTTGTGTTTTGCGGGTAATCACTTTCTCCATAATATTGTTCCCTGCTCACCCAGCAACCATACCAATGCAAAAAGATGAAAGAGTATCATTAGCTGCTTCTGAAATCCATTCAGAGAGCAAAACAGAGGTTTGAGGTAAAATGGAGGAGTGATGGTTTATGATCACTAAGTCGGGATCTTCTTTCTTAATAGGAAGGGGTATTTAATATTTGACATAGCAAGGAGAGGAAACTGTGGTTAGGGTGACAGTGCTAGAATGTGCAGCATGCATGAGTACATGGGGCCTCCCTACATAGCTGATGGGCATGACCAGGTGGTGCAGCAAGGCCAGGCAGCACCTGCCCCCTGTTGCCTCATCAACACAAACTACCACGACGGCCCCTGGAAGAGGATCCCCTCATCTATAGCTGACCTTTTTCCAAATGCATGCCCCCTTGGATAAAGCTATATGGCTCCACCTTGGGTATGAGCATAAGTATATACATCACCTTTTACGCCAATACATTAACCATGTGGAGGCATTAGCAGCAACGAGCAGCAGGATTCTCAATAACATTCCGGTGCTTCTATTTCATGATAGACTAAAATGTTGTGAGAGTGTAAGGAAATGGATCCTTACATAATAGTCCACTGGATGGCACTGCTTCTATTTCCTCCAAGATCATCTGGCTGACACATATGCTAGTTGGAAGCTGATGAAGAGAGCCAGGAAACTTGTTAGAAAGCTTTATGTTATGTCAGTTTGTGAAGAAAATAATTGCACTTTTTGAGACTGTGCTTCTGTTGTCCGTAAGGGCACTGGACTCACCTGCTCCCTGACCTTGACTCATGCCATTTCAGCTTTAGGGAAGATGGATGGTAACCCCATGACCTTAGCCATTCCTCTCTACTCAGAAGTATAAATCCAGCTGGCTAGAGCAGGTGGCCACACTTATTTTCCCAGAAGTATGTCCATAATGGACAATTCTGGTGAATGGCTGCGCTTAAAATTAACACACACAAAAAAGAAGAACTGGAGGCGAAAATGTTGTTCCCACATCTGATTGGGGGCATTGAGGGATTTATTGAGTCCAGGACAGAATCTGTCTAATCCACTTGATCCTTTCCCAACTATAAGTGTTTTCCCTGTTTTGACCAAAAAAAAAAAGAAATCCTAAGAAATCCTGGAGATTACAGTACAGTATATACAACTGCATAACAAATGTGCAGGTTAATTTTAAGATTAATTTTATATATAAAAAGAAATATTACACTAACCTCCTAAATAAAGTTCAATAAGATGACATTTCTTCATTCCCCCAAGAGACTCAGATGTGCACTGCTGTGATTCCTGTAGGGCATCCCAAAAACTTTGAGGCAGGCATGGTCCTTATTAGCAAGGGCATTCCAATGCATTGGCATTACTGCTCTAAGAGCTGTGCATTTCTATATTATATTTGGAGTCAATAAGCATCAAATAGTACTGACAATCGCCCAAAATGTTATAAGTTCGTGTCCAATGTATTATGCATTCACACAAAGTAAGGACTAAATTGTGGGATATAATGCATATTTACATATTTTGCACACCACATAACTTTGAACTGTGACTTTGCACTTTATTCTACACATGCTACATATTGTCTTGATCATGGCTGGACATGGTTTTATATTCCACTTCAATTGTATTTTATTTTATAAATTTTATTATTATATTATTTGTAGATCATTTTTTTCTATATCTTTCTATACAATATTTCTAATTTGTAAAAAACAAAAAATACCCCAAATTATACCCAATATTCTTATTGAAAACTCGCATTTTTTATTTTTTATTATTTTTATTTTAGGTAATCGGTGGTCATCTTAGCATTTCACTTCATATCATACTGTGTATGTCAAATAATTTTTTTTTTAATTAACCATGTGGCTAACTGGAGTGGCATCCTCAAATGGGACATAATCTTACAGTATATTCCATCCTCTTCAGTATATTCTTGGTTCTGTGTGTTATGCACCAATAAAACACTCCATTGGTAAAAGATAAAAGATCCACACACAATGTGTGTATGTATGTGTGCACCAGACTACTAGGCTGGCCCCAAAAGATGATTCATGATCACTTTATTAATCTTACGTAAGCCGACAATTTAGGGCAGAGTAAAACACACGCTGTGCTGTGTAATGACACATTTGACCTCCTCATAAACATGTCTATTCTCACTTTGTTGGAGACTTGGTGATCTCATACCTTGTTTGGGATGCAACTGTCCGTGTTTAGTTTGCAGGTCGTTCTCCAAAAGATGCTTCGAGCAGACTTTGCTTGCTTGTTGAGATATACAGTGAGCTCTATTTATTTTGAACATAAACTTACAATGTTGGTTGGAAAGCAGAACCGTTCATCCAAGTTCTTCATGTAAACTTAGACAAGAAAAAGGTTATTTACAGCAGAAACGGTAAACTGGAACACAGGAAGTACACCTTTTCTAAAACATTTAACCGCATTCTAAGCTAGGCAGCAGACCTTCTTTCTTTTTAAAGCATTTTGCAGCTATAGCTACCGGGTACTGTCAGTGAAAGCAATGGATTTTAACAGAGTCATGAATCATTGTATCATCACTTCTATCTCTGGGGACCCTGTTAATTATGTCGACTTGATATGTGGCCAGGAAAAAAAACATCACAGCTTGCAAGTGTTATATCTTTGAAAGGATTCCAAATGCTTAGTTCACTTACTTTTCTCATAAGGTATGAATTAAAAGCAATTAAAAATTATATTTATAAAAGAGCCACATTCCACCACTTTCTAAACAGGAGACATTTGCTTACAATTATGATGAGAACGTCTCATTTCTTTCTTATTTCATACAGAATACATCATTTGTCATTCGTATGGAAGGATAAGATTACCTCAGCACGTTCTAAGCCAAACATGGATGATCTCAAGCACAAGGCTCTCAGAGGAATTTGGGCAGCTTCTTCCCTTACAGATGTGCATACACTATTAGCAAAATATCTCACATTATATCTGTACTATTGATGGGACAATCATCAATTATAGGCGCTTGATTCCCCGTGCGTGTCAAACAATCAGTTCTAAAAAATGGCAATTAATTTTAATTATTAAGGATACCTAAAACATGGCATGTATGCTTTTTTCTGGCAAGTAATGTTGAGCAGATGCAGTGTGAAGAACATGCATTTGTGTAATGCCCATTGTGACACCACTAAAATGACCAGTCATAGATTTTCCTGGAAAAAAGACTGCTATGGACTATGTGTACAATTGAAAATACTAGTTGGGATACAATGGCTACGTACTTCTGCTTTGACAGCTGTGTTATGTTTGTAATGTTAATATGTTTGGTAGAAGCTTATGCGCAGAGGTGGAAAGAGTAATAAAATGTTGTACTTAAGTAAAAGTACTGTTACTTTAGTGAACTTTTACTGAAGTACA
>JAQMYG010000035.1:24528467-24547744 GCA_030014215.1 Clariallabes teugelsi | reverse complement strand
TCTGACTTCGTGTCGTATTTGGCTAATCTGAAACGAAGCTGCGCGTCAAGACAATGAATAACGCACCCGCATCCACAAGGACAATGTGAGGTATAGCCAAAGAACTTATCTACTCATCTGCACTTTAATTCCTGCACCAAACAGTGAAACTCTCAGTTCCCTCCTTATTTTTTGTATAGGGTGCATCCATGTTTATGTTGAAAAGTTTTCACTTTTTTGGACTATTTATTCATGTAATTTCTGTTATGTAAAGACATTTAGTTTTTATGACCTATTCACTCTCACCCTCACTTACTCATCGCCTATACTGTACCTCTTAATCCTGTATACAGTCTAGTTGGGGCCTGAAGCCCATTCCAGGAAACTTAGCGCATAAGGCAGGGTACACTCTGGACGGGGTGCAAATTCATGCAATTTGGGAATGCCAATTAGCCTAATCTTATGTCTTTCAACTGTGGCAGGAAACTGGAGTACCTGGAGGAAACCCACCAAGCTCGGGGAGAACTCCATTCAAACTCCATGCGCATATAGAGGAGGTAATTTAACCTGGCTGGGAATTGAACCTGGACTACGTACAATGTTTAAATAATGAGCCTTAGATATGAATAACAGTTGGATTATAACTTTTATAAATCTGTTCTTCGGGGATCAGAGAAGTGTAATTAAAAGTTGTGACTCACCATGGTGTCTGAGAAACCCTAGTTAAAAATTACAGCAACAAGTCATGAAACACTACATTCCCCATGCCAAGCATGTGTTAAGACAGGAAACCCTTGTGT
This sequence comes from Clariallabes teugelsi, assembly GCA_030014215.1. Classification (NCBI taxonomy): domain Eukaryota; kingdom Metazoa; phylum Chordata; class Actinopteri; order Siluriformes; family Clariidae; genus Clariallabes; species Clariallabes teugelsi. The sequence continues at coordinate 24,546,965 of JAQMYG010000035.1, read as the reverse complement.
ATTGAAGAACAGGTGGGATGGACCTTAAATGGGACACCAGTCCATCACAAGGTTTCATGATGGATTTAAAGCCTGACTCTTTATAACACAAACCGACTTCGACATACTGTAACGATTTCCTGTACAAAAATAACATTTCTAAATTACGATGTTTAGTTTAATTATCTCCAGAACATTGCCATCCATCACCATTCACAATCACAATCATAGGATCGTGCAGAAGCACCACACAACCATAACTATGACCATAGAAATGAAACCATATAATTCTATTGGATTTATGTTGTGTGCATGAGTGGAAATGGTCACAGTGTTTTGGACTGTGTTATGTTTGTGGCAGTTCTGAAAGAAAAAACAGGTCCTGTGTCCAGAGTTTTGTCTCACACTGGTAGACTAAATGATCTGTGGTGTTTTTGGCGAGCACTGCTAGTGAGAGGGCTTTAATGGCCGCCTCCACTGGGCACACGGTGCTTGTGTTCTGCATGAGCTCTGGCCAACTGCTCACCACTGCCTCCTCCATTACCCATGTTTGGGATATTTTACTCTGTTCTGGCACAGGTGGTTCATATTTAGAGGTGAGAGCACTATATATAGCTTTCAAAAACATAACCCTGGTGTGTTATTTTCCTAGAAAACAAAGAGTCTAATATAGAGCCAGACAGAGCTTGCTCCACTTTGCTGGGCTTGGTTGATGAACAGGAAAGATAGAAACAAGCGATATTTGGAGCAGACTAGTTTATCAGAAGGGATCCGGCACATGACAATTTTACATGGCCAGGGCTGGGTTTATATGGATTTACATAGGTATGAAGACCTATGATATATCACTAGCATGCTCACATTTTCAATGTATGATTAATCTGTTGATGATGATGATAATGATTATTCTTTTAAAAAAAATTTTTTAAATAATCAGAAAAAAAAAAATGGTACCTTTTGCAAAAAATTTTAATTGAAACTTTTGGTCAAGTTTGGTGTAATGCACATCCCAGTGCTATACGTAGTATTTGCTCCTGGATCCCACTTCCTGCTCCACACACATCAGCCAGTTTGTGTGATTGTAAAAACATTTTTACGACATGGACTAATTACTTTAGACAAATTTTAAGCAACGGTTTTAGAAGCAGGAACACAGGTGTTGAAAACTGATGAAATGATAAAGTCAGGCAAAGAGCAACCATACAACACTCTTTCCTTCTGAATGAGATCCCAGTCTATGTTGGCTAACACAACATATTGCATCACAAACACAAAAAAGTAAAATAATGATACACACATTTCATTACTCTAGTGCACATAACTAGGAAACCTTTCTCACTATGCATTTAATATGCTGATCAGCAGTGTTGGAGGACGCTAATTTTTAAAGTAACTAATTACATTACAAAATTACTGTTATTAAAAAGTAATCAGTTACATTACAACGTTACTTTCCGATAAAAGTAACTAGTTCGAGTACTTTTCTATTTCAGAAAATGAAAACTCCTTTGTGATTCCTCATGCATGTTGTTTTAGTCAAGACTTAGTCAATTATTCTATCATCACTCAGCGAAGTTTGGACCACAATCTGTTAACTACTAATACCCCTCTCTCACCTGCACGGTGGCCAAAAGTTAGGTTCATCATGATCCACTGTGAGTTTTGGCGCTGTGATTACGTTTCCATCATTCCACGCGTCGGTCCTCGCAGACCGTGCAGAACTTCGCGAAACGTCAGACGGTCACTTGTTGCAGCTTACAGTGCCGCACACCGCTTCTCAAATTGCAGAGGTGAGATAGGGGTATAACATTTTTGAAAATATAACTAAATAGCTGAGTACTTACTGTAAATGGCGGACCTAACGCGTTAGATTACTCGTTACATCAAAAAAGTAATTTGTAATGCATTACACCCAACACTGCTGAACAGCCACTACACTAACACCACCACCAGTTGAACTGAATAACACTGATTATTAATTACATACCTTTAAACTGGTGACGGCAGCACAAACACTAAAGGCTCATCTATGCCTGTGGGAACTAATGGCCAGCCCATCCAGGCTGATCCCCCAGAGAAACTAATGGAGCACAAATTGCTAGAAAAAAATCAATGCTGGCCACGATATATATAAAAGTATCAGAACATCCAGTGCATCACAGCCTGCCACATATGGGGCTTTGCAAGCAAAGAGTTCGAGGTTGTTGATCTGGCCTCCAAATTCCCCAGATCTCAATCTGACCAAGCATCAGTGGAATGCGACAGACAAACATGCCCAATCCATGGAGGCCTCACCCCGCAGCACCCAAAGGATCTAACGTCCACACAATATGGGCTTAGTGTTTTGGGTTTTAATGTGATGCCTGATCAGTGTTTATTGCATTAACAACTACCTTTTTTTAGCTAAATGAAATAGCACGGTTGCTTAGTGGTTAGCGATGTTCCCTTGCACATCAAGGGTCAGGATTCAAATCTAATCGAACCCGGCCTGGTTCGATTTCCGCCTCTGTGTGCATGAAGTTTGCATGTTCTCCCCATGCTTGGTGGGTTTCCTCCGAGTACTAAGGTATCTCCAACAGTCCAAAGACATTAGGCTAATGTCCCCCGCCTTGTGCCCTAAGTCTCCTGGGATAAGCTCCAGGCCCCCTTGACCCTCTACACAGGACAAAGCGGTATAGACGATGAGTAAGTGAGAGTAAGTGAGTTTTCGGGCAACCAAAATGTGGCCAAATAAACAAGAGCTTTCATTTGACTTGTAGGCCAAATAATGGATTTAAAGTATGGTTTGTTTATCTTGTATGATGCATGGCCTCTAATACCGTGTTGGTTGTAAGAACTGCAAACCAATAAATCACAATCCTCAGTAATTCACTAATGTAGAAAATGTATGTAATTTAGCTTCAACCCACAAGACTACTTATAGCATCACATATTCTGTAGTTTGTGAATGTTTAAAACTATCTGTTTCTCTATGTAAAACCAAATGTTTTACAGGACAGGTGCTGCAGACACTGCTTCCCTCGTGTACCTATTTTTAATTTCATTTATTTTAATCTCTTTCAAATATTTGGTATTATTCCTTGGGAACTGCAGCAATGAACAGTAAAACATGTGTTCAAGAATTCCGGCAAGCTGCTTTTGGTCAGAGGAAACATTTCGGAAATGCTGCACCGGCCACAGAGGGCATTCCGCTGGTAGTCTTTGGAAGATGATTCTCAGAGGTTGTTCACTTTGTCCGACCACACCACTTTGCCCACTTCCACCATCTACCTCTAAGGGTTTAGTTAATGCTACAGCTTGACAGCGGTGAACAGAATCAGCTTGTGCATGCCTGAGCCGGGGTCCATCAAAAGTGATTTCTCTCCCGTTGGCCACGTTACAGGAGTCTGACAGAGATGGCACTTTTCAGGAAATTTGCTCTCCCTCTGTTCCTAGAGAATAGATGTCGGGTTGGATTTTATTGCAGGGTGCAGCCTTCACCAGGCTGGCGTCAGGATCCCATGTCAGCCACATGCCTGATCTTGATCCAGAAAGCTGAAAATATGTATTTTTATTTCTTTGCTGCTCTCTCTCTCTCTCTGCAATAAATTCATAACTATTTCTTCCACTTAAATTTATGTACCCTGTACATGAGTGATCATCACATTCTGCAATCATTTTATTTGACCTGTAAACAATGTTGTACTGTCCACTATGCAAAACTATCCAAAATACTGATTAAATACTTCAGAAAAAAAAATATGAAAGGCTTTTTTTTTTTGTCTAAATGGTAATGGTAGAGTGAAGGCTAGCTGCAGTATTGAGTTGTGCTTGTAACAGATCTGCTGACTGCTGTCTGGAATCGCTGTAGTCAGAAGGGTGTTATGAAGCCTACTCAGACAAGCTATCCCACCCTGTCTAATTCAGGGCAGTAAAGCTTTCATATTTGCTTGAAAGGAGCAGCATTACATTACATAGAGCTTAAAAGACCTTAATTTTTTTTTTTTTTTTTTTTTTAAACATGAATAACATTGAGTGTCGATATGGAGAGGATTGTTTAAATATCTTATCACTTTATTCTACTCTAGTTATGATCTTGCTAATGAAAATAAAAAGTAAACAGACTTGTCTGTGGTGTTAATATTGTCTGTAAATGCACCTAGAGTGCATGTGTTTGTGGGCAGGTTTTTATATGTTGTTAGGGATCTGATGGTCTCCACAAGCGTATGAATATGAGTTTGGTTTTTGTGAAGATATTTGGCTGTCTCTTTGAAGAAGATGCAGCTTTTACTATAAAAATGAAAAAGCCACAAGGTGTCCTTTTGGTATTAAGTATTGGTATTGAAGTTAACCTTACTATTAGGTAAAGACATAGCATTAATTATATGCATGTACAGTTATGTTAGTGGGAGAAACTCACAAAGATAACAGAGTGTGTGTGTGTGCGTGTGTGTGTGTGTGTGTCCACGCACGCACGTGTGCATGCATGTGTGATCATGTGCGCGTGTTGGCAAACCAGTTCCAGCCTTTTGGGACAACAGAATTATTTGTCCATAATCACTTTTTTCCCGTGTTTATTTTCTTCCCTTTGTTAATTTTTTTTGAATCGCCAGATGTTGCTGGTCCTGTTCTTTGCTGGCGAGAATGGGATGAAAAGTAGTAAATGAAAAGCAGGTGAACATCCTTAGCTCTGTTAGTCATGCACATCAAGCTTGTTATCCCCTTTCTTTTTTAAGATTTATAACTTTTAGTGACTAAATCATCCAAGTGACCACCACCCTGATTCTTTTAGGAGATCCACAATGCCTGACATAGATTTTTTATATTAAAATTGAAAAAGAATATAGTCTAGATCATACATGACCATGTCAGAATTTTTTTTGAGATTGGGCTTAATTCATGAAGATTTCCATTTTGATTCCCATTCACAGTTTTAGCTCCTACTGCAATTTATTTTTTCAACTTATTTGAAACAGATTCAAGCAGTGGACTACGTTAATCATATTTTTTTTTCTGTTTTCAGCTGTTGTTTGGTTTAGCCCAAGCTTTATTGCAGCAGTTTAATGAGCTGCCAAACTGGGTGTACATTTTTAACTCAGAGTGTTAGGTCCCCTTCACTCTGCTTTTAAACACATATGGAGTAAATATGGTTTCCTTTTAGCTTTTGAAATCATTTATATCTCTTTATATGTTTCATATGCGTGTATGATTGCCATTTCCAAATTGCCTATAGTGTATGATTAGGCTGTGTGTGCTTGTTCTCCAAGTTCCCTGGGATAGGCAACCAGGCCCTCCTGTGACCCTGCGCAGGTTAAATGGTATAGACAATGCATCAACAGATGGTGGCACAGTACCTTATGGTAAGAATGCACTCGGTGAACTGCATCAAGTTATAAGCAAACTGCAGAACACACACTGTGATGAACTGTTTATTGTTATCTGAGATTTTAACCATGCAAATCTTAAATCAGTGCTCCCTAAATTCCACTGACATGTGGATTTTGCTAAGAGAGGAGCAAAAGCACTAGATCTTGTTTACACAAACATTTCTGGTTCATACCCCTCCCTATTTTGGCTACGACAACCATATCTCTGTTACGCTTAGACTAGAATGCACACCACTCGGCAGACACTTCAAACTGGTTCTGAGTCAGGAGAAAACCTAGCCAGCAGGAGCTGTCGCTGATCTTCAAGACTGCCTGGGAAATTTTGCATGGAGGCTGCAACAAATGCTGGCTTTATTTTAAAAAGCCACCTCTGGACCCATCCATGGTCACCTTCTGCAATGAGTAATAACCGTCTTGGAGGCAGTGCCATGTAAGTCATTGATGCAGTATACTCTTATGGATGAGTCCAGAGAAGTGTGTGTTGCTAAAGACTTAAGCCACAGCCTAAAGAACAACAAAGGTCTAACTGTCCCAAGCCATCAGAGAAGCAAAGTTTGCACATTCCCAGATAATCCACAGGAACTTCCAACAAATCCAGGCATCCAGGCCATCACCAACTACAGGACAACACTACAACACTCCAGATGAGCTGAACAACATTTTTGCTTAGTTCAAAGCATGGAGGCAAGGAAGACCAACAACAACAACCAGGTACTGAGTCTTACCACAACTGATGTGTGGAAAACTCTATGCAACTCAACCTACAGTTAACCAGACAATATTCCTGGCAGAGTGCTCAGAAGATGTGTCCTCACTGACACTTTCAAAATCTCCAACAACCATTCCGACATGCTTCAAGGCCACAACCATCATCCTGCATCCAAGAAGTCTCCAGTGTCTTGCATCAATGACTGCCTGGAAAAATATTCCTCTAGACTGTGGAACCTAAACCAGAAGAAATGAGGAGTAGCTCAAGACTTTTGCACAGTACTGTACGTAGATTTTCAGGAACAAAACACTTATAGGTTTCGACTTGCTCAAATTAGAATGAAGGTACCTTCTTTTAAGTCCAATGCCCATACTGTATAGTTTCTTGTGACATTGCATATCACATGGACTGTCCACTTTAGAAAATATAAAGGTTCAACTTAAACAGCTGAGTTTTTCACCTCTAGAGCTTTTCAATCTTGTTAACAATTAAATCCTTTTCTTTAATCTTACCCCTCCACCCGGAGAAGTGGTATCATATTTCAGTTGTCCTGTTGGCTGCTACTCGATGTTTGTGTTTCCACCAGATGTTCAGTAAAGAAGTACCCACAAAGCATCTCTTTCTCTGTAAATTAACCAAATCACATTTATTTACTAGTTCAATACATTTAAATACTGTTTTTTAATGGTATTGTGAGACCCTTATAGTAGGAGCAGCCACATTATTTTGAGTGGAGGAATTTTGTCAAGGGAAGGCCTCTTAATCAACATTCCCTGAACAGGAAGCAGGGAGAAGGAGGTACCCGTTTATGGACACATGGAAAGCAGCCCAATTGTTAAGACAAGCCACTCCGTCACTGAAGAGCTTCCGGTGGGGCATAAAGTAGACGAAAGAAAACCATAGACGTCATAGATCTGCTCCCGGTGGAAATCTGAGGTTAGAATGCTCTTTGTTCTTATTTTCACAGCTTTCCTTCAGATTCACAGTCTAAATGGTAGCTGAATGATACAGGAAAGATGTACATAAAGGCCAGTTGTAAGCAAATTGTGTCCTTGTTATAGTAATATTTTTCATCTGTGCAAACATAATGCTTCCAAAGTACATAGGGTTGAATAATAATGCAAACAGCATTTTCTCATTCACTCATCGTCTATATCCTGTATATGGGGTTGCGTGGGGCCTGAAGCCTATCTCAGGAGACTATAGGCATGAGGTGGGGTACACGCAGGACGGGGTGCCAATCCATCGCAGTGCACACACTCCCATGCTCATTCACACACTACGGGCAATTTGGGGATGCCAATTAGACTAATCTGCATGTTTTTGGACTGTGGGAGAAAGTGAAGCACCCAGAGGAAACCCACCAAGCACAGGGAGAACATGCAAACACCATGCATGCAGACCCTGAGGCAGGAATTGAACCTGGACCTTGAAAGTTCAAGGCGACAGTGCTAATCTGTAAATGTAAAATCAAGATCACTGTAAATTAATTCAAGCGTCAGTCATTTAAGATATTAAAGTGTCATTTGTAATCTAGATGAATCTGCTGACTCTTACAATCATGCCATGTGGCAGAATCTACCAGAAAATTGCAAAAAAAAAAAGTCTCTGCAGGAACGTCTGGATAATAATGCTTTGTAAGTGCTGTTTAGATAGTTGTTGTTTTGTAGTTGTTTAATAGTTGATTTATATATTAATTGATCTTTTGACTGTGATGCATTGACTCACAGTAAAAGCAGACTTCATCAGCAATCATATGCCTGTATTTTGCTTGTGGGGCTGACAGCAGAATGTACTGTACAGCCTTTTTTTTTTCTTTTTTTTTTTTCAGAATAAGGCATTATGCTTTCTTTTGATTTCTTGAAAATTAAGCCCTACATATAGTATATGAGACTCATACACTGGTACTCTAGGGAAAAACTTTTGTTTTTTTTGGAAAATGAAGTCATATGTTTATAAGGTCATCCAAAGTAGATGTAAACACCTGCGAGCTAAAGATGGCAACACAACCTACACCGTAGTTCATGGCAGTGGAGTGAATACATGCTGAGCTGTTACCTCAAGTTGGCAGCCACCCCACATCTCTCTCTCTTGCTTGTACTCTACCATAGGACAGGATGTTTATGGGTACAGTGCGCCATTTACCTCTGGGTTTTGTTGACAAACGAAGAATGTCATAGCAACATCGGCCATGAACTTTTGTTTATTACATTCAAGTCCCCATTCCCACGGTGAAGCAAAAAAAAAAAAATCTGTGCAAAAAAAAAAAAAAAAATGGCAGAGTACAAGACAGAAAAAGAGGATACAGTGGGTGGTAGCAGGATGACTTGTAAAAGCACCAAGCCTTTATTGCAGCTGACAGTAATGATGTTGACAATGTCAGTGGCTGGTGGCATGACACCAGCGGGAGCCAGCATGCTTGGGGTGGTTTGGCTAGTCACCTTGTGAACAGGTCCAAAGCCCTCTCCCACATTAACAGCCTTTTCACTGTGCTGCATGTGTGGCCCCTGCCAGATTCAGACACTGCTTCACAAGGCCACAGTGCTGCTGGAAATTACACCGTCACTCTGAAAACACCCAACCCTGCTCACTTGGCCCTTTTACACCAGATCAAAATCTGGATTCTGCTTCTGAAGCCACTGCTTCCTAACCTTCCTGTGCACTCTGACATCTGCCACTACTTTCTCAGAGCCTCTGCCTTTTTTTCAAAGAAAAAAAACAACAACATTCAAATAAAGCTATATTTTTTTGTTCTTCACATCGTCTTATTTTCTGTGAACTTGGTATAAGTATAATTTTTTTCTTTTCCTTTTTTAAGCCAAGAACAACAGTTTCACTTTTTATCATGAATAAATACTGTATGCACTAAATCATATATGATCTGATCCATGTAGATTAACACAGTGTTTTATTAAAGGCTATACCAGGTGAGCATGGCATAGTGTCATAGTGGTTAACAATGTGGCCTTGTACCACCTTGAGTTCGACTCCCACCTATGTGCATGAAGTTTACATGTTCACCCTGCGCTTGGTGAGTTTCCTCAGGCTACATCGGTTTCCACCCACAGTTCAAAGACATGCAGATTAGATTATTTGGTGTTTCCCAAATTCCCCGTAGTGTGAGTGTATGCATGCTTGTGCACTGCGATGGATTGACACCCTGTCCAGGGTTTACCCCACCTAGTGCCCAGAGTCTCCTGGGAAACGCTCCAGACATTCCATGACCCAAGTGATTGCATTTGTCAAAATGTGCCTTCAGTTTCATTTGCATTCATGTTAACTTATTTATGGATACTTCATTGATACATTTATAACCCATTATCATCAGTGATAGAGAAAGTACAATAGCAGTAATAAATAGGAATCCCTGATATAAAAAAAAAAAGCCTTGAAAGAGGAATACCTTTGCAAGTCAATAGATCTGAAAAGCATTGAATAATTGAAAGTAAAAGTATAATGAAAGTGCTGTCTTTAGTGAATGGATTCGAAATAGTAACTCAAAGTTACTCATATGCACAGTCTGTTTTGTTTTTCACGTTTAGTATTGTAACACCACAATAACCCCCGTGTCTGTTAAATTAGTGTTGGGTAATTCCCAGTGACGCATACCTTAGGAACACTGACTCAAGACAGAATGAAAGACTCAGATTTTATAGGATCATTATTCAAATCTGAGCAACTGATGACTGAGTGACTGATGTTAGCATGATTCAGATTTTCTGGATCCTGAAGGTGCTTATACTGTAGAACAGCATAATTCGAACTAAGTGTATGCTTTATTCTTTAGCCAAATAAAATTTAAAGGCTGCTTGAGATGTTTATTCTGAAAACCAACTGTGGAGTTTTGGGAAGGTTTAATAATCTTACAAAAAGAAATAAAATATTTAACTTTGTATGACAGATTTTAAATCTTTTAAAGGTTTTTATTTAAAACCGTTTATAACATTTACCATCCAAAAGTCTGGTATCTAGACAATATGACTTATGATAATTATTTTTAGACACCATGTATTAACACACTAGGGAACTGGAGGCTCAATGGTAGGTTTCTCACTTGCCATGCGGAAGACCTGGGTTTAATTCCCAGCCCAAACTGTAGCCACTGGATGCAGGGCCAGCCACAAGCCTGGATAAAATGGATAGTTTCACGAAGGGCATCTGGTGTGAAACCTATGCCAAGTTATGTGTGGAGTGAACGGTCTGCTGCGGCGGACCATTTCCTGTGATGGAAGTAATACAGTACAGTATAAAAATGATAAGATGCCTATTAAAATGTGCAACAAAGCGTAGCGTAAGATATGCAAAACCTTACTGCTAGCATGCAGTTTATACAGTATGCATTATGGTTGTGTTATTGTTTGATGAATTATCTTACTATTTACAAATATTTTTGTGAAAACATTTAATATCCTGTATTATTGATACCATAAAAGTCTGCAACTAATTGGTACTGGTGGTATTTCCATTGACTAGGCTACATTTTAATTATGTCTTAAAAACTTACATCATCCAGTCACTCCCTTAGGTTATAACACACTATATTTAACGTGTGTCACTGAAGCCAAAAGCAACAGAAAGAAATACTGAAACATGTTGCTTCCTGTTTAAAGGGTTTAATAAAAAGAATGTATTTTGTGATGTTTGGATGCACGGGCTATAAAACAAATCATGTTTTTGATATTATTAACATACTGTATAGCAAATTAAAATTGCACAGGAAAGGAAAATTGCAGGACTTACATGTCATGGGCACTAAATTTGTTCTCTTTTAAATTTTGCAGATTCGCACATTTGCAATATTTCAAAACCCACAAAACCTCTGGGAACCTGGTTGTATTTGTTCCTGGCATTCTGGCTTCTTCGAATGTCTTTGTATGACAACAAACTAGAGACAATAATAGGCACTATTCTTGGTTGCTCATTGCCTCAAATGCACTCACTGACCTCATTAGCTAAGTGTCAGTAACTGCACGAAAGAGGTTAATTAAGTGTTACAATGATCAGCTTGAATAGTCTCTGGTGACCAATGTAGTGTCCAAAAAAAGGACTTGCAAACTCAGGTCCATACATTTTGTATGCTGTACAGAAACATTTGTAAAATAAATGAGATAGGATACACATTGATGTCAGTCATTCTCATTTATCTTCTGCAGTAAATAAAGCTGGGCTATGGAATAAAAATAGAGTGGGGTACACACAATTGCTACATGACCCTGAGTCACCTTGATCCCCCTCCCCTCGAACTCTCGCTCTCTGAGCTCTTCTTAGATTTCTGTTTACCAATTTCTGTATTCCCTCAACTTTCGCCTGCTCAGATAAAGGTTCTGCAGTATTCTGCTTCCAGGACTTTCTCATTACTGGCCAAGATTAATCTCTGCCTAATGAGGTGGGTGAAACTTTAGACATGGGTTGTAGACCCCCAGCAGCTTGAGCTCGTTAAGCAATAACAGAGGTCTGTATGCATGGCTGGCTTTCCTCTCTCCCTGCTGGGTCTGAGTCACTGGGCAGTTCCCAAGCCAAGGGCATCGTGATTCAGTGATGCTTCAGATGGAGCCTGCTCCGTGTTGTCCACAATACCCCCACCCAGCTTGCTGTTCCACAGGGCGACTGCGTCACCCATTCAGCCTAAGATAAGTGCTGTCAGGATGGACTAATTATGGTGTTGCGTGACACAGGCAGGCAGGTTCTTTTCATACATGCAGGTTCTGAATAAGCATGGACAAAAAGAAAAGACAAAAGATACGCAAAGAGGGAAAGTGACAAAGAATGAGCAAGAGAGAGAGAGAGAGGAAAGCACCAGAAAAAGTTAAAGCAATATAGAAAATCTTTGAAAAATTTGCAAATGGCGCCAGCTGCTCTTTGAGCTTGTTTGCCCCACCATCTTGCCTAACCCTCCTCTCTTCTAACACCTCATCCATTTCATATCCACACCGCCCACTAATTTTGCTCTCTGCTCTCACATAGAGCTTTCCTCTCCCAGACTTTGCATCCAGCACTTTGCATCTCTTCTCCTTCCCCCTGTTTGATGTGGTCTGATCTTTGAGTGAGTGATGGAGAGGATTCTTACGGTCTCCAGCCAAGGTGAAACATGCCTGTATTTAAAGACACTTCTATAAGCCTGCAGAGCCAGGAGAACTGGTGCAACAGAGGAAGTGGGTTGCGTCTGATTCTTCTCTGATGTTTGTAGCAGTCCGCCTACATGTCTATACTTCCCCAGTAATCTAGAACATCCGACATCATTTTAAAGCTAAGCATGAGGAGATTAACCTAGAAACTCCCTGCATATGAGCCAAGCCATATGTTAAAACAGAAAACTAATAAAGCAACTGCAATGCTTTAAACTGGGCAAATGAGTTCCATTTTTCTCTGTCTCATTAGGTAAAGAACATATCACCTCTCCTTCTTAGTATTCAGAGATTCTGGCTCCCATCATCCAAGGCTCGTACTGTAGCTTGGGTTATTAGATTATTGTTAATGCATTTGCTTGAATAATCCATGCTCAAACAAATGTGACTGATGTGGCTATTAGCACAACCCTACAAATGTACAACATGTATCAGGAATGAAATTAGTATTAAAAAATGTCCTCCATTTGATGGCTTGTTTACAGTTTTGCCACCCTGATAATCACCTGTCAGACACATTATATAAAAATATAAAGAAAAAATGTGTGGAAGTAAATACAGACTGTAGAATGTGGAGTTGAGCAGCCAGGTACTTGATGGTCTTTGTTTAATGATTGGGTTTTCAGAGGTATTTGAGGGAAGTTTTAAGCACAGGAATGCAAGGAAAGAATGTTAAGTGATGGGTGGGATGAGAGTGATTAATCTCTTGTGATTTAATTCGTTGATTTTTTTTTTTTTTTTTTGCACAGTCTGACAAGCAACCAGCACTTACAAAATGCAGTATGCACATCAATGAACAGTATTTAGGAGATCAATTAGATGTTTTTTGTTTCCTGTATATCTCTAAAAAGCTACGCTTCCAGTCATTACCAGCTATTATTAAATACCTTAGTCAGCAGTTTTAGCCTAAGAACGTACTTTTCTAAAGAAAGGCAAATGATTGGTTGCCCCTTCTTAATTTATAAAGACTTCGATTTACTAAACATTTTATTCAATTTACACCAAAACAACAGTTTAAATGTGATTGAATTCTCCTGCCAGAAGGAGTGCATACACACATTTTTACACCTGGGAAACTCATTAGGAAAACATCCAGAAATTACACACATTTAGTATTTCTACCAGTAATAAAGTGTGACACCTCTACTTCATCAAAATAATGTGAAAATGGTTTTATTTAGTTTTTTTTTTTCTCCCAACCTTTATGAGAACTTGTTACAGTAGGTAAGGAGCCAATTTGTGAAACACTGTGGTAAATCTACTCAGTCTGCCTAAAAATCTAAAACCTTGTTAGCTAGGTGTGATTCCTCAAGTAATAGATTTCACACTTTGATCAAGTTCTTGGTAACAAAATGGTCATATACTGTACCATTGCACATGTAGGGGTATATATAGGAGTAAAGTGCTGTAAGTGTAGAGGTAGGTGGGATGTCCTTCAATGGAATTCAGAGCGAATTTTTATATATACTGTATGTCTCATTATACATCTGACCAGTTGAAGGGTTTAAACCTGGAACCTTCCAAACCACAGTCCAATGCCTTAACCACTGAGCTACTGTACCACTGACACTCAGCAACCCTAAAAAGGACATGAGCTTCCTTCTAAAGCCTCCCGTGAGATGTTTAAGGGAAGCTCTAAAAATTGTTCACTTTTGTTATATTTTATTTTCTGTGTGCATAAAATAGTACAAATATGGTCCATGTTTATTAGCTTATTACATTCATTTTTCCAATCTGATTTTTCCATTTCCATTTTCCATCTGTCTTTACTAATTCAGCCGTGGCCATCCATACATGGCGGCGCTGCACTTGAATTACTAGATATACAGTATGTAACCACCTGAATTCCTCATCACTGTGTGGGCATGGTAATGGTTCGGAGGAAACACATGATAGCCCTTGCCCTGCCTGACTGGTAGTAGTAGCCTTAATGTGGGAGCTAGTGACGTGTGGGAATTGGATACGACTAAATTGGGGACAAAAATCAGGGGAAAATACAAAAGAAAAAGAGTATCGAAACGGAAACAAGCTTTCCTATTCAGACAATTTGAATTCACTAAACAAACAAAGACAATAAGGAGTGGGACGGGATGTATGCGAGTTACAGAAAGGTGTTACCTGGCTCTCTGAATTTGTGATTTTGTTTTTTGTTTGCTCTGGCTCTGATTAGGCTATTAAACTTCTTGTGTAATTATTATGTGGTTGTTATTGTGCCTATATGAAATGTAACTGATGGTATTAACTGCCGGCAGTGTTAGCGTAATAGTAGAAAGATTTTCGCAATGACCCAGTTATTGACTACGCTGCCATGCACTTATATGTATATTCTGTACACTTACAGTACATGTATACGTGACTTGGGAAGTCATGTACACAGTGCAAAATGGGGCTTCCCTCAAAAGCCACTGTGTAATTTAAACTCTTAGTATAGTACTATAATATAATTATTTAGTTTTAATAATTTGCCATTATATGTTTCTTCAGACATGGTCATGGTTATAAACAAAATCCCAATTCAGATTATCCATTTGTAGCATTTAGTTCATTGCACATTCTTTATTGAATGAGCTGCAAATTTATATCTTCAACACTCCTAACAAAGCATCAACTCAGCATGGCTACTAATTAAAGCCAGGCCCTAAAAAGCATGTAAAGTAAACACAGCCACATAAACTAAGACACACTGCTGCAAGTTTACTCACGGAAGTACTCAATTTAAGTAAAAAGATGGAACCAGCAATCAACAACAAGCAGTTTAAATTGCAGTAACACTTTTTATCGTTGGTGCATTAAGACTGGTTAAGCCTGAATTCACAAATTTAATACACAAAGAGGTGCTTGTAGTTGGTTAGTTGGCCAAACGGACTTCCATTAAAGATTCCAAGTGATTAATTCCCATAAGACCTAGAACGGAAGACTCCGTCTCAGAAGGTGTGCCCATGTCTGAGGATGGCGTATTTCAGTGCCATGCACTGTGTGTTTCCCTGGTTACAGAGTCTCCAAGGTAGCAGGTGCTTGGAAATGGGTGAAATTTTTCAGCTGCTGGAATGCAGCCTTGAATCAGTGTGTGTGAGAAAGCAGGCATTGTTGGCATTGCATGCTGTGGAGGTGGCATCCGGAGACATACTGCTGATTTTCCATTAGTGTGGGCAGAGGTGCTGTTTTATTTCCTCTCTTTATCAGGGGTACTTCTTCATTCACTGTCTTTATTAACTTATATCACAGAGAACTCAAATGTGTACATTTCATCTTTATGAAATAACGAATGTGTTGCAAGATGCAAATAAATTCTCATTTCACAAGTTCATGGTGATACCTATGGCGAACAGTTATATTTCTTTTCTAGAAACACAAAATTTCCTAAAGTTCGACAGGTTTCCAGACAATTGCGTTGCCCTCACAAACAGGAAATGAATCAAAAATGTATTTCAACTCATTACAGGACATGAGCTAGTCTGTGTGGGAACATGACATTTTGTAATGCTGGAATCTTTTTCTTGTATAATTAACATTTTTGTGAGCACTCTAGGGAAGCAGTGAAAATGAGATTTGTGCTTATCATTTTTGTTATGGAGATGATGATGGTAAAATCATTTTATCGGAAGACACAGTATTATACACTTGTTGAATTGTTCACGAAGATTTATTACCAATGGAAAGACAACTACAGTAATAATGAATACAACTAAGAAGTTATTTGTTTTTAAATGTTTATAATAGTTGCAGCATGGTAGCACAGTGGGTATCATTACCATCCCTGACTCTAAGGTGCTAGAGAATGTGTTGGAGAATGCTGAGAATGATAAACTGTAAATCAGAATGTGTGTACTAGTTTTGGTCTAAATTTTAAGCTTTATTTCAGACTTACTTTTAAACAAAGAGTGCTTGTGTTTAAATTAGAAACTATTCCAGCTCTAACCGCTAAGTTCGCCCATGATAGATACTGCTTCTGCTGATTCCATTACAACCCTCAAGGAGGTGAATATGCACGAATGAGCCATAACAGAACAATGCAAAACATAATGCCCTCATTGTGCAGGTTCCCCTTGTGGACCCTTGGGGCATGACTCCACAAGACCTCTGGGGTGTGCTGTGTTGTTTGGCACTGGGACCACTGTGGGTTGTGGGGTGGGGCCTCCGTGGATCAGACTTATTTGTCCAGTGCATTCAATAGATGCTTGGTTAGATTCAGAGCTGGGGAATAAACAGCAGGGTGTGGTAAACTGGGAGTTCTGGCAATTTGTGCAATAGTTGGTCCCCACTTGAATAGAAGAGCTTTGGAACCCCATGATCCCTTTACCAATATGCTGCTGCATATTTGGTGATCACTGTTATTCACTTCACCTGTCAGTATTTACTGTATAATGATATGACTGATTGTTGTTGTTTCATTGTACAATCTGTAGGGCCAGGAGGAATCCAAGGATATGTCTTTAGTATCTATGCTGATCAGCTACAGTATATCCTGTATTCAAACTTCTATAACACAAGCCAATGTTCTACACATGCGTCAAGAAATTCACAATCATCCCTTTACCCAAAACATCAGCTAAAGCATGCCTCACGAACTACAGTACCTCCTGATTACACTCACCTCCCTAGCCATGAACTGCTTTGAAAGGCTAATCAATGACTTAGTCTGGTCCTTCATGCCAAATGAACATGACCCCCTTGGTTTGGTACTGGAGCAACAGATTCACTGATGATACAATAGTCCATGTCTGGCATTCTACACATTGTGCCATCTAAATAAGAGGCAGGGAAACTATGTGAGGATGCTTATCATCAATTTTAGTTCTTCAACCTACTACTACACTACTGCAATCTTCCAAACACTACTGTAACATGAAAGGTTTCAGCAGGAGCTATAATACTTTCTACAAATGTTCAAGGCTCTGAATTGATTGTGAAAAGAATTCTGGATCTCAATAGGAATCAGACCTTCAATCAGCTTGTCTTACAGGCCTTGGATACCTTAGATGTCTTTATATGTTTTGCAGAGTTTGGGAACATTGCCCTAAATGTTTCACTGCAAGAATTACAGTATACAAGGTATAACTCTCTGGATGTGAAAAATAGATATCGTGAACTTTATATGTGTTTTCTTCATGTTCTCTGGTTTCCTACCGCTCTAAATATACATGCAGGTAGGGTTACTATGCTAAATTAACTTTGGGTGTAAATGCATGTGTGTGTGTTTGTGTGCACAGTGACCTGCAATGAACGGCATTCCATTAATGATGAATTCTCCCACTTTGTGCAGCTTGTTGCCACGATGCGTTCTGCTGACAATCTATATAAGAAATAAGTAATTTTCCACTGTAATTAGAGTATTACAGTTTGTAAACTAAATGACATTAAATAACTGAAGTAATAGCATTCTCTTTGATGTTCCTTATGTGAGATTCATAATAGGAGCTAGAAAAGGGGAATGGGGAATGGGGGATGGGTAGAACACTGCACTTTTAAAAAGGACTAAATGTTCTTTTTGTCACACATCTGGAAGGTCCCTGGGCCAAGTTCTGCCTGAGCTCCACTGATATGCTGTCACACCTAGTCAAACAATGTACTCTTAACATGAAACAGTGCTGTTAAATGATGAAGACATGATTTGAATGCAAGCCCATATCATTATACTGTACCTTGATCTATCTTATTTTTGGTGACTTACATGAGGCAGAAATAAATCTGTTGTGTCAGTTAAGAGTATTAAACTGTAACATTGTGCATGAACAAGACCTGCAAGGGAAAATGTGTAGTTCCTAGGACCTTAACTGTATGGTTCAGTTAAGTTTCAGTTCTTGGCTTACAATTTACACACTCCACAAAATACCAAGTACTCTAAGAAAAACAGATCTGCTTAAATGATTTCATACTGTGTTATACCAGAGCTTTGTTTCACAAAGAAGATTGCATTTTTCCTCACTGGCTTTGCACAGGGGGTGTTTTAGCACCTATAACATGATGATTATCTATGCTAATTCAGGAGGAGCTTTACTATTATCTGCGTAAACAAGCTTCATGTTAAAAAAAAGAGAAGAGTACAAAACCAACGTTCTGTTATTATATTCTCAGCAGATCTTTTGCCATTATGACATTATATTTTTAAAATAATTTCTGTGCACTGTATTCAGATGACATGCTTTTCTTGATTAGTATGGGAGCTGGGAAATGTTTGAGCCAGGCCACTCTCTACCTTGTACACTGACTTACTGTGCATGTATATATAGTTGGGACACACTTTCTCATCTATCTGTCAATGTGTTTTCTTTATTTTCATGACCATTTACATTGGTAGATTCTCACTGAAGGCATCAAA
>JAQMYG010000035.1:24503884-24525225 GCA_030014215.1 Clariallabes teugelsi | reverse complement strand
TTCAGCATTCCTTTACAATGTAGAAAGAAATAAAAATCAGGAACCATCATGGAGTTAGAAAGTGTTCTAAAACCTTTCTAAATATATATATATATATATATATATATATATATATATACATATATATCTGGTTGCATAGTTAAGCAAAAGCTATAAGTATTGTGTAACGATTGTGTAATCGTCCTACACAATAATAAGTTCTGACTCGTTAATCTGGTATCGATTGTAGTACATTATTCAGTAACAACAGCGAAACTACAGTAATAAGAGAGGTCTAGTTACAAGAGTAAGGAATTTGTGTTTCAAGGTGCCAACACGACCTGGGAATTCATTTGTTCTTTCGTTTCTCTTCAAAAAATGCTTTTTTTAAACCCTGGGAACAGGATGATCAGGCACCTGTGAGCTGAGAGGCTTAATTTGTATTGAATCCATAGTAACTGCACTCTGTTAATGAATTTATGGTAAGGTGCTCCTAAGGTGTGCATGGTAAATTGTAATGGAATGGCTTCCCATCCAGAGGGTATTCTACTTGCTGCACACCCAGTGTTCCTGGGATAGGCTCCAGATCCAGTGTGATTACTGAAAATGCATACATAAATATGAATATACTAAAGTGTGAGAAGAAATGCAAAATTGTTACAACACAAGCTTCTGTTCCAATGCTAAACAATCGCAGTTCCATTTCTGTTCCACATCAACATCATGGTGGCATTGTGCCATAGCAAGTAGGATTGCCACCTCAGAGCTCTAGTTTGTATGCAAGTGCGGGGTTGTATTGAATTAAGCAGATAAATCCAAAAGTCAAACCAAAATAGACAAAGAGGCTAAGTATCAATCGGCAGACAAACTAGGCTGGGTGGAACACAATAAACAAAGTGGGCAGTATTGGGAACGTGCAGACTAAAGGCTTGCAAAGATATACACTAAAAGTACTGTTTATTTTTGCGAAGTGTGCTAATTGGGAACATGTGACTGTGATTACAAATCTTGAGCACTAGAACTAGACCATATGACTGGCTTATATTTCATAGTTGAGCTGAGGATTCTGGGAAAGTGTGTGTTGGTTTTAAAGAGCAATAAAGACAGACAGTTAAGGCTACATTGATGTTACAGGATTTTTTTGTATTTTTCTTTGGCTCAGATATCTGTTTACAATGACGCTTGACATTCATTACCACAAGCAACGATTGTGCAGAATAATAGAACACAAATATTAATAACAACAAAAAAAAATCTTTGTTTTTCCATATAATCCCCTGCTACACTTATCACACCTATCCCAGTGTTTCACTAGTACTTGGATACCATTAAGGTAGAAAGTTTTCTCAGTACACCAGAGCCACGATTGAACTGCCTGCTTCATTTCTGAAATTCTGGCCTCTCAGGAACACTTTTAATGGCCTTTTAATTCCACAAACATGTCGAAATGGCTTGGAGCGAGGTCAGGACTGTACAGTGATGTGGCAATAACTCTTAGCCAAGTTGCTATAAAGTGCAAGTTATGCTCCTGAACAATTGTGTCTCTTCCGTAAGTTGGTGACACAGTATCCGGATACACAGACACGGATTTTCAAGGGTCAGGCGTTCCAGTCACTGAATCTTCAGTAGGTGTCCATCCACCTTGGTTGGGATCATCATTCGCAGTAGGTATGGCCTTCTTTACAACATTTGCACAATTCAAATGTTTTACTGCAGCTAAGATTATCATCACTGTACAGTTCTTGAAGTCTTCTGTAAATGTCACTGGTTTGACTTCGCACATGTCAATTTCTTGCAACATTGTTTAATCAAACTATTTTTTGTTCTAGGTTTGCCTGAGTCTATTTCCCAAATTATTTTTAGAAAGTGCTGTGACATGGGTATTTCATGTTGCAAAGACTACATACAAAAGTGGGCCATGTCTGATTGGAAAAGATTGGATTGCTGTATCTGTACAGTCCTAAAAACAGACATATGCTGCATTAAGGTAGAAAATCTGATCTGTGTCACTTCTACCTAGTAGTGTGAAAATAGTCTAAGGTGTCACAACATGAAATAATACACCCACTTTCCAGTGTAGACTATTCTGAGGAAATAAAATATAGCAAAGTCACATTTGAAAAATGCAACCCAATTAAGAGCATGTGTATTTTATTAAGAACAATGACTTCAAATGTTTACCAATTAACACTGATTAACATGTCTTAATCTAAGTATTTAATTCTAATTTTAACATTGAAAAAATTTAAAATTGTTAAAGCGCTAAAGCACTAAGCTGCTACAAAACTTTAACTCATTCCACCACTCTCACAAAAAGATACTAGCACAGAGGGCAGGGTAGTGTTTTAATGCTGCTTGACTTGCATCTGTAGGACCAACGCCCTTCCTTAATGGACAGGGTGGGCCAGCAGCCATTGCTGAATGGAGTAGGAATGTGGTCAGCTATCACACAGGAATGTGTAGCTGAGGGAACCACAATGTTCCCTGCCAAGTTTTGATGCTCTGACAAGGTAATCCCATATCTCATTACCGCCAGTGCCAGTACTGGTGGTGGAACCTGTCCTACTGTACCTCAGACAGCCAGCATCCTGTTTATCTTTCCATAGCTTTATGTCTGATGTGGAAGATTCCTATCGCTTGTAAATTATCAAACACTACCCCAGCATGCAAAGACCCCAAGCCTGCTGACCTGGCCTACATACATCTCAGATCCCAATCTGATCGACCACCTTTGGCATGCCCTAAACAAACAAGTCTGATCTACGGAGCCCCCACTCCTCAACCCACAGCACCTAAAGGATCCGCTAGATAACGTTCCTGTACCAGAAACCAGTGCACACCTTCAGAGACCCTTTGGAGCCAATCACCTATGGGCACAAGTGGAACACAAAATCTAAGTGGTTACAATGTTAATTATTAAAAAAAAATTTCATACATGCCATGTCTTCTTTAGATGTAGAGAGGGTGAACAAATAGTCGCTGAATGTGCGATGGTGTGCTTTGGTGGTGATATTGTTCATGACCTAGGCTACCCCAACAACATTTTTCCCCAAACACCCCTAGGAGCTATTTGTCCAAGAAGGATATTGATGGAATGCTGCATCAGATGATCTGGCTTCCTCAATCACCCAATCTAAATCCAATTGAGATGGTTTAGGGTTAGTTGGACCGGAGAGTGAAGGTAAAGCAGCCAACAAGTACTCAACGCCTTTGGGAACTCCTTCAATATTATTGGAAAACCAGGTGACAAAAGTTGGCTACTTTAAAGAATCAAACATATAAAATATTTTTGGGTTATTTAACACATTTGTTTGATTACATAAATACACATTTGTTCTGGCATAATCTCAATGTCTTCAGCAGTCATATACAGTATACAGTATTGTTAAAAAATTTATATGGATATATATTGAATGTGGCATGTCCATTGTTTTGGACGTGTTCAGAAGCAGGTTGTTGTCTGTTTCAGGAGTCTGACTCGTCCCCTCCAGAAATAATTCCTATCACCATGGTGTCATCTGCAAATTAACTATAGTCTTAATGGAGTTGGTGGGGATGCAGTCATGTGTCACGCAAAGTCAGGCAGCAAGAATGATGTGATGTGACTCTGTGCCAGTTTTTCAAAACACTTCATGACCACTGGAGTGAGTGTTACTGGCTGATAGTCGGGATGGCAGACAGTGATAGTGACCAGTTGAAAATCTCAGTAGCGACATTGGCCAGCTGATCTGTGGCTTTCCTTGGATTTATGGCCCTAAGTGTGCGCCTTACTGTACCTCCCACTCCTCCACTTTGAGGGTGGAGCTACTGTTTTCTGCTGGATATGGTGTACAGTATATATCAATGCTGACTTTACCTCGAACTGAGCAAAGATCAGATTCAAAGATTCAGTTCCTCTGCCAGTGATATATCACCTTTAGCTGCTTGTACTGTAGATTGGGCCTGTGGTTAGTGAGATGCCGAATATCATCCCACACCTGGTTTGCGTTGTTGCTATCCAGGCGTTTCTTGATATTTGTCCTATACTGTACCCTGGGCACCTTTATATACATATCTGGTTATACATACATATAATACTCTTGGCCCCATTTCTTTTGTCGTAATTAAAGGATAGTTTAATTTGTCTTCATTTATAAATTTGCTTTAGATTGCTTTCTTTTAATTCATGTTTCCCCAAATTCCAAGTGATTTTGTTTGTAACTGAAATAAATTTCATAGCATAATCTATGCATTAAATTTCAGTAACTTGGGGCAATTATATAATTTAAAACGTTCAACTGAGGATCACATAAATGAGTTTCCTTATACATACACTCATTACCTCTCATGCCATACAAATGTTTTTCTGACCTAACTGGATTTTTATGAGTACCATATTTCTTTCGCAAACATTGTACAAGTTCATTTGTATCCATCTTGATAAATGAGGCCTATTAATCCTGAAACTCTCCCACACAGTTTACATCTTATTTTAATAGTGGCTGTCAAAATAACTTGAGTTGCTGGAGGTATTTTTACTGTGTCAAGCTGACCTTACTACCAATTCCTGCTACCAGTACCAGCATCTGCACCTTATCATTATTAAAGGGCTACCAGTATGATTACTAGCTGTCAGTGAGGCCCTAAGAACTAATAGTATGTTCCAAGGCAACCAGCAAGCAGATGCCAATAAAAGATTTTAAATCATATGGAATACAGAAAGAAAGTCTGCAAACCCAATATATCACCTGGCAAGAGATGGAATATCAAAACAATGAACATAAAAATATTTCTAGAAACATACAGTAGGGGTCACACAATTGCAAAGGAGAACCAAGTATACAGTAC
The DNA here is from genome assembly GCA_030014215.1 of Clariallabes teugelsi. Classification (NCBI taxonomy): domain Eukaryota; kingdom Metazoa; phylum Chordata; class Actinopteri; order Siluriformes; family Clariidae; genus Clariallabes; species Clariallabes teugelsi. The sequence goes on along the minus strand of JAQMYG010000035.1, from coordinate 24,520,419 downwards.
ATCTAGGAACTGGCCTCCAAAGCAGTAAACATGGAGGAGCCGGGAATATTTAGTTTATATTTACTGCAAGTTTTCAATGTGCACCTTTTATTTATGGGTGGCATGGTGGCATAGTGGTTTGCTTTGAGGACTTGCACCTGCGGGGTTAAGACTTCGAGTCACACCTTTGGATCTGTGTGAGGGTAGATTGCATAGCTTAGTGGTATTCCTCTGGGTGCCCTGGTTTCCTCTCACAGTCCAAAGGCATGCAGCTTAAGATAACTGCCATTTCCAAATTGCATGTAGTTTGTGTGTTTGAGACTGGCACCTCAATCTCTAACACACTTACAGATAGAAGTATTTATGGTGACCCCACCTAGTGCTCCGAGGCTCATGGATAGGCTACAGCTGATCCAGTACAGTGTGTGTGTGTGTGTGTGTGTGTGTGTGTGTGTGTGTGTGTGTGAGAGAGAGAGAGAGAGAAAGAGAGAGATACTATAGATGACCTTGAGAATTGAGAGTTTATATGAGAGTATTATGATAGGAAGATTATGTGCACAAATAATTATCCACTATTTAGGTTGAAGGGTGAAAAATTGTTCCTGACAATAAAAATAATAAGGTTATGGGACTGCTTACCAACTATTCTTAGCTTTTAGAGACAAACTGAACATTCATGCTTGCTTTGTCCTCTTCCAGTGAATTTTCTGCGTCAGCACATTTGGAAATCGTACCGAACCAGCATTTGCGTGAATAACATGTCTGCCCATGAATATCTTTTTACTCATTCTCTCCCATCATTAATTTCTATCAGGAAAAAAATAAATATGTCAGAGTTAACCTGATATACAGGGTCATGCTGTAACAAGAGTTAGAGTTCAATTCTACAAAGTGCTCTGAAAAGATAATGAAAATAATGTAGTCTAAAACTGAAAACACAAGACAAACAGCTTTATTATCCATTCACTTATCATCTTCAGTATGATGATACCAGTACTGATGATGACCACCATATAAGCACTTCTATCTCACTCTCACTAGTCTGTTTCTTTCCCTTTGTTACAAAAAATGGACAGCCTAGTGGAATTAACACTTGGGCTATATCATGGTCATGATGGCAGTAGATCCAGAGCCTAACCTAAAAACAATGTGCTTGACATGGGAATACATCCAGATTGCAACTAAGGGCGATTTAAAGTCCCGAATTCACCTACTTGGCATTTTTGTTTAAAGTGAAAAGAATCTTCAGAACCCAATAAAACCCACACAGACCTGGTTAGAATGCTTGAAACTCCATACAAAGAATATCCCACGATCGAGAGCTATGAGGTGGCAACGCTGCCCTTGCAAAGCCATGCAGCAAAATAAGGTACGAACAAGTTTTTCAAAACAATTGAACATCACTATTGAATTGCAGAGGACTTTATTGCTACAGTTTTATCATAAATGGAAATTCGATTGAGAGATCACTTGAACCTTTAACCAGTTATCCTACACTAGTCAGCTGTAACATCATGACCACTGATAGGTGACCTGAACATCATTGATCACTAAGTATACACCAGTGAACTGGTGACAGGATCATTGGCAGCATAGGCTCACCCAAATGTATAATGCTCAGATGTATAATGCTCAGATGTATAATGAGATAAAAATGTAAGTCGCTCTGGATAAGAGCGTCTGCCAAATGCCTAAATGTAAATGTAAAGCAGCAACAAAATGGCAAGCCATAGAACACCCAGTGCACCACATCTCGCCACACATGGGGCCCAGCAGGCAAAAAGCCCAAGGTCACCAACCCAGCCTCCAAACACACCAGACCTTAATCCGATCAAGCATCCATGGGAAGAATAGAAACATGGAAATAAAATGATAGGCAAAAATCATGAAGAATTATTGTTACTGAGCATCGTTTTGTTTCATTGTAGTCTTAGGAATTAGAAAAGAAATACAAATTATACTGCATTACAGATTACATCCACTGTGTGAACTGACCTCTGACACTGAGACAACTGCCTGGTCAGATGTTTTATATTCCACAAAATCCCTGGCTATGAACATCGTGCCAACACATATAAATGAGAGAATGTGTCAAAACCTCCACATGTGCTCAGTCCCTAACATGGGACCTTTGTTAACATGATCACATAGGCAGCTGGGGCCAGAACTGAACCATGGTGCTAAGTGAAGAGAAGAGCCATTAGGAAGGAAATGAATATCCAATGCTTTTGGGGGGCCTCTAAGGAATTAGTCAGACATTGTCTCATGACACACTAACATATGTGGATCACATATAGAGACAAACTCTAGATTAAGAGCACAGGATTTGTTGATGAGTTTGGAGGTTGCATAGTTTGCTGAAATGTAGGCTATGAGGCCTTTGTTCACTTAGATTAAATGTGGGGTGCTTCACCATATTTTCCACTCCCATGGCTTTGCAGGAGAGTGTTTTAGAAGAGAGGAGACAGTATGCAGTCCATGTTTAAGGAGACTGGGGGCAGGGTTTTCAGTCAGGCGGAATGTACAGCTCAAGTCTGCATATCCAAACAAAGCCAGAAGCTCTGTGGATAGAAAACAAATCCATTCTCAAGGCTCAGTTGAAGATTGGAAAAACATTGTCTGGTCTTTTTTTGGATCTTCACTTGTCCAATTCCAGTGAACCTGGGACCGCTGTAGCCTCAGATTTCTGTTTTTGGCTGACAGGAGAGGAACCTGATGTGGTCTTCTGTTATGCTAGTCCATCTGCCTCAAGGTTCCACAAGTTGTGCACTGTGACTTGCTTTTCAGGTCACCACAGTTGTCAAGACTGATTATTTGAATTGCTGCAGACCTACCATCAGTTTGACCCTGACTAGAACATTGGATTTTCCAGGTCTTAATAGAGGGTTAACTAATCATAGGTTTACTCCTCCTATGCCAGAACTTTGGTTCACTGTTTTTTTTTTTTTTTTTTTTTGTCTGTAGGTCAATGAATGCAAATATTAAGCTAAATCTAATGTTTTTTTTCATATAACTTCTGGTGAATTTTCCAACTCCTTTTTTAATGAGTAGACTTAAATGAACAAATTAGGTGAAAAAGAAAAAAATACATAAGGACAAGCTTTTATTGATAGCATACGAGCACAATTTTTAAGTCTCTTTGGAGCAAACATAAAAGTTCCCACTGCATGATCATGGTGGTTACTAGGAGACAGAAAAAAGCAGAGTTTTCCCAGTGATGCAGAAATGGGAAAATGACTTTTAAAGTAGTGTCACTTGAGATGCACATTCCAGCCTTTGCATTAAAAGGGAGGCTGAAATGCTGGCTGAGTGGCCTGTCATTGATATCTGCCATTGGGTTTTGGCTGGGAAGGAACTTGTGTTGCACCCTTACCCAGCGTTTTGTACTGAGGCTAAAGGAGAAGCCATCCAAATGTCAAGCTCAGCTTGAGATCCCACTCTCTCTCTTTCCCTCTCCCTCTCTCTCTCCAGTGTCTCTCAAATAAGCATACCACTTGGCTGCTTAGAGAAGGCAAAGCAAGTAAGACAGCGAAAGATGGATAGAAGTATGTGGGCCAGATGTACTTTCAACTGCTCCTCATGTCCAGCCTGGGTTTCTAGTTATTTGAAGGTCAGCCACATTACACATCACATCTGCAGATACAAACAAACTCCCCTTGCCCGGCTGTGCTCCTGTTCAACTGTCATGTTAAGTTAAAGCAGCTTTTGTGCCGAGCAAGTGTGGTCTCAATTTTGTGACAGCAAATTACTGCAGAACAGCTGACACCAATATAACACAGCAATGTATCTAATATACACGATTTACATAACAAAATAGAGAATACTGCTATTTTTACATATCATTAATCAGTAACCACACAATTACCCTTATTTTTCATGGTATTTATGAACATAATTAATAGTGAAATTAGAGGTCAGTGAATCTCGGGAGGATGAATGCATCATTGGTTTATGCATCTGCCTCAGATGTTTTGATCCCTTTGATAACTTGCTATGAAACCCTAGTCCTGCAGCACTCAGTCCTGCATATTTGAGTATTTTTCCTACTCTAGCACACCAAATTTAACTAATCAGCTCATTAAAACCACTGCCTGAGGTGATGTGGTTATGTGAAAACAGAGAAAACACGACAAAGTGACGCACAAGGGGTATCCAGAACCATTGTGTCATATGTGTTGCAATTCGTAACACAGTTTTTCATAGACTGAACTCATACTGTTACTTTATTACCGAAATGTGAAATGAACATATACAAAGTAATAATGATTTGGGGCTCTGCATGATACGGTTACCCTGGTGCTCCACTAATGGATGCTTACTGACTCATACAAAAAATGCAATCATTTTGAAACTCAACCTGGTCTGACTTTCCCAAAAGCATTGCAGCATAAGCATCATCAGTAAACCATTAAATGATAGAATTATCATCACTCTGTCTACCAGTTAAGATATTCACAATGTCGCAATGCTTTTGGGAAACTGTGTACTGATCTCATAAGGAATTACAGGAAGAAACAATATAATCAAACCCACCACCTTTACAAGGTTTAACTGACAGTAATTGTACTTCAATCAGAAACCAGAGGGATGCTTACAGACATAGACCAGCTTATACAGTATTCAAAAATACAAAAACATATTCCTCTTTAAACTTCTGCTGCAAACGTAAAGACTGATGCTCACACTGAAAACAATTAGTCCTGTTTTAAATATAATGTATATAATATCAAAAGATATATAAGATGGTTAGGGGTTCCTTTTTGGTCCTTTCAAAATGTCTCTCATCATCTTTACGGGCATTTCGTTACCATTGTATGCTCTGGTTTCATCGCCAGGCATCTAAATGTATGTAAAATGACCTTATTCTTTTTTTAAAGTGTTATACAAATAAACTGTAACCAAATAGTCAAAAGACTTTTTGCAAACTTCACCCACCCACTCACTCATGCACTCACTCACTCATTGTCTATACTACTTTATCCTCTATTCAAGGTTGCGGGGGGCCTGAAGCTAATCTAGGATCCAGCTAATCCATCACTTACGGCACGAGACAGGGCAGACCCTGGATGAGGTGCCAATCCATCGCAGGGTACAGTACATGCTCATTTACACACTACAGGCAATTTGGGAACACCACTTATCCTAATCTGCATGTCTTTGGACTGCGGGAGAAAACTGGAGCAGCTGGAGGAAACCCACCAAGCAGGGGGAGAACATGCAAACTCCATGTACACAGACCCCGAGGCGGGAATCAAACCTGGACCCTGGAGGTGCAAGTTGACAGTGGCATGGTGCCTTAGTGGTTAGGACTGTCACCTGGACCCTGGAGGTGCAAGGTGACAGTGCTAACCATTAAGCCACCATGCCACCTTTTTACAAACTTCAGCCATTCAGTCAATCAATCACCTGAGCTGATCAGTTAGGTCAACAAAATCATAAAGCCAGTCTAATTCCGGTCTTTTGATAACAGCAGACATATTTATGTGAAATACTCCTGCCTTTGGGCTTGCCTCTAAGGTGAACCTTGCATGAGTAAACTTTGAATATAAGAAGACCACTAATTCAAGGCTTAGATTACCTAAAGCAAATAGATACTCATCTCTTGACACAATAGACTCAGTGGTGAAACAATATATACATTATTTTATTTTAGCAGCTGACTGTAATAGGGGCTATGTGGGCCTGAATGCCTGTGTGATTCTAGCTTCAGATTAGACTTTGAGTTTGATGTCTATCTTAGCGTGGCTGTAAATTACTCTGCTGGTGAATAATGGAGGCCTGTAACTACTGGGCTTGTTTGCAAAGTGAGGAGTGGGGGTGTAGTCAGGTACAAGGCAGAAGAATTGTTTAGAAGGCACAGTTTGCGGTTCACAGCCTGACTGGAGTGGATCATTTGTTTGTGCCTGGTTTGTGTTTCCCTTTGTTAACTTTGGGTTTAGATTACAGGGAGAGGTGAGAATGGGATTGTAATTGTGCCCCACACACAGTCATGCAACTTCCTAAACAAACACACACACTTTTTGTGAACCTCATGACCTTGTGAGATTCAATTCAATTCAATTCAATTTTATTTGTATAGCACTTTTAACAATAGTCAGTGTCACAAAGCTTTTTACAATCAAAAGAAAATTATGGAATTTTTTTTGTGAAAAATATGTATGAATCAAAATTATTAGATAGTCCCTGATGAGCAAGCTGAGGACGACGGTGGCAAGATAAAGGTCCCTGAAATGGCGATAGGAAGAAACCTTGAGAGGAACCAGACTCAACAGGGAACCCATCCTCATTTGGGTGATAACGGATAGCAGGAATTGTTTTGCAATCATAATGTGTATTAGGTGGCTGGAAGTTCTATATAACAGTTGACGTCATTAAATTAATATGGAGTCCAGTTCGTTATTGGTGGCTTAGGTAGATTGTAGGAAATTACAGTCTTGAACTATTGAGTGACTGCAGTCACTCAGAGAACAGCTGTATGTATCAGCCGAGGTCAGGACCGTCTTCATGGTAAATTGGAACCGTCCCCAGTCACCACACGCATCCCAAGCAGACAGCATGGGGCACCCATGCGACAAGATCTACAACCAGAAGCAGGACACCAGGATGAGTCAAGAGGGAAGAGGGAGTCTGGATCACTGGCAGCTCAGGTGCAACATGTGTACTCGACAGAGACAGACAGGGAGAGGAAGGGAGGAAGGAACCAAAAAAAAAAAAAAAACTTATTTTTCAGCATCGTTTAGTGACAATATTCTTTATCTTGGCAATATTTCTGAGATGAAAGAATGCTATTCTGATAATATTATTTATATGAGTTGCAAATGAAAGACTGGAATCTATAATCACACCAAAGTCTTTTACTGCTGTACTTGATGAAACAGAAAGGCCATCCAAAGTTGCAGTGTGATCAAAAAGCTTGCTTCTAGCTGCATGTGGTCCTATAACTAGAACTAATGTCTTGTCAGGATTAAGCACGTCCTTCACACATTTTGCTGAGACGTATTACTGTGTGTCATCAGCATAACAGTGAAACCTAAATATTTATTTCCTATTCCTATTCATAGTCTTTTATTTTAAGGTCACGAGCAGTTGTCTAAGAATTTGAATACCATGCTTACGAATTAGGTTGCCCAGAGGAAGCATGTAAAGAGAAAAAAGCAGTGGGCCTAAAACCGAACCCTGTGGAATACCAAACTTCACTTGAGAACATCCAGAATAGTCACCATTTAAATCTACAAACTGATAAGGATCAGTCAAATAGGGTCTGGGCCCTTCATTCCTACTACGTTTTCTAATCTGTGATGGAGATTATTATGATCAATGATGTCAAAAGCTGCACTGAGGTCGAGTAACACAAGCATAGAGACCCAACCCTGATCAGTGGCCAATAGGAGGTAATTTACTACTTCAACAAATGCGGTCTCTGTGCTGTGGCCTAAATCCTGACTGATACAGTTCATGTATGCTATTCCTATGTGGATATAAACATAACTGCTGCACTACTATCTTTTCCAGAATCTTAGAGATAAAGGGGAGGTTTGATATCGGCCTGTAATTGGACAGTGGTCAGATGTGTAACTATGGAACCAAATAACCTAAATTTACTATAAAATGCAAAAATTATAATATATATAAAATAATATGCTAATAAACATCTTGTTTTTGATATTTGGCATATATACCATGGCAATGATCATAAATATTTGATAAAGTGCAACAGGAAGGAATACTGCTGGTAATGTGTGTATTGCCTAATCTTAAATTGTTCATTAGTTTCACTTACTGTATGAGCTCGACATCTAAAACCCAACCTGGATACACAAGACACCCAAATTTTCTTAAAACTCTATTGAACGATGTAAGGAAAGATTTAGGTTTTCTCTTGTATGCCCTGCAGTGTAATATTACACACTAATGAATAGGTGGTTTTATTTAATTCTATTCAATTTGTAGAGTGTAATGAATGCCACCAACTTGTTATGTGTATACGCAAGATAATCGAAGGCAAGTGTGGGGCGGGGTACAATACAAAATACTAGGTCGACTTCTGGGATGCAATGCCTCAGGCTGGTCAGAGACTGTTTTTGTATATTGGTTTATGCAGTGTAAACATCATGAGTCCTTGTTACCTTGACATTGAAACAAAATGGGGACATACTGTACCAAATACTACAGAATTTTTTTTATTATTGTAGTTTACAGTCAGTTTATTGCTACTAATATACTTTATAACATAAAACATTGTATTAAAGTGTAGAATAATGTGAATCATTTCCATCATATTTGGACCCATCAGTATGAATCAGTAATATATAATCAGTCCAGAAATGTACCCAGGAAAACGATCAGTGATTGCTTTGTGGTCTGTTAAATTACTAGTTTCTAACTTTTGGATAAATATGGTCATATATGTAGAAGATGAACTTTACACTCCAAATCAAAACATTTATATTGGATTAGTGTTTCACAAATCGCTGACAAGGCAGGTCAAACTGAAAAGAAATGCAGCAAATACAAGCAAAATAATTCAATAATTAAACTTTCCCTAAAAAAAAGCCACATCTAGGCCAAAGGCCAAAATTATAATATTTACAATGTAATGAGGCACACGTTTTGGTTTTTCATTTTTTCATCTCTATCCCACAACCACAGTGATATCTGTAATCTCTAGGTCCATGGCCCTGACCACAAAAAGACATGCTGCAGCTGTCCAAAATGAACACACTTTCAAAGATTCCCAAGGAGGAATATATTCTTTGTAAACAAATGTTTGGAAAAATAATCTCTCCTTTTCATGTGTTCTGCATTGCTTTATTGTTCATCCAATTTCTCTCTCTCTCTCTCTCTCTCTCTCTGTTGGTTCATGAGCTGGTCGTCATTGGGATTGGGTGGTAGGGGAGATCTGACGTCCAAACTGAGAGCAAGTTTCATACGAAGGGAAGTGACTCAGCCCAGTCCCAGGATTCCTGGTTTTAGACACCGAAGCATGATGTCATAGTGTTACATTTCTGAGGGTTACTAAGCATTGGGGTTTTTATATATAAGGGGGGTGGTGGTGTTTTTTTTGTTTTTTTTTGTTGAGACGTGTAATGTGTACATGATCACTAAACCTTACAAACTGCATGTCACAGCTTACTTTTCATTTCCATAAGCATATCTTATAGAAATAGAAATGAAAGTGGAAAAGAGAGACTGCTGAAACATTGTTTAAAAAAATCACAGAAAATTAACAGTCATGTTTATCAACTCCGAGCCTTTTCAAATTAGATGCGAACGAATTTATTCATACACCATTCACTGGAGCATGGACCTGGAGCACTGCAACTCTGGACAGGAAATCCTGAGTTTGTGTACATTTACATACTAATGTAAACCTTCATTGGCCTACAAAGATCTTTAAACATTAAACTAAAAGATTCATAAATGAAACCCAGTGCCTTTCTGTATCAAGCATTTCCCAGATTGCAGATGGCCAATCGTTGCTTGCTATAAGAAACAAATACCAGGCCTGAAGCCACAGAACAGAAATATCAGGCGTTCGTTCTATAGATGTGACATTTACAGTCTGTATTGCAATTTTTTAGAAATTAATGATGGATACATATTCACAGATGTTTGATTAATTCCTGTGTGAAAACATCTGTGCATATACAGAGCCACTCTTAATTCACTGAAGACCATAAGACTTTTAAAAAGCAGAATCTTTTTAAAAGGTGCATTACAATAAAAAGCAGACTGCTTCCAAGTCCTGACACATTAAAGCTGTAGCTCTTTAATTCCACCATTACTCTGTAAAATCACACACACACACATTTTTTTTTCCTACTCTCCTCCCTTTTTACCTCTCTTCCTTTCCCTGTTGTATAAGAATACTGTTGCCAGGCAGATGTCTTTATGCGTTTCAGGCTGCGTCTTATGCAGCAAACTAACAACAGACTGTCTTTGTTCCCATGTCCTTTTAGGGAAACCTGCAACACTCACCATGACACTAAGAACTCTCCATATTCACATTATACCCCAGCAAAACCAATAATGTAAGAAGAATTGCACTAACAACAGTTAAAGTGGGAAAACACATATCTGTGTATGGATTTTTAAGGTTTTTCGATTCATGTTCCAGAGTGTAATCTCCATGCTTTGTAGGCATAATGATGTCAGATTGTTATGACAATTTTGTTAAAACACACACACAGATTTTATTGTGTCAAATTAAACTTATTATTATAAAGGTGGAGTTGAGACTTGCATCATGCACACATGTTAAAAGTAAGATTTTGTCATTTTAGATAAGCTTTAAAAAATTTTTTATTAAAAATATATCAGAACTAATTTACCTAATGGGTGAAATGTTGCCAAAGGCAGTCAAATGATAGGAATATAAGGAATCTACTTCAGAATGATCAGTTTCTCTTGTTAATCCATATTAATGCGATTTATTTAATAAGGGACATACGATACCAGATCAAGCCTACAGTCTGATGCCATACACATATGAAAGTAAAACCAACCAAACAAGTCTTCACACACTTAAACATCTGTTTACATGTAAGATCAGCAGATTTGACATTCCTTTTAAGTCACTATGTCTTAGCAAATTGTTGCAGTTTCTTTTAAGACATACTGTCTCACGTATAGGCAGGATTTGCTTTCATGTGGAACCAAAAAGACCATCCCATTTTAGTACTGCCTGAATGACTTCCATGTGTGCCGTGTATCATGACAGCACACCAACAGTCTTAGAGGATGTCTTTGAAGTTAGTAGATTTCTTGGGAGGGGTGGAAACAGAAGAATGGCCTGATGTATATGCCATTGCTTGACTATTTCAACCCATTACTATCAGTCAGGGTCATTTCATTTAGTGGAAAAAAAAACCCTAGAGCATTTATATTAGCACAAAAAGGCTGCTCTTAAATCTAAGTTGTAGAATTACAGTCCAAGTCCAAGTTTTCATTCTTGATGTGTGTTAAACACAACAAAGGCAGTCATTTTAATGTACTGACAATCACATATCACTACAATTTCTTTATCATATTACAGATTGGCATGTGGAGTGGAAAATTACACAATAGCTCACTCATTCACGAATCGCCTATACCGCTTTATCCTGTATACAACCAGGAGACTTACAGTAGGGCACAAGGTGGGGTACACCCTGGATGGGGTGCCAATCCATTGCAGGGTACACACAGACACATGCTAATTCATGCTAATTTTGGGAACGATAGTTAGCCTAATGTGCATGTCTTTGGACTGTGGGAGAAAACCGAAGTATCCAGAGGAAACCCACCAAATATGGGGAGAACATGCACACAAACCCTGAGGTGCGAACCCGGACCCTGGAGGTGCAAGGCAACACTGCTAACCACTAAGCCACCGTCCTGCCATTTTAAATGAAACTATACTTTATTTCTAGACTTATCACCAAGGGTAAAAATAGTGTAAAGTTCTTAACAGTATTACAGTATGTAGATAAAAGTACAGGAGAAGGAGAATAAAGCATGAGGGCGGAAACAGTCCTGTAAATTTTTTGAAGTTTGTCTTTACTGCAATAGACCTGGCTTGACGTTTGAAATTCACTTGGCATTTAAAGTTTTGTACACTCAGCTACCTACTGTAACTGTCCGGGATTGAATTCCAAATAGTGTTAAATGGCAAGTTAGTGTGCTATGTAGTTTGTACAATTCCTTGTTCCACACATCATGTAATGCCCTTGCACAGGGGTTAGAGTTCGATTTGGGATTCAGCTTTGTATTAGAAGCTAGTTTGATTTGAAAGTTACCTGTCAACAAAGCAGTGAGGTGAGTCATGAACTTGTCAGCATGTTGCAGGAAACTTGCACTCACGTTAACTAGCAGTAATGAGGGATTGAAACACAACACGGATGGTTCAGAGGCAATTTGGAACGACTAATAAGCAATTACTATGGAGACACAGTGTTGTTTAAGATGACATAATTTTACCAGATGTGTTTTCTTACTGAAAGTCCTTCCGTGACTGACTTGTGGATTTTGGCACGCAGCTGCTCTCCCCTCTTTCCATTACTGCGTACTGCACTTCATTCCTTTAATGGTATTATTATTAGTAGTAGTAGTATTACTACTTCTAATATGACTTCTACAGAAAATTATTTATACTATTTTCAGGAGATCAAAGATGTTAAGTTCAGCCTTTATTTGTCACATAGACATTATAGCACAGTGAAATTCTTACTTCACATATAACTGGGGTCAGAGCGCAGGGTCAGCCATGATGCAGCGCCCCTGGGGCAGATAGGGTCAAGGACCCAATAGCGGCAACCTGGTGGAGCTGGGGCTCAAACCGCCAACCTTCCGATCAGTAACTCAGTGCCTTAGCCCTCTGAGCTACTAATGCCCCAGATGTTTGAACCATCCAGATCTAGGAGTCAGCAGTGATATCTGGGTGGGAGGGATGACATTACTGCCTCACTTGTCAATCAACGCAAAACTAACCAATCCTGGGTGTCTGTAAGAGTGTATACAAAAGAGTGCAATTAGATGATGTAGAAAATATTTAGTTGGCTGACATCAAGTATCACTATGGGAAACAAAAGGTCCACTGTATGAATATTGGTGGGGGTGTTTATGAAAACATTGTTAATTCATTTCTAATAGGCATATCAAAACCATGCCAATACATTTGCACTGGCTAAAACACAAAGCTTGGCCTACTTGAATTTGTTTGTCTTAAGCAAGAAACAGGTACCAGACCTAATTTTAGTGCCGATTAATCCACCTGATTTTTGCTTTTGTCTTACTGGATGAAAAGGACACCTTTATTATTGTTATGCAGCATACAGCATTCTTGACTTCATTCTTCGTCTCAGCTTGGAAGAAGTCTGTGGTCAGATCACCTGGCCAGCCATTGCATGAAACACCTGGACCAACTTTGCACAAGGGAACAAAAGTGGGACTGGGAATTTAACCCTTATCCTCCTGAGCTGCCACTATTGATATGACTTACAGACATCACATGCATGCATATACCCCAGGACTAATCCCAAGTATGGCCAGAGGATTTGCTTAAGGGCACATTGCTATGATCAAGCTATGATCCTATTGCAGCCAAATTGCTTGGACGTAAGTGTAGGCATTAGATTTTCCTCTGGGTCAATCACTTTAGGACTGGAACACTTCATAGACTTCATGGATTATGGACTGGAAAATAATGTCATCAATTTGCTTGCAATGTACAGAATATGCTACAGAAATGTCTGCTTATTTTCTTGACATGGCTGAGAGGAAGATGTCGCCAAGTGAAAGAGTGTGAAAGATTGGGTTTTACATATAAAATAAGGAAAACTTCCTTATACACTGGTGGCCGAAAGTATTACAACATATGCAACACATTATGGTTCTCCCTGTGAACAAAGCACATGATGTCACTAATTAGTTCTAGCCTATCTAACTGAAGAGTTGCCTTAATTACAATCAGCTGGTTTAGTTAATGGATGGAACAAATATGTGGCAGGACTTTTACTTTTTAAAGCCAGGGTGTCCACGTTTGCTCAAAAATAGCTAAAACTGAGTCCTGCAGGCTTTGAAGAATAAAACATGTCATATTAATATTGATTGTTTATTGCATAAAATATATTTTTTCATATAAAAATGAGAATTTCATTAAAACAATGAATTTCACTTCTGTCTCAATACATTTCGCCACCAGTATAAAGAGAGAATGTCTGCCATACTCCTGTGAATCAACTGGGTAAGATGCTGAGTAGCAAAATATTTGATGTGTCAGCTCAAAACTTTCACTTTTTACAGCACTTCTAATGGTTTCATCTGGTTAGAATTGTAAATTAGTGGTGTACTAATTCATGGTGAATGCCACTGAACAGTTAAATTGTCATTACAACCATGTGTGCACACCTCCTGTGAATTACTTAAAACTCGACTCTTTCAAATCCTCTAGTGTTTTGGATGACTGATGATGCGGTTCAGCTGTAGTTCATGAGAACACAAGCAGGAACTATTTCACATCCACAAAAAAGAAACAAACAACATGATTATAAAATCTTACTAAACAACTCAGACATAGTGGTCAGTAAAATGGTTTCTATTAAACTATGGCTGTGGTTGATTCTAAAGGGATTATGACGAAGCCCCGTTGCGTCTGAAGGATCCACTCTTCACAGTGGAGACCTCAAAAGGGTCTCCCCACATAGGGGTCAAAAGTAACAGCCATTTGGAACACCCTTGAATGAGTTTATAAAGCTAAAACTGTTGGTTTGTTGTGGCACCATCACTGACGCTCCTGTAAACTAGAGCAATTATCACAGTTTAATAATGAACAGATGAAAAAAGCAACAACAACTCAACAAAAACATTCCCAAGCTGCCACTAGTTATATTTACAAGCAGCTGTTCTGATTTTGAAACGTGACATTTATCATCAGTACCCAGAAAACACTAGGCGTCGACTAATTCTACATAATAACCTAGAAGATGACTAAATCTAGGTCAAATTGGGTTGGTCTGTCTATTGACCTGTTCCTGAATGACTTTAAACATCTTTTGATGTGATTTTTAAATTTACATCTCCAAACAGTAAGGGGCAAGAACACAGAAAAAAAATTAATTGGGGTCTAAAAGATGTCCAAAAAACACCAACACTGGACATCCCATAACCAGGTAAACAAGGGAAGATATACTGTATTGGACAATCATTTGCAGAACACACAATTCACAATTTACACATTATATACAGTATAGTGCATTCAGAAAGTATTCTGATTCAGTTCACTTTTTTCAATAACAACCACAAGTTGTTTGGGTAGGACGTGACAAGCATGGCACACCTGGATTGGGGGATTTTCTGCCATTCTTCTTTGCAAATCCTCTCAAGCTCAGTCAGGTTGGATGGGGACCATCAGGTGACAGCCATTTTCAGGTCTCTCCAGAGATGTTCAATAGGGTTCATGTCAAAGCTTTGGATGGGCCACTCCTGTGTTGTCTTGGCTGTGTGCTTAGGATCGTTATCATGTTGGAAGGTGAATCTTTGGCCAAGTCTGTGGTGTGGAACAGGTTTTCATTGAGGATATTGCTTGACCAGTCTCCCAGTGCCTATTGCTGAAAAACACCCCGAGCAGGGTGCTGCCACCACTATAGTTTTACTGTTGGGATTGTTTTGGGCAGGTGATGAGCAGTGCCTGGTTTCCTCCAGACATAACATTTAGAATTGAGGTCAAACAATTCAATCTTGTTTCACCAAACCAAATTATTATATAATAAATGCTATTGTGAATATTTTACACATAAAAGGAATTATTAAGTAAATAAATTATTAAAATTATATTTATCACTTTAGCTTCATACAACCCTACAAATCTCTGCCATCGGTGGACTCATTAGGGGAGTGTTTATCATTTTTAAATGTCTGTACTTAATTTGCTGTCAAATCTTACAGTATGTCTTGCAGCAAATGCCTAAATACATTTTATTTTCAATTGTTGTTTTTAATGTAATGTGATTCGAGACCAAAATTCCCTGAAGCAGAAGTCACCATGGTAACCCATTGTTCCTTAATGAGCCTTTGAAATGGCCATGATCAGACCCAGTCCAGCTGCATGCTTGTCCTTCACCCACTCTAAAGCAAGAGAGATAATACTTCATTTGAACAATACTGGCTTTTCTACTCTAATTAATTTCTTTTTTATGATTTTATTTATTCGTTTGTTTTTTTTTCTTAGAAAAGAAACTCTGCCTCAAAATTGTTGCCAAAGACTTGAAACTGGTCCAGTTACTGAGTCTTGTGTATTGTACTGTATATTGTATTAATTGTGATCTCTGTTGTTGATTCTAGCACCAAGTCATATGCCTTTGGTGAATAAAATTTAAGTGGAGACCATATATATGAAGACACTGGACACCAACCTTTCGGGCACCAAACGATATAAACTGATCAGCCATAACGTTAAAACCATTTTCATAGTATTGTGTTGGTCCCCCTTGTCTCACAAAAATAGCTCAGACCCATTGAGGCATGGACTTCTTTGATGTTGTGCTGTGATATCTGGTACCAAGATGTTAGCAGCAGATCCTGCAAGTTTTGAAGTCTGGCCTCTATGGATCAGAAAGGTTCCTCCATTCTTGAGCAATTTTTGCAGTGTAGCACGGTGCATTTTACAGCTGTCAGGGAATATTGTTACTACAACAGAGTGTGCCTGGTGTGTAACAGTGTTTAGGTAGGTGGTACATATTAAAGTAACTTCCACATGAATGCTAGCACCCAAAGTTTTCCACCAGAACATTGGCCAAAGTCTCACACTGCCTTCTGGTGCCATGTCTTCCCGAGGTAAGTAATATATGCATTGCCAGCTGTCCATATAATGCAAAAGAAAGTGTGATTCTTCAAACCAGGTGACCACCTTAAAGTGCCCCTGATGCTCACAAATCCATTATCTGACCAGTTTGTGGCTATACAGCCTGCAAAGCATTGTGTTCTGACATCTATCATAGCCAGCATGACCTATTTAGCCAATTTATGCTACAGGTGCCCTTGTGTGATCCTGACACCAGCTGGGAACACACCACAAGACC
>JAQMYG010000035.1:24467449-24484749 GCA_030014215.1 Clariallabes teugelsi | reverse complement strand
GATGACCATCGTTTTACATAGCATCGACCATGCTCAGATGCCTTTTCGAGGGACGTCTGCTGAAATGCCATAACTACTCTCTTGATAGCATCTTTCTAGGCCCACAGATCACACTAATGATGGTGTCATTAAACGAAAAGGCTGGTCAGTACTTTGTATCTCAGTTCGCAGAGCTATATGATTAGAGAGTAAAGGGCTTTATGTCTTATTTTTTTGTCCAGTCCTTCCAGCATTTAAGTACATCTACAATTGTGAAAAACATGGGCCATATTAAAATGAATTGGACCTATAATTAATATTCTGGTGGGGTGTTTTTTTCCACCTACAAACTGATGAGCAGAGTTTCATAGGCATAAGTAAACTTGGCTTTACATACTTATTGAGCTTGTGGAGACAGCAGTCTTGAGCATAACCAGCCACACATGCCTTAGACGTCTGTAGTTTTATTGGAATATGAAGTAGATCTCTGCCTTTTCACCACTTGCTTTTTCACCACTAAGTGTTGACAGTCCAATCCTCAGCCTGCTGGGACGAATTTATGAAGTCGTAAACAGAGGTCAAGGCGAATACAAGTACAGAAACTTTTCATCATTTGATGCCTTTGTACTTCAGACTCTAGAGACACCCCGTCCATACGAAAAGGAAATGTAACAGAAATTTGTTTTCAAAATGCACTCAAATTTTCACAAAAAACTATTTTACAACTGTTTTACTTATTCTTGCTTTCTACATTTATTACAGTTTACAGTCATACTGTATTTCTGAACCTTGTACCACAGCACCATTGGAGTTCTTGTTTCTAATATGTCAGAAGATAGTGATTTGTTTTCTATAACAGCGACTCTGACAATAGTGCTGGTTGCAAGTCAAATCACTGGTTGATGCACTATAATGCACTGACTGCACCAACACTGATTGGTATTTTTTGTTTGTATGGCAGACGTTTGTCAAAAGATATATTGTTATGTAACAAATTGCCAATTTATAATTTGTTTATTAATTGATTAATAATTGTTCATATGATGAAGGTTTCTGCAAAGAGATGCTTATGTAACATGTTTAAGGAGTATCCACATTCAGGACTATGAGACAGTCAGTAATTCTTCCTCCATGGGAAAATCTTCAGGATAGAGTTTCTTGGCAACATAACAAGCTTTTTTTTATATTCACTTAAAAAAAGGAGAAGAATCTGTTAGGGAAGCAATCTAGTCAGATAACTAGGTTTCTTAGTTAGCTAGTTAGTTTTTGTTAAATTATGTTTTTAATTTATCTTGTACAGTATGTAGCACCTTGGTCCTGGAAGAACGTTGTTTCATTTCACTGTGTACTGAACTGTGTACTGTACTGTATATGGTTGAAATGAAAATAAAAGCCTACTAGACTCGACTGGCTAACAGCTAATATAAATACTTTATAATGTTTATTGTAAAGTTAGACATGTGATTGATTTGTTCATTTCCTGTACTGATTATCCTGTAGTGGGTCAGAGAGGGTTTAGAACCTATTCAAAGTAACTTACAGTAGGGCACAAGGCACAGGACAGCCTGGATGGGATCCTTTTAATACATTGCAATTTTGCAAACGCTGTAATACCATAAGATTAAAAACTTTGCTGTTATTGGAAAATCGAGTGCTAACTCCATGTTGTTTAAGCCTCTATCATACCACCCTGTCATTGATTCGTTTTCCAATAACAGTATACCATATCTTGTTTTCCCCCTATACTTATTACATATGTTAGCTTTAGAATAAGTTTAATATTTCATATTATTATGTTCACAGCTGCTTGTATCGGCAACATTTCCATACAGAAATAATACTGAATTTTTTTAAAGACTGCAGCCAGAGAATACATTCGCAGCAGCTCAATATTCCTGTCATGTCCTTGGCATGTAATTCGCCAAAACCTTACATGTGGAAAAACAAGCAATCTTGTCCGGACGGCTGCCTGTGCTCTCGGACAGGAAAGCCCAGAGACAACTCTGGATTTGGAGACACTGAATGGAAGATCAGGTTGGAGCAACAGATCAAGAATTCTCCCCAGAGTGTAAGAAAAATGAACTCGCACTGATCTATCTCCTGAAAGACTAATATGTTACACAATGGGGCTGCAAACCAAGTACGAAAACATTATTGGGACTTTAGATAATGTGTTGTAAACAGATATGAACAGAAATAAAAATAGAAGCAATATGATCTGCAAACTATCGTTTCCTGCTACTACTGTTCAATGGTGAGGTGGTTAGAGTTGTGGTTGCTTCAGGTTGAGGTAGTTGGGTCAAACCTCAGGCATGGTGCTCTGAGTCATGACTACTGGATTTCAAATACGTTTAATCTGATCAGACATTAATGATTGGGAGGTCAGGAGTTTACAGAGCACTACCAAGCTGCCACTGTTGAGCCCTTGAACAATGTCTGTAAACCTATCTGCTCCAGGGGCACTGTATCATGGCTGACCCCAGTTTCATAACTGGTACAGTATACTGTATGCGAAAAAAAGCATTTCTGAATCTTCTGCGACAAAGCCTGGATGCTTGACTTAATTTAAAACAAATAAATGGCATTTTGGCATCGGAATTTTGTGCTGAACTGACTTTACTGGGGTAAAAGTGAATGCCAACGTCCAGTGAAAAGAGTATGGAGTGATTGTTACAGCAAACAGGCCAGGCAAGAATCCAAGCAGTAGAGTGGGAAAGAAAGAGACAGTGTAGACAGACAGCGGGAGGAAGAAGGGCAGTAAAGGCTGAGAAAGGAGACACATGAGTGTTCTTTTTTTCCTTGTGGTGATGAAGCAACGCTTGAAGCGTAGGCTGCAATCAGAATCTTAAATGTACAAGGATAATGGTTCGGCAAATAGTTCCCAGGCACCCTCGCTCAGTTTCTGGAAGACAGGGATCCAGGGAGGAAATAATCGGATTTTGCTTCCTTTATCTTGCTGACGCGGAGCACAGGCGAGACACTTTGAAAGGCCATGTCTTCCTGTCACAACCCTTTGTATATCCTATCCAGTCTGCAGACTGCTCCATTTCACACATCCTTTATCCAAGCGCTCTCTGGCTGAGGCCCAAGTAAACCCACTAGTGATGTTTTGAGTGTCGGTTAAATTTTTTTTTTAGTTTTTTTTTTTTTTTGCTATGTTTTTCAATGGTTGTATTCGTGTTTAAATAGGGCTCTTTATGTAACGCAGGCATACTTGTTAAATGCAGCACATGTTAGGACTTCTTTACAGAATGAGCCAAATTAGTGTAAGAAAAAAGTTTCGAGGATTCCAACGGCTCTTAAATATCGTCTCAGACATGTGAGGAATGGCTATGAACATGTAACAGACACCCATACTGGGTGGTGTTTTGTCTCTCATGTCATTTACCAGGAGTCTTTGCCAGATCTCTGTACAAAGACAAATTGTGTATGTGGAATGTTCTGGAGAGCATCCTAAAACACTCGCATTGTTCACTGTTCTCTGTGATGACATGTGCTGGATATTTAGTGGCATACTTGACTCCATGCCCTGAGAGTCTGAAGGAATAGCTCCATGTTCAGGTTATTGCACCTGCATGTTGAGCTGCACTGGCATGCTTCAGGGACACAGTTTGGTACTCACTGGGCAAACATCGGACAAAAATGTTGTAAGTGGCCTCATGTGTTGCTAATGAATGACACCAAGCTCAAAGTTCAGGGTGTAGCATTACAATGCCACGTGCATAGCTATCCACTCTTGTATAACACAGGAGGTGAATGATGGAGCATAGTTCAAGGAGTCAGCTATGCGGTGTCTGGCATTCCAGTTTTGTTATCACTGCTATTGTTGCCAAATAATTTAATGACAGGTGAAAAAGATCCACTATTTAATCATTCCTATTCAGTGCCTATGGTAACTTGACCGTTAAGGACTGAATGCAATACAAATGTTCAAAAGCCATGGAGTTCTAGATGCAGAAAATTACCTATTGAGCAACAAAAACACATTTTCTTCTACTTTATTTGTTGTTTCCTAGTGTTTTATTGTCTACGTTTATAGCCACCTCACCTACAGTAGGTTATCTCTTACAGTGCTGTAAAAAAGTATTTGCTCCCCTTTTCCATATTCCACCACTATATGATGAATGAACTGTGATTTTTGGAAATCTAAGTTACATTTGCCACACCCAGGCCTGATTACTAATAGACCCGTGGAATCAAGAACTCACTAAAATATAGTAGAACCTTTTTGCCAAAGTACAAATACATCTGAAGAAATTCAACAGATAAGAAATCTAGGAAAATTACTCTAAGAGCAAAACGCCGACTCATCCAGGAGCTTATAAAAGAACCCAGTATAACATCTCACACTTTTGGTCAACTATCAGGTGGACTGATAAGACAAAATGTTTGCTTGGAAGGTGTGTGACCCATTACATCTGGTGTAAAACTAACACAGCATTTCTAAAAAAAAAAAAAAAAAAAAAGGTTTTAAATTGCTGATTAGATGGTCGGGGGTTTGAGCCCCATCACCGCAGGGTTGCTACTGTTCGCCCCTTCAGCAAGGTCCTTAACACTATGCCTATACAAATAAAATAAATAAATAAAAATCATATATACAATGTAACTTGGCATACAAATTTAATCTGCTCCAGAGGTGAGTTCTTAAAACAAATGTCATATTTCAAAATGCATTTTCCAATAGGAAGTAATGTAAATACAGAATTATCTGTTCCATCCATCCAAAAGTATTACCAATATTACCAGTTTCCAACAGTATCATTATATTTTTTATATATAAAAACAATGAAAACATTTAGAAAAAACATTTAAATTAAGTAAAATATGAAATAGACATTAAACCTGACTTAACCCTAATTTATGATTCCTCTTGGCACCGGCTGCTTTAAAAAACGAAACTGAAAATGGTTCCCTTTTCTTCTTATGGTTCATGCTTCTTGCACAAAATGCAAAAAAGAAAAAAAAAAAAACACAAAAAAGGTAAACTTGCTTTGCTTGGCTTTTCACTGACACAAACAAGTTTGGAATGGCTCCCGGAAGTGTGCACAGCTTATGCACAGCGCAATGTAGGCACAAGTCGGCACTTCGCAGTTCTTAAAGTAAATATTGGTATAAATTGATAATGTATGCCAATGTACCACTGTACAGTATGGTTGTTGTAATGTAGGAAAGAAACCAAAAAACAAAAAGAGACCATGCACATTGAGACACTCACTCACTAATCCCCCTACCAGCAAGTGTCTGTGGAAGATGGAAGATATCCGAAGTACCTGGATAAAAACCTAAATGGACAAATTGAGAATTTGCATAGAAACTTTACTCAGTAACCCAAGCTCAGAAACGAATTGAGGATGCTGGAGCTATGAGGTAGCAATGGTACTATCATGCCATCCTCTCTATGAACATGGTCTTATTTTATTAAAGGCAGCACAAAATTCCACAGTTTTAATTCAAATGGCACAGAGAAATCCATGACTTAACAAGGTGTTAAATGTGATCACAGCTAGTCCTGCCTCTTTAAATCTGTCTCTGAGAAGTCAAGAGTCAGTTGCATCATGACAACTGCTATAATAAAATAGAAAAAAATAGAAACATGAACATTTATACTGTATAATATTAAAAGAAACAACTCTTACTTGTTCTATTTTTATCATAAAGACAAGCAAAACATTAATGTTTCCCATCTCAATCAGTATGCAAATTTGCAACCCGAATCCTGGAAGTTGGGACCTTTTTAAAATTTTAGTAAAATGAAAACTAAAAGACTTTCGAATTATGAGGCAATAATTTATTCACAATAGAACATAGAGAACTGACTTTAGAAGATTTAAATGAATAAATTTTACACTTTAATCCACTAAATGAGCTCATTTTAAATTTGATGCCTGTCTCAAAAAAGTTGGGACAAGGACAGCAAAGGAATTTTTAAAAGATTCAACTGGGAGAACATCTAACATAGATCTACATGATTAGCTACAGTATAAAAGGAATGACTTAGAGAGGTAGAGTCTCTCAGAAGTAAAGATGGGCAGAGGCTCTCGAATCTGAGAGAGTGCATAAAAAGATTGTGGGAAACGTTAAAAACAACATTCCTCAATGTCAAATAGCAAAGGCTTTGAAAATCTCATCATCTACAGTGCATAACATCATCCAAAGTTTCAGAGAAACTGGAGAAATCTCTGTGCGTAAGGGCCAAGCCCGAAGACCTTTGTTGCTCTTCGGGCCCTCAGACGACACTGCATCATTCATCTGCATGATTAAGCCATTGACAATACTACGTGGGTCAAGGAATACTACCAATAACCACTGTTGGTAAACACAATTGGCCATACCAGCTGCAGATGCCAACTAAAGCTCTAACATGCAAAAAGGAAGCCATATGTGAACATGGTCCAGAAGCGCTGCTGTGTCCTGTTGGCCAAGACTCATTTAAAATGAACTGTTTCAAAGTGGAAAAGTGTTCCATGGTCAAACAAGTCAAAATTTTATATTCTTGTTTAAACTCACAGGCGCTGTGACCTCTGGGCTAAAGAGGAGGGAGACCTTCCAGTGTGTTATCAACGTTCAGTTCAAAAACCAGCATCTCTGATGGTATGGGGGTGCATACGGTATGGGCAGCTTGCATGGTTTGGAAGGCAATATAATTGCTGAAAGGTATAAAGGTTTTAGACTACGCCTATGCCTAATGCCTTGTGTATTTCAGCAGGACAATGCTAAACCACATACTGCAGCTATTACAACAGTATGGCTTCGTAGTAGAAGAGTCCGGGTGCTGAATTGGCCTGCATGCAGTCCAGATCTTTCACTTATAGACATTTGGAATTTGGCAAATTTGGCACATCATTAAATGAAAAATAAGTTATCAGCAGCTGGAAACGTATATTATGCAAAAATGGAACCAAATTCCAAATTGTTTTGAAAAGAAGAGGAGATGCTACTGTACACCATGGTAAACATGCCCCCGTAACAACTATTTTTAGACCTGTAGCAGGCATCAAATTTAAAATGAGCTCATTTTGTGCACAAATTCGTAAAATTTCATAGTTTAAACATTTGTTGTGTTCTCTATGTTCTATTACGAATAAAATTTTGCCTCATGTGATTTGATGTTATTCAAATTTAAAAACATCCCAACTTAGAATTCAGGGTGTATGTAATACAGTAAATTATTTCTGGCTGCATTTTTTTAGACCATATAAATTTTCATTGTGGTTATGGTTGGGTTGGTAAACAACAACAATAATAATAATGGGTAAGATGTTTTCTAAATTTAGTGCTGTAATTTCCAGAGCTGAGTTTGGCTCTATAAGTGCATGTCAGTATTTGGTGCCAATTCTACCAACTGGTAGCATAAAATTGCCATTAGCGATCCTCATGCTCACACTGCCAGTATCCACTGCCATTAAGCATCAGATGCCATGACCTTGCATTTTCTCTCACAGCTGCCACTGGTCTGTGTTTAAGTGTCCTGCGGCTTCCACCTCTGTTTAGCCCTGCTTCCTGCAATGTCTTACTACAGATGTGACTTTCTTATGATACTGTATATCTTCTTTCCTAAACGTTGACAGACATTACCAATGGAATAAATGTTTTAAAAGGCAGTATGGTGCATGGTATTGTTGTTTCCTTACAGTTAAAGGTTCCCTGTTTTGATCCTGAACTTGGGTTGCTGTCTGTTCTGGGTTTTGCACATTCTCTCAGTGTCCATGTGATTTTAAAGTTGCCCCTTGTTGTGTGTGTGTGCGTGTGTGCGTGTGTGTGTGTGTGTGTGTGTGTGTGTGTGTGTATTTGCATGGTGCTGTGTAATTGAATGACAATCTTTCTTCCAAGTTGTATTCTCACTTTCTGCCCAATGTTATGCTTCGGATCCACCGTGACTGAATGAATGAATGAATGAAAACTTTAAGATAAAAATAGATCCTATGTAGATGCATCCTTGCTGTATAAGGTGTTTTAACCCTGACATTACTGTCATCATTATTTCATCTAAATAATAATCACATTGACAATGTAATTATATTTGCTTCTGCAGTCCTTCATTACTCTGGCCATGATATACAACCAAAATGTTCAACGACTTCACTGCTAAGATCTTATTTCATGAACTCTGCCTGGTAGTTTACATCAGGCAGCAACAGCAAGGTCTGGTGAACAGTGGGTGTTCTTGGGTTTTTGATGCAGACAGGTTTCTAAAGTATCTGTAGGAGTCACATTAGTCAATAACCACTGGGAAATAAAAACTATTTCCCAAAAGTGATAAATGTGTTTCTTATTAAAGGAAAGATGAAAACCCAAACACAAATCATGCACATGATCCAAATTAATTCAAATGTTTGTTCCAAAGATGACATCTAATGCTTTTTGGCTCCGACAAAGAAAAATAAATAAACAATTGTAATGTCTAGTGTCTGTCTGATTCATATGCCCTGTCAAAACAAGGCTAGTACTATGTATGAGAAATGAAATGAAAGAACACCAAAAGCTTCAGAATGACTTAACAATACCTCACACTTGCGAACATCCTACAGAGAAAAGGAAAGAAAGCGTGGGAGAAACTAGCAGTAAGGAAGCGATGACTTGTTATACACACTCTATGAATCAACAGCCTGTCTATTCGGAAAAAATCACTGCGTCCCCCACTACAAAAGTAAGAGAAGGTCAAACAACAGGCTAACTAATGCTCTCATTTATTCACATCACTGTGCTAACTATAGTGGTGGAGGTGGAGAAATGCTGTGACTGAAAATAAGTTAAATTCAATTTAAGTTTCATAGCAGTTTTGACAACAGACTTAACCCTAATGATCAAGACAACAGGAGATAAGATTGGTATAGGAGGTTCAGAATCATAGTATAAAGTATATTATAAAATGTCAGACCAAGTAATCTGATTGGATGAGAGCCATTCCAAAAGTGGTGATATAGAGCATAACAGTCCTGTGACGTTTAACTATGCGTATCACTTTGCATCACAGGTGTTTTAACAATCATTAATTACAAAAACTGTCAGTTTCCAGCTTGGGTGAGAGGAGGTCGGTATGGTCCACAGTACTGGAAAGAGGACAGACAGTTGCCTGCCAAAACCTACTGTACATTCAAAACCAGTCATGGAAGCACTTTTAGCAAGAAAACACATCTTATGTCATCTTAAACAACACTTTGTCTCCTTAGTAATTGCTACCAAGTCATTCCATATTGCTAGTAACCATCCAAATGTTCTTTACTGTTAACGTGAACTAAAAAGCTAACTACTGTATGTTCTAACACAAGTAGCTGGATCACAAATAGAACAGATGATCAATGTCGCTACTTATTGTGTGGAACAAGTGATTGTACACTCTACTACACTTAATTTCCATTTAACAGCATTTTGGATTCAACCCTGGAACCCTAAAGTTAGCTGGTATTCTAAAGCAGAATAAGTGGGAATATAAAATAGATCTTGTTTTTCAGGACTGTCCATCACCTCCATGGTTTATTCTTGTCACATTTTGGCTACATAGTGCGGAAGAAGAACTTTTACTTCTGTTTATAACTGTCGGTCACTTGCTGTGGGTCGCCAGCTCCTCCGTTGTGGTTAGTTCCACCGGTCATGGAAGGATGTGTGTTGGCAGAGTAAAAAAAAAACTGGTTAAATAAACAGACGAATCATAATCTGTTGATGATAACCGATGTTTAAGAAGCTGTTGTATAAAAGCAATATCACACTCGAGGTCGTGCTGAATATCAGCATGACTAGGATGGCTTGAGTGGCCTCATCACAGACATGCTAATATTTAAGCACAGCAACTCATGTGATATTTCTTAAGTATAAATCATATCAAACAACAGTATTCAAGACAAACAGCACCATACAGCATGTGTAAGCAACAATCCTTATTATTCCAGCAACTATTCTTTAAAGGTACAAATCTACTTTTTTTTTATTTTTATCTCAGTTGCTCCCTGTCTCTTATGACACCTTCCACCACTACAACTGCTTATTAAGTATAATGACTAAAACAGCTGTAAGGAAATATAAATACCGCTCTAAGGTATTGCTAACTATGGTACAAATTTCAACATTACTTATAAATACATTTTATGTACAAAATTGGTAAGGGCTTTAAGTCATTGTAAATAAAGAATGACATACTGTACAGTAAACCCATTTAAGATGTCTTATACTTGATTAGTGACAATGATGTCATGATCCTCCATACTGATGCTGGTATGTAACTGTGTAAACAGCAATCAGTCACAGATTTTCTTTTTCATTTTGAATCATTACTCACTTTTGAATGCAGTATAGCGGGAACCCCACCTGTAAGGGCCTATTACAGTAAGAGGAGGGGAATAACACAGTTCTCCTCCCACTCCATGGCTTGCAGATCAAATAAGCAGCATGTGGCAGCCTGCGGAGGATGATCAAAGGCTTCAACGTCTCATCACACAATTTCTACGTGGTCTTTAGAACAATTTGATTTGCAATGTTAGTACAATCCCCAATCCATTCCAGAGGTTCCACGAAGACTTCGGTCTAGCCTTCTACAAGCCTGTGTTCTTACCGAAACCCCATCACAACACCAGAGTATCGTGACCTGCTTTTGGAACCACATTTCAAAGCAGAGAACAAGCCTTTCTAATAGAAGTATCAGAGGGGTGTTTCCAATAGCAAAGCCGCAGCACCATACTGGCGCACAAGTTCAGTTCGAGGTCATGGGTGTGCACAAAGCATTGTTAGATCTCATATCGTACTCTGAGAAAGTGAGAAAGAGAAGAAAAAGAGAAACAGTTACTGTAGGTTGCAATATTCCTCTTATATTATCAACTGTTATGACAGATTTTCTTTCTTGTTTCTTCCTACTTCTGCAGATGGGCACAGAACATTAGAGAACTACAAGTGTTACACAATCAAGCATAGATTTGTGCTTTCCACTGCTGGCAAACATGATAATTATAACTTGCATACAGATTTCCTTTTTGTTAGGGCTAGGATTAAAGATGACTGTTCACGTTGCATAAGCAGGTTGCACCTCTGGTGGTGTGTCTGTGGGCAAAGTCTGGGGGATAGAGGTACTGTAACTGAATGCCAGCAAGCATGCATAGTTCGCCACAGAAGAGATTGTTTCCAATCCTGTCCCACATCACACCCACATGGCTCCTGGGACTCAGCTCGGGGTGAAATTAAATGGCTGGTGTCATAAAGCCCTTGAACAATGGAGGTATTCACCAGTTGGGGTTTCCTTCAAGCGAACACAAACACGATACTTCTTATTCAGCATTTTAGAGTCAATGTAGTCCATTCTTACGCTTCTCCCTCTGCGGCCATCTGCTCGAAAGAGTAAATCACCTAGCATCCCCACCAAGCACTCCCAGTATGTATTCTTCTGAATGGTCTTGATAAACACAAGAAAGATTATTACAGGAAACATTCATGTTTAAAATGTGATCTTTTAGACAAATCCTTGGGAACTGGTTCCCAACTTCATTTATATAGTGACTTGATTTAAGCATACAAATGTGATGCAGAATTTTAACTCATAAGAATAAGCTGTCACACTGCAGCTTATTGAGGAGAAAGGTGGTGTAGTTTCAAAGTACAGATTTCATTGTAGCGGTCACATCCCATTATACAAAGTCAGTACTTTGATTTGATTGCTGCGCTTTCTGGCTCTTTAATAGCATACTTTGCAGATATCTGCATTGACAATTACTGCTGCAAATGATCAGATTGTGTTAATCTTAATAGAATACTGCCTGATATACAGTATATATAGTCCATGTGCTGTTTAGGTTACGGGCATACCTAAAGTATACAGTATGGGCAAAATATAAAATGTACTGTATATTGAAATAGAACTAAACCTGAAAACGTTTAACTATGATTATAGGAAAATGTTAAACTACCCAGGTGAGATTATCTACTGAAGCAAAAAGATTAAAAAAACAAAGTTTCTGGGAAGTGCTAGCAGCAGGAGGTGAGTCACTAATGCAGAAAGGATGTTATCTGGAGCCTATCCTGGAAATGCTAGTTATGAGTACAACAGCCAATAGTAGAACATCATGGACACCCATACTGTACATTCACATCAAGTTTCAGTTTAAAAGTAAACATGTTTTAAGTGGGAGGAAACCAAAGATACTCAAAGAAACCCACATGGGGAAGCATGGGGAAAACCTAGAAAATCGCATAGATGTTTTTTAATCCAATGTCTTTAGCCAAGTTATTGGATCTCTTTGATTTGAAACGTGTGACTATTTATGTTCTTTTCTCACTCATTCTGTATACAATCTATTCTGACTTAGGGCACAAGGTGGATACAAGTGGACATAGTGCCAATCCATCACGAGACACTCTCACTCACACACTCTGGGCAATTTGGAAATGCCAGTTAGTCTAATCTGCATGTCTTTGGACTGAGGCAGGACGGTGGAGTACATGGAGGAAATCCACCAAGCACAGGGAGAACATGTAAACTTCATGTACAACAAACCAAAAGGCAGGAATAAAACCCTCAACCTTGGAGGTGCGACCACTACGGTGCTGTGCCACCTCATATGTTTTTTCTATTAAGTTAAAATAACTTTGTTTACATCCAATGATTGAAAGATTTAAGAGTCAGTCCGCATATACAGTAGGTTCCTAGTTTTGCTTTTCCACTATGTGAATGGAACCTATAATTTCTATTATGCCTAAATGTATAGCTTCAGTTTGGGGCACAAGAGACATGTCAGGATTCTGGCTGCAGGAGAAATAAGGAAAAGAAAACCTTTGTGCACTGCTACTGCAATTTCTAAGTTGTGCCATAAGAAGATATTTCAGTGTTTTATTGTTAGTAGCTAACCAGTCAGCAGTTCATAGTTAGGTTAAGTACACAGATTGCTGCATTAATACATACTGTATTCATATGACAATTTTGTTAGACATACAAATAGATATACAATTATTTAGAAACATACAGTATGAGCTAGCTAATATTATCTTATAACATATAATTATAATTGATAGTCACATATATATTTCCTTTATTATTACCCAAAAGCATGCAATAAACATTATGATCCCAACTGAAAACCCTAAACAACTTACAACATCTTGTTAAACCATTGTTTTTTTTTTTTTTTAAAATTTCAGTAAATTTCTGAAATACTGAATATTTAAGGTGGATAACATCTGATATTAAGCTATCTGATAATGAACATAGCTTCTTCAACTACAATTGCCCTACAGTGGAACCAGAGATTACGAACATAATTCGTTTCAGAAGTGGCCTCGTATTTTAAAAAAAACTCGTAAATCAAATAAAATTTTCCCATAAGAAATAGTGGAAACTCAAATTATTCATTCCACAGCCCCAAAAAATAATTGATACAAAATATAAAGTAAAAATAAAACAAATTAACCTGCACTTTACCTGTGTGTGTGTGTGTGTGTGTGTGTGTGTGTGTGTGTGTGTGTGTGTGGAGAGGAGGAATCAGCCCCTTCCCTCTCCCTCTTGTCATCTTACACAGTAAATCTTCCTCCTCTCTTATTTGAGTTTTACACACACACACATACACACACGGAAAAACTGTTTTCATGGAAAAATTTACAAGGAACATCGCTAATGACACTCGCGTGAGCGCACTCTAACAGAATCACTGATGTAAAGTAAAAAAAATAAAAATAATAACCTGCACTTTACCTTTGAAAAGAATCTCGACAGAGAAATGTGTGTGTGTGTGTGTGTGTGTGTGTGTGTGTGAGTGTGTGAGTGTGTGTAGGCAAGAGAAGGAGGGGGTGGGTGTTTGTGTGTGTGTGTGTGTGTGTGTGCGTGCGTGCGTGTAAAGGCGAGAGGAGGAGGGGTGTGTATGAATGGGCACGGTGTCCAATGACGCGCGCGCACACACACACGGCAGGCTGACACACAGAGAGAAAATAGATCTTTAACCTCTCTAATGAGCTCTACATTGCTCTACATGCGCGCACTCACGTGTGTTATAATAAACAGTACAGCGCGCTGTACGAACACGCATACAAACACAAAATAAAATATGTTTTACACGTACACATGGTCACAGTGTTATACTATAGTAAACAGTACACGCGTGCACAGATGTTGATTATACCAGTGAGAGACGAGCATCAAGACCGAGCATGTGTGCTACATGATACTCGGTACTCGTAAACCAAGACTTGTTTGTTTTTCTAGTCAAAATTGATTAACAGTCTTGCAGAACACTTGCAAACCGCGGTGCTCACAATCCGAGGTTCCACTGTGAGTACAGAATTGACACAATTGTTTTGGGTGTATTTTTACTTCACCAAGTGTAGACAGACTCTGCTGAATGATGCACAGAGGCTGTATGATTTTTTTTTAAGCTGAAACAGTAGCTTCAGGAGTACTGTACAGTAGGTCATATATGTATCTATAGAAATCAGTTATAGTTTATCTAGTTAACCAACCTGTTCCAAGCAAATGCATTTGTTGTCTTTCAAATCACAAAAAACCCACATCTAAAATATGACACTGAAAAGATTATTGATTTAATATAATCATGCTAATAACCTAATTTAAAGCTCTATGAGCCAGATGGAATGAATGCATTGTGCAGACCACACATTCATGTTGAAATAATTCAATCTTTGTTTGTCTCACAAGTTCATCTTCTTATGGACAAAAGCAACATTGCTCTATAAAAAGAACGCAGTCAACTAATACATGTAAGGTTTACAGTATGTCCAACTGACATGCTTTGGTATCAAAAGCAAGGAAAACCTTCTGATGGTACATTTTGTCTTCACCCTATCAAGTCCTGTTTAGACAATGCTAGCAGAGAGGTGGCCATCAGAGTGCTTCAACTTGGTGAAATGCAAGCAGACCGCGGCAGATGGTTTGGAGTAGCCAGGAACGCCATTTCTAGGATATTAAACACATTTAACCCTGGTTTCACTGTTGTTTGCCCTAGGACTGGACGACAAAACAAGTGATGAAAATGCCAAGACAAGACAGACTAATTTGATGGAGTCCTTTGAGAAATCATACAGAAAATGCTGTCACTACCTCTTCTGGTAGTCCTGGATTACAGAAGATAAGTTGTCAGGATATTCGATAATGTTGTCTGCAGCTGGACTTCCTGGATGCGCAGGGAGGCCGTATCATGGATCAATGTTGATTATACATCATTGTCAAAATTGTCTGAATTTTGAATTTCTGGTTCTAATGGAGTTTTGTATAAAATAATCTTTTATTGATTTAAGAGAAATAAGTGTTGTAAGAAAATCATAGGTGCAATGTTTCTTTTATCCATAACTATATTTGTGCATTTGCACAAATTACACAGACTCCCAGCACAATGCACACCTCTAGTCTCAATCAAATGCCCTGTGAGCCTTCCTGGCAGGCTTTGAAAATAAAGCTAAAACAACAAATTGGCCTTTTGATTGTATGTAATGTTCTGGGACAAAGACTGAGACAAATGGTTTAATCAAATAAAATAACATTTTTAAATCCTAAAAACTAGGATTGTAGTTTGTAGTAGTTTGTACTCATGAATAACATGGAATTTTTTTTTTTCTTTTTTTTTTTTCATTAAACACACTCCAGTACAGCTTTGTCTCTTCTTCCTTCTGAAGCTTTGGGGAAAGTCCATGTATACAGCCAACTGACACTGATTGACTTCTTGTTATGAAGCTCCAAGTTCTAAAAGTGGAACTGAACCGCATACAATTCCCATTTCTGGGCCAGATCTTGAGTTCATGCTTCCCTAGAAAAAGACCCCAAAGGTCCCACAATTTGAAAAACAGACACAGAAGCAAATGAGCACTAGAGCATGTCATTTGGACAAGCAAACCTAGAAATTTGCTATGCATGCTGGCTGGCCTGAGCCAAAAAGACTTGCAACTGAACCCCACAATTACACCCCAGGACACATGGGAATGTGCTGCTCTTTCTCCTAGATGCGTCCTGCTCACTGTTTGTTTAGACATGTATTATCAATTTGTCACACAGCCACAGCATATAAGGTCAGTTTGAAATATTATATTTTAAAGTACTTGTTTTTTTCCCATAAGCCAATATCCCAAATAGTCAACAAGCTTGGACAGGAGGGATAACATGTTAACAATTTAGCTAATGAATATATTTTTGAGCTGTTGTAAAACCGGCCACAGCTATTTGCCAAAAATATATAAAATGAACTTACACTTTTCATTTCATTACCCTTTTCCCACTAACAGCTGTCACATGACTGATTTAATAGGCAAGAGAGAGAGAACAAAAAAAAAAAAGTCTGCTGATGGATAATAATCCTCTTATAATTTCTTATGATGATAATGGCATATGCCAACCCCAAACATCAAAACGAACCAGAGACTCTTCACACTTTTCGTTTTTCATGTCACCCTGAATGAGCTAGGGTTTAAAACATCCTTAACTTCTTTTCTTCATGCGTGGTGCTTTTTCCTGCACATTTAGGCGTGTGCGCCAGTTTTATACCCAACAAGCTTTTATGGTTTCTAGTAAAATCCCGCCTTGATACAGTACATACATCACCGACTGCTCAGTTACATATTTATTTCCTTATCACCTTGTATGTATAACGAGACAAGGACAAATCCAATATTTCTTAATAAATGAATTCATGAACACATTAATACAGGTGTGATTCAACATTTTAAGACTGCTTTTAAGACTGCTTATACTAATTTAATGTTTAAAGGATGGTAAGCAGTTCCCTCCAAAAGCATTGGCACAGCAAGGCAAATTCTTTAGTTTTTGATATACACCAATGATATTTGGGTTTGAGATCAAAAGATAAGTATAAGGTCATAAATTAAAATTTTTGTTTCATTCCCTGATAATTGCATCAAACTGTGTTAATGTAAATTACATATTTTTTTTGTTTAAACACACACGTTTTTTTTTCTTCCCAAAATATTGTACATATGGCTTACGGGTGTTTCTTGATGCTCAGATGCTGTTAAACGTACTGTTAGCCCTATTAAACACTTGATTTGAGATTTTCCTGTGAAAGCTACATTTGTTTTTGAAAAGAATAAATCCACACAAAGACCAGAGAGATATCTATGGAGAAAAAAGCTATTTTGAGGCTGAAAAAGTTTGCACTAGTGTATCAAAAACTAGACATCAAACAGGTCAGGCAGATTAAAACAACAGCAGTTGATGACAGAAATGTTGTGAGAGCTGTGAAGATAACCTCCATAGGACAAATGTCAAGACGAACTAACCTCGGTGACCAGAAGACGTAGCTTAGCGGTTACCCCAATGTAGCGTGGATGGTGAACCCAAACGCGGAGATAGGCGAGTGGATAGGATAACCACGCGATTTATTCTAAGG
>JAQMYG010000035.1:24454154-24465684 GCA_030014215.1 Clariallabes teugelsi | reverse complement strand
GGCATATTATTTTACCTCATATAAACAGCAATTTTATTTATTTATTAATTTTTGTTATGACTAACAAAAAGATGCAAGAATGCTTGTGTCAGCTAAAGATAAATGGGCGCAATGTGGGAGGCACTGCACACCTGACCGGGCAGCTTTTATCCACTGCTGCCTAATATAATAATTCATCTTTGATACCATCTCTTTCTTTTTTTTTTATTTTGCTCTCTCTCCCACACACTCATCTCTTTATGCCCAAAGAGATCGCTTTTAAAATGTAATGAGCAGTCCATTAACCCTTAGGGTTTCTTTTTTTTGTCCTTGCTAATTTTCCAACTATAAATAAAGAACAAGCACCCTCAGTACAGCAAACCGTTATGCATATCCCTTTCAGGAATATTTCCATGGGAAGATTTGTGCTATAAGTAACCATTGGATTTACTATTACGTTTAGACAATAAGGTTGTGTTCTGATACTTATTTCTCTCCACAGGTGCATTGAGGTTAAGTTACAATACAGCTGTCCAGCTGAAAAAACACGGACAGGAGCAAGGTCATTTAGAGTCTGATTACTTACTTGTTCTGCACATGGGACCTAAAAATCTGCTGTGGGACGTGAGTCAATCCTCACATGACCATAGTGTGATTTGAGCTTTGTCAACAGAGGGAGTAGTGCTCTTTGGAAACCAGCAGGAACATCAGAGATACAATTCCAGCCTTCAGTGTTTTGTTTTAAGGTTGGCAAAATGATTGTACATCTTTACTAGATGAAAACCCCATGATTTTTTATGCATTTCAGGTTTTCTGAAATCAACACGGTAAAAAATATACAAAAAAGCACACCTAATGTTTGGTTGAATGTCTCTTAGAAAGTTTCACATTTAGCAGGTGCTTTTGGTAGCCATCAACAGGCTTCTCAGATAATTCTGGGTATTTGACAACTCCACTCAGAATTAGATAGTGTTTCATTTAATTTGTTAGTTTCCTTGCATAAACACACCTTTCATGCAAGGTCCACACATTTATGAATGCATTTACATTTAAGCATTTGGCAGACGCCCTTATCCAGAGTGACGTACATTTTTATCTCATGATACATCTGAGCAGTTGAGGGTTAAGGGCCTTGCTCAAGGGCCCAACAGGGACAACTTGGTGGTCGTGGGATTTGAACCTGGAACACCCTGATGTATTTTGATGCGTTTGGGGTCATTTTCCTGTTAAAACACTTAATTTCATCCACGTTTTAACCTTCTAACTTGACATAATGAAGACTTTTTCTTCATTATGCCATCAACTTTATTCAATGCACCAGTTTCACTGGCAGCTAAAAGCTCTGATGCATGATGTTACCATCACCATGCTTAACAGCAGGTACAGTGTTCTTGGGGTTAAATGATTTATCTTTACTCCTTCAAATGTACCTCTGGTCAAGCTTTCCTTCAGAAGGCTTTTCCTTTGTCCAAGTGGTCAGCTGCAAACTTTGTCAGTCAAGGTGTACTATATATTTTAGAGCATTCTTTCTTGGTGAAAGAATGGTGAAACTTGCCTGACTGTAGCCAATGAGATTGGTATTCCAGCACATTCTAGTTCATGGCAGGTCGTCACTTTCCAATTTTCTTTGATGCGAGAAAGAAAAAAAGAGAGACTTGTGAAGAAATTGATAAGAAGAATGACACAGTCATTGAGAATTGCTGTGGTATGAATGATAGAA
Source organism: Clariallabes teugelsi (assembly GCA_030014215.1). Classification (NCBI taxonomy): domain Eukaryota; kingdom Metazoa; phylum Chordata; class Actinopteri; order Siluriformes; family Clariidae; genus Clariallabes; species Clariallabes teugelsi. Next base: position 24,463,985 of record JAQMYG010000035.1, on the reverse strand, counting down.
TGAATTCCATTTTCGTGATGTGCTGGTTTTGGAAAATAATCAACTTCATGGTGCCACCTCATGATTGTTATTCTTCCTATAACAGTATGTCCAGTCATATTCTATTATTTAATTCTTTAGTTATTAATGAAGCATATGGTGAAACACTTTCTCAAAACTGCATGCACACGTGTCAACACCAGATCATGAACTTACCCATGTCAAGAGAGTGCAAGGCACTCAGAGGAGCTGCTGAAGCTGTGGAGAGATTAATCGTAAAAATTCCATGACGGTGCTTTCACTCATCAACCTTTTGAGGATGTGTTTAATCCAACAAATATCCTGAATCATGTTCCTGAGCACTAAATAAACATAGGCAGAGCTGTCTGCAAGAAGCATCTTGAGAAGCTGTATTAACAGCTCAGCTAAGCACAGATTTGTTTGTAATAATACAAAAAAAAAAAAAAAAAAATCAGAGCTACATGTCAAGCAACACTTTCAGTCTACAATTTGACATTTTAATATACGCTAATGAGAGAGTTCAGAAGATTTCTTAAATTAACTAAATTACATTTTACAGTCCACTGAAATGTTTCACATTTTAAAATGATCAAAGTGAAGTTAGGTCACGTGACTCTTCTTTAATTCTTTGTTTTTTACATTTGCAACAATGTCCCTATATCTTAAACATCAAAGCTATTTAACATATTTTGTGTACAAAACCTTACAAGAGACGTTACTCATTAAAGAGCAAACTGCTTCCTTTGTCAGCAAAAAAAATCCTTACAATAAAGGAAATATAGGGCATTGGTGGCTCAGTGATAGGTTTCTTGCCTGCTATACGGAAGGTCCGGGTTCGATTCCCAGCAACTGGATGCATTGCCAGTCCCAACCCCGGATAAAATGGGAGGGTTGCGTCGGGATGGGCATCTGGCGTAAAACTTGTGCCAAGTTGTGTGGATCCAAAAGACCAACAATAAAGGCAATATATTGATGCCTGGCAAGGCTGTTCTTAGATTAAATCTTCCAAATAATACATGTTTAGGTTACAATGGCTAAATGGCACTGCAGTAGTAGAATCACCCACTTAAACTTAAAATAGTGACACAGAGAGTGATAGATGGCACAGGGTGAAAATGTATTAAATTGCACATTTAGAATGAATCATGCATGCGTTTAAAAATAACATCTCAGTGTCTCAGCATATTAAATCCCATAGAGAATGCTTTTCACCATGCAGGAAAAAATGGCCTCCCCCAGTAGCTCGACATTTAATTGCTATACTGTCATACCCATCTGTGGGTTTCTCCCTTATCCAAATATCCTTTGGGTCATTTTAGTGAATTAAGTTTAGTGTCTGACCTGTACAAAAAGATTGGATGGTAGTTTTTGCAACCAGATTTATTTGACAAACACGACAAATTAAAGTTGAATTATTTGAATGTTTAAGAATGCACAAACCTTTTTTTTCTTCTAGGACTTTTTTTTTTTTTTTAATGGAAAAACTCATTCTATTGAAGTAACCGGGGAACCATCAAACATTCAAAGAAGTTAACAATATATAATTATTGTACTGTAGTTGTCAATAATATAATTATTATAAGTGTAAAAAAAAAAAATAAAAAAAAAAAGTTGTGGACTCCATGGCTACACTTCCAGGATTAATGGGGTTGATGGACTCCACATTTAGAGATAATTTCATTAATGTATTGCCTCGGAGAGTAATGTGAGCCTTTCACAGGCTCACACAGAAATAAATCTGTTAGTGGGTGAAAGTACCTAGGCTTATGGCTTTCCATAAATTGAGCTCACTTGCGTGTCAGCTGTGGTTTTTGGTTTCTGGCATGTAAGACAGCATTGTTTTTGTGGCCACATAGCTCCTACAGGTAGGGCAGCACGCAGCCCCATGCAGTGATGACGAGAGCAGATGGGCAGGGTGCCAAACAGATTCTGGCTTTCCATGAGAGCTTCCCTTGGGCAGCAAATGTGCTGAACTGAATGACTGACATGCAGTAACAATGCACACACAGCAAAACCTCCAGGCATAAGGAATAATATTTACACTCTCTTGCTGTCTCTTAAAGAGACGTGCACACACTATCACTCGAAACACACCCAGACACTCTTTCTCCTTTTTCCTTGAACCCATACATACTTTCTCAATCTCTGCATCAACACACACACACACACACACACACACACACACACACACACAACTCTTTCTCTCTCTCTCTCTCTCTCTCACTGGTGCATGTTTAACCCAGTCATGAATTCAAGTCTTGAATGCATAACCAATAGCGCCAGATGCCAATCTTGGCTCTTAGACAGTTTCATCATCCTTGCCCTCTGGAGGGAGAATTTACATTCTGACAGCCATTTGGAGCAAATTACCATCATGGATGGAGATAGTGTTTAAAGATTTTTAAGTCTAAGGTTAAACAAAAAAAAAAAACTGTGCAGTTTATACATAAATATTGTTTGTAACAGAAAAGAGGTTTATGTGCATATATCTACCGAAAAGTTTGTTTGCTTTTAGGGTCTGACTACAACCCATGTATATAAAACACAAAGGCCTGCATTCCTTGTACACGTTAATGCACCGTCTATTGACTTTTAATATGTACTTTCACTGTGTCTCAGGTTCCTTGTGGTTGGATAAATGCTATGCCCAGACTTAACATATGGCCAGCCACATACTTTTGTTTTGCTTTCCCTGTGGTAGGCGACAGAAATGGAAACAGACTGATAGTGTGTGTGTGTCTGTGTCTGTGTGTGTGTGAGAGAGAGAGAAAAAGACTAGACAGACAGACAGACATAGTAAGAGAAAGTATATCACAGAGTAATGTTCTCTCTTTCTCTGTACCCTTGCTTATTTGTTCGGTTATTCCATTAGCCTATTATGTGGCTGCAGTGCACTTCATAAAATCAGATACAGGTCAAGAGCTTCTGTTAATGTTCACATCAAACATTACGGTGCAGGGGGAAAAAATCCTCAGTGACTGACTGTGGCATTGTTCTTTGTCCGAAACAGCCTGTTTTAAGTGCTTTTAGAAACTGATAATGCAGAGCATATGAAACTAATATCAATATGATGTTTAGCCCAGATGTAAAAATATATAGGAATACAACTGTACATGCTAAATGTTAAACGTAAATGTAACATGTACCGTAGGTTTAAAATATTACTTTTTTTTTTCTTTTTTTTTTTTTTTTTACATTTGGCCCTCCATATATACTTGTGTACTTTTATACTCTTTTAAAATAAATCTCTTTGTCCTGAAAAGCACATTGAAGTATGTGGTAATTAAAGAGCCAGGAGTGGTCAGGATTGTGGCTTTGGTTAGGCGCATATGTGGCATGTCCACCTCTGGAGAGACCATTAACACCTCCAAAAGTGTACCAGAGCGTAGAGGAGACACTTAGCCGAGCTCTTACTTTGTTCTCTTTCACACCTTATGATTTGACTACTTGGGGGTTTTTTTTGGGTGGGGGGCGACAAAAATGAGAGGGAGATGAGATTTTCAAAGAAAAATGTGCAAAGAGCGTGGGTGGTCAAACCTAGCCGTGAAAACTCCCTAATCCTGCACTGGGATCTAATGTTATTCTAGCCGCACCCGGCACACGCTGTCCTTTATTTAAGGCAATCTATTTCACAGTCTGATGACCAGATAAACATATACAGTATAAGCAATCTTTTGAGATGCCATCCCTAGAAACCTGAGTACCAAAAGTGCGTCAAATCCTAAAATCCCCCCGTCGGTTAAAAATAGGCACTGTACTAAAGATAGAACTGTAGAAAGTAGGATACATTTGCAGCATGACTAATGGCTCTGTGAGGTTCATTAAACACTCGAGTAAGTCCAAGTCACAAGAACTGGGGCATTTACGTCACTTGATTCGCTAACGAAGGAAATAAACCTAGATCAATTTGCTGTAAGGTGACTTTGCACTTTGATAGACCATTCTCAGATTTGCACTTTGGTGTTTCACGCGATTGTAAAAAAAAAAATATTTATTTATCTACTCTCATTATTGGGTATAAGCTATCTGACTTTGGCATCACTATACCTTTAGGTTGTTTGTGAAATTAGGGTGAAAAATATGTCTGTTTCTAAGCAAGACAAACTAATCACCTGGTATCGGTCTTTACTTGCTGTCTTTCAGCGATGACAAGTATTTGTAACGAAGCTTAAAAAAACAAAAACCAACAGCAAAGAAAGCGTACTAGTGTTTTCCCAGAACAGAGGCAATCTCAGGTGGGACAATGATGCACTTGTTTTACCCTCCATTTGCCATCTCACTGGATGATATTAATAGAAATGCCTGCGGTATAAGGGTCATTTCTTTTCTCCATGCCTCCATACTGTACTGCTTTCCTCCTTTGGAGCATACCCGCACATTCGAAGCTGCTAACAGTCTGCTAAACATCTGCTTTGGCAAAAGAATGAAAGATCTGGTTTCTTTCTCACTATCATTATCACTCTATCTCCTCCTTTCTTGCTGTCTGTTCCTTTCACAAAGAGCACACTATACAATATCTCTCACTATCTCGCATCTATTGAAGCAGCTTCAGAGAGCCTTGGATTTCTGCATGCTTAGTCATCATGAAAGTTAAAAGTAGAGCCTGCATGTTGTGTAGGATAAGCACCCATCTGCTGGTATCGTTATTTGTATAACTACCTCATCTAGCCTTAATCTTTTATAGCATCTTCAAAATGTTCATCGAAAAAAGAACCATGGTTCCCTTCAGCTCCATCAGAGCACATATCAGCAGTTGTGGAAAACAGCTGGTTCAGTTAACTCCATGGTATGTTGGCAACTGGAGACAGTAAAGGATGAATGGTGATACATGTTTTTTTTTTTCCTTCAGTGGTGTTTCCAACACAATAATCTTATAGCAAGGAGAACGTCTCTGGCAGCGAGTTTCTCTATTTCATAGGCATGCATTTCAAGTAGGTGGAAAAAGGATAAAGTTGTCATTAATATGCATAAGCGAGTTGTGTAGCAGAGTTTAACAAATGGTGCATGTGTGTCTCTGTTTTCTTCTCAGATTAGTTTAGGTTGCACTAAGCTTTGATGTCCTTATTAAATCATTTTGGAGTGGAAAACCACTGGCTTGAAAATTTCATTCATTCATTCATTCATTCAATCATTCATTTATTCAACTTCGCAACTGCTTTTCCTGTGGAGAAAACGGAGCCTTTCCCAGGAAACAAGACAGGGCATACCCAGGATGACACGCCAACCCATCACAGGGCACACACACTCACAATTTTATACAATTTGGACATGTGTGCCTTTGGACTGTGAGAGGAAACCAGCCAAGCATGGGGTGAACATGCAAACTCCATGCATATAAAGTCGATATTCAGACCCCCCACCCCACAATGCTGTAGATGTGATAAGAGACTGTTAAACAAAAAGCCACTGAGCAGCCTAGCAAATTTCATATCTGAGCAATTCATTGTATTTCTTTCTTTCCTTGTTTTTGTTGTTGTACAGACTACAAGTAGGTCAATCCAGATACGTAAAGATATTTCAAAACAAGTCCAGTTGCTAAATATAATTACAATGCACCGCATTGTGTGAAGTGTGACGCACATCGATGCTGTAGCGGTAGTTCATACTACTCATTGTAAATTCCACCACCTACTACACAAATCAGCTGAGACATGATCTAACTAGCTAAGTATGTAGCTTGGCATACCTTTATCATTACTGTACAAATACAGTTGGATATCATAAGAATATCATATCGTTTAACAGTACCTAAAACATTTTAACCTAGATACTGGGCAACCAAAGCGTGGGAGTAGACAGCACGTTGGATAAATCACTTCCCTGGTGTGCTGACTATTAAAATTATAATTTGTCCCCTTTTAATAATTACACTATAAGTAACAATCTTGGACAAACAGTCTCTTTTATTATCCAGTAAAAAATAATAGCTGAATGATGCTTGACACATCCACATAAATCTGTCAGGCACTTTCCATTTCATGTTAACCTACAGAGACACCAGAGCAAACAAAACTGGATTCAAATGGCATTATAGGAGCATCTGGGAAAATCTTTGCGCACCACAAAAGGGGAAAAAATACTTAGCTGTCTGAAATGGTTTGGGGTAACATTTTTATTTAGTCATTTAAACTTAAGGTCATAGATACCAGCATTCGAGTGTGGTTGTTAGGAGAAGAACTTGTATTATACTGTATAATGCAGGATACGGTACTAACGATACTGTAAGATGTGAAGTTCTCCATAGTGATGTCGGGGGGGTTTTGGGGAAAGTGGTAAGGTCATAGTGAAGCCATCACTGTGGGAGCGATGCTATAGGCAACCCACAAATTTGTACAAAATGGTCCCATTCCACAGTGGCTTGTAATCACTCTTTATTCCTTATTTTAAACACTTTAAATTCTCCAAAAGGTAATTAGACTCCAAGCTCACTTGTCTGCCCACAGATCTCCGCTCAGCCTCTTCGGTGGTGCCGTACTGGGTTTATAACATTCCAGTATACTTCCACAATAGTTTCCACAATCTGTATGTTATTGAAATAATAATAATAATAATAATAATAATACATTCTAAAGTATTCTGAACCCATTGGTGTGGGATCTGGCCATTGTTTTAAAAATAAAATTAAGGAACAGGTATCCAAGTGCAGTAAAACCTTTCATGAATTTAAATGTCCTTAAACACACAAGGGATGATATTTATTTCAAACAAATAACTTTAGATTTATTTGCTTTGTGTGTGAATGAAGCCAACTGACGTTACAGTGTACAACACTAATAGCTCCCTAGGCAGACTGAGATATCGCTGACCTTACAAGAGGGCCCCACGTTTATCCAGTGCAACCAAAAGCTCTGACAGCACAAAAATAATAACAGAAGGAAAAAAAAAAACAATCTCATGTTTCACTACCGAGAACCTCCCTGTAATTCTAATAATGCAATAGCGTGCATGGAGGGTTTAAACATGACAGCTGGTATCAGTCAGACAATGGAACAATAATGAAGTATTGCCTTAGGTGAAAATGTGTGTGTGTGTGTCGCTCTATCTCTCCCTCTCTCTCTCACTCACTCACTCAATGTGTACGTGTGTGTACGCGTGTGTACGCGTGGGTGAACACGTGTGTCTACGTGTGTAGATGCGTGTGTGTGTGTATGTGTGTGTTTACACGTGTGTGTGTGTACGTGTGTGAAACTGTGTGTGTGTGTACGTGTGTGTATGTGTGAGAGAGAGAAAAAGCGTCTATGTGTGTTCATACAGACATTGAGAGAGGCAGCGGGAGGGAAAGAGACAGAGAAAGAGAGAGTGCAGAGCCTAAGAGTCTTTCAAACAAATTCCCAACAGTCTTACCTTATTAAAAGTAAATGTTACTGGAAAAAGTTAAATAAGGTGTAACGCAGTATTGTATTATAGAAAAAAAGTGTTAGGATTTTTTACAGCTTATAATAAAACGCTGAACAAAAGATTTCCTCTGCTTTCTTTCTGTGGATCAGTAATATGTTGTTATAGTAAGATAACTATAGCACCTGCTTTTCTACAAACTTGTTAAACTAGAAGTAATTTAAAGACAGCTGTTTTTATGATTTTGATTTCATAGACATTGTTGGGATGCTAGTCCAATTATAGTCATTCGAAAATTGATGAGAAACAATTCCAACTTTGTCTTCTGTAAAAGTCTTAAATTACATGAAGCTCACACAATCTTTCTCCAGTGAAGCTGTGTTTGGATGACTATTTACAGAAAATCTGCAACAAACTGAAGTTTAAACATAAACTTTAATACATTTTTAGTACATTTCAGTCACTCGAGCATCCCTCCAGCAGTAGCTAACACTAAACACATGACATTATTAGAAGGCCTGAAGAGCCATAACTAAAAAATCATAGTTCAATCATTGGTTTTAAGTAATCAATGACGATGTACAGTTCAAACACACACTTGAACATTTATACAATTTGTCAGATGTAGTTAAAACTTTTATTAAATTTCAATTCAATTACATTTTATTTGTATTGTGTAACACTTTTAACAGTGGTCATTGTCACAAATCAGCTTTACAGAATAAAAAATGATGTAAATAAATTAGACAAATTTAAGAGCAATCCGATAGTGGCTAGGGAAATCTCTTCTGAGATGACAATAGAAAGGAACTTTGAAAAGAACCAGACTCAACATGGAACCTAACCTCATGTGAGCTATATTAGACAGTATGACCACAAATCAATTTCTGCTATGTCTGCGAGCTACAATTCTTGCTATAACTAGTCTCAACTTCAGTGCCTCCCAGGAACACATAGTATATAAAATATTTTTACCATTTTTATTCCAGAAGCTTCATATTGAGTAATTAAATTTTAGAAGCAAGCTGTAATCATCATGCTGAAAATAAATGCGTGTGATGTAATGTGCATGTACAGTAGGGAGTTTGCTGGACGCATGGTGGTGCTTTTACACAATATACAGTACGATACTGGATGTTCGATTTGTGCAAATAACAATGATTTAAAGACGGTTGTAAGATCCAGTTCAACTGTTTATTAGGGTGATTGCTTGGGGAAAGAAACTATGTATCCATTATCCCTTGCTTATTCATGCTTATTCAACATAGGTTCACAGAGGGCCTGGAGCCTGTCCTACGGAACTTAGGGTACAAGACCCTGGATAGTATGCTAACCAATCACAGGACACAAACTCACACACACAATCATAAACTTTGGGCATTTTGGAAATGTCAGTCAGCCTACACATATTGTAGGTCTTCATGGGAAGAAAGCAACGTACCAGAGAAAACCCACCTACTGTACTGTAGCACCGGGAGAACATGCACTATCCACTAATGCACAGTGGAGGCGAGTTTTGAACCATCAACCCTGCCGGCACGAGGCGACAATGGTAACCACTAAGACATTTTTAAAAGTTATTAGCAAGTTTATTTACTTATTTTGGAAAGCTGTTAGTGGTGAGTAAATTGGTTAATCGTGCACGTTTAGCAAGGGTCTATGGAAAAATGTCTGTTGGTGTTGGTCATCTGCCACATCAGACAAATTGTCTTTCTGTGGAATTTATGAATGCTAGAAGCCTGGCTTGTGGGATTAAAGTAACTACGTTTAAATTATTATTTGTTCTTTTTAAAAATGGGCTAAAGATTATTTGTGAAAAAAGCCCAACAACTTAATTTTAAAAACAGAAAGAGATTGTCTGACTACAAAATAAAAAAAAACATTGTAATAAGCATTTTAGCAACAGTGTTAACCTAAAAGTAATTTGGTAAATTAATTGATTAAAATAAATAAATAAAATAAAGTTACAGTTCCGGTGGCACATTTGTCAATGTTACACACAGATTTTAATATTACACAAATATAACTCAAATAAATACAAAATACAATATATTTTTTAAGGAAAAAAGCTGTCCAAACCTACATGACCCTAGGTGAAAAAGTAAAAAAGTAAATAATTTATTAACTGTGATTAACCACATTTTTTTGTAAACTGAAATAAATTTTACTTGCCACACCCAGGTCTGATTACTTCCAGACCTGTTGAATCAAGAAATCACTAAAATAAAACCTATCTGACAAATTAAAGTATCCTAAAAAAAAAATCTAAAAAAGCAACACGCTACTGTATTCCATGATCTAAAGAAAATTTGGAACAGATGAGAAACACATTATATATATATATATTAGTGATGCGCGGGTCGCAATGTTGCGGGTCGCAATGTTGCGTGCAATTCCGCTGCCAGTCACAACAAAAACAAAAGAAATAAAAATGAAGATGGAAGACGAGGTGCGGGAGAAATTGAGGTCGGGAATTTACATCATTTAATGGTCGCG
>JAQMYG010000035.1:24402511-24414903 GCA_030014215.1 Clariallabes teugelsi | reverse complement strand
GTTGGGCGTTGGGCTAGCAACCCGCCCCGTAAAAACCCAACCGCTACGGAAACAACGAAAATTCTCTTCAATGGAGAGCATGTGTAAAAAGTGCACACACATACCGATTCATCTTGTGCTAAATGAACCCATTGCTTTTCTTAGTGGCTGAGGTCAATTTCCAGGATAAAAAATTGCAAGAGGAAAAAACTATTGAAATAAAATTTAATATTTTAGAAAATGTCTTCACATAACTTACAATGCAATATACACTATATTGTAAAAAGTATCTCCTGCCCTCACATGCATATGAACTTGAGTAACGAGTAACCAATTCTTAATCCATACTGTTGGTGTTGGCCCACGCTTTGCAGCTATAACAACTTCAACTCTTCTGGGAAGGCTTTCCACAAGCTTTAGGGGTGTGTTTATGGGAATTTTTGACCATTCTTTTTGAAGCACATTTGTGATGTCAGACACTGATGTTAGACAAGAAGGCCTGGTTCGTAGTCTCCGCTCTAATTCTTACTAAAGGTGTTCTATTGGGTTGAGTTCTTCCACACTAAACTCGCTCATTCATGTCTTTTTGGACCTTGCTTTGTGCACTGGAAGCAAAGTTGGAAGCATGCAATTGTCCAAAATGTCTTGGTATGGAGTCATCTTACACATCATAATCCCCCTCCACCAAACTTTACACTTTGTACAATGCATTCAGACAAGTACCGTTCTTCTGGCAACCTTCCATCAGATTGCCAGACAGAAAAGCGTGATTCGTCACTCCAGAAAACATGTCTCCACTGGTCTGGTAGTGGCGTGCTTTACACCTCTGCATTCGATGGTTTGCTTTGCACTTGGTGATGTAAGGCTTGGATGCAGCTGCTCCGCCATGGAAAACTCATTCCATTAAGCTCTCTACACACTCTCCTTGAGCAAATCTAAAGGATACATGAAGTTTGGAGGTCTGTAACTATTGACTGTGCAGAAAGTTGGCGACCTCTGTGCGCTACAGTATGTGTCTCTGACCCCGCTCTGTGATGATTTTACGTGGGCTACCACTTATTAACTGAGTTGTTGTTGGTTCCAAATGCTTCCACTTTGTTATAATACCACTAACAGTTGACTGGGGAATATTAAGTAGTGAGGAAATTTCATGGCTGGACTTTTTGCACATTTGGCATCCTATCATAGTACCATGCTGGAATTCACTGAGCTCCTGAGAGCGACCCATTCTTTCACTAATGTTTATGGAAGCGATCTGCATGTCTATGTGCTTGATTTATACACCTGTAACCATGAAAGTGATTGGAACACCTAAATTCAAAGATTTGGATGGGGGAGGAAAAACTTTTGGCAGTATAGTGAATAAGGTAGAATGTCATAAAAAAGGGTTTTCCACAGAATTGTAAACTAAAGATTGTGATAGTCAACATGCCTCCATCTCCATTTGAGACATCCGGGCATTATTAGTCTCCTGCTCTTGCTTTTGCCTGAGCTGCTCTGCTTGCATAAATTCAGTAAACTGTTTCTTTTCCATAGAGGTCCATAAAAGGTAGTCATCATACTGCTCAAATCATTGTTTTTGCCTTTCTCATTCTTTGGTTGATAGCTGGCCTTTGGCTCCAGTCAGAGATCTCAGCTTGTGTCTTTTTCAAAGTGCCTGTCTGCAAGAAAGAAAGTATGAAAGCAACAAGCAAGAAAATAACTGAACGTTACAACCATAATAGCAAAGTAACTGTAACTCTAATATTAGATTCTACTATTTTGCATATTGAACAGGCAAGTTATCCAATAACAGGTGTGTACAACATTAGGATAAACCGGGAACAGTATTGATTTATCTGTAAATTGGCTGGCGATATTAAAAAAAATAAAATCTGAAATCAGGCCATGAGCAAGCAGACATGAGGAGCATTTGAAGCTACCTTTGTTGTAAGCTAACGTGAAGAAAGAATCATCCTCTATACCATATTATATGCATTTAAAGTATGTCACCACAAGTTCCACAGACAATCACAAGCAATTACCTGAAGATGCAATGATAATATGCAACTACCATTAACATAGTAGAATGTTTGCTTGCAGGCTCTCTGGTGGACTAGCCCCCATACTGTGTAAGAGAAGGATTCTGACTCAAACACATTTGGCCGAATTAATGACTTTCCTTCTACTATTCTGTTAATGGCATTATACCAGGAAAATTTGTCTTTTTCGCCCGTTGAGCTTCCTGTATTATGTAGCGCATCCTGCGCTTTGTGGTACTGCAACCATATTGTTTTCAGCTTTGCACAACATTGTTCAACATTGCTTCTGTTGTACCGGCAAGCATGTAAATATTCACAGACACACATGAATCTTGTATAGAATGTTTTACATCTGACCAAATTTTGATCAAACATTGTACTTCATAGTTACTCCACAGAGATCCTTCCACAGCCATGTTTGTTTGTGTATGGCAGTAGAGGTGAATAGTGATGATGTTATGTCTCACCGAACCTGCAGCTCTGAAGCAACTGGTAAAGTAAATTACATACTCTTGTGAAACCATATTTTCCAAAAAAGTTGAGAAATGAATAGAGAAAAGTAATGTTTCCAAGATGTGGCCACATTTTGGCCATGTTTATCAGAGAGACTGAGATTTTATGGCACTGAACTGCTATGGTCTTCAGGAGTAGATAACCACATTGCATGTGAATATCCATTTATACGCGCGTGCATGAAATCAACCTTTCCAGCAGCAACCTCTGTCAAGACCCATCATATGAATGTGAATGCAATATATTTGAATGTGATGGCATTCCTCATGGAGCACTTCATTTTAAAACAATACAGTGATTGTCTAGTCTCCCAGTCATGGTTTAGTTCTTCTGACAAAAGCATGATACAGTATGTGGATCAGTTAAACATATATAGCAATAGAAACCACATCCCTTAGTACACATCCAGGGTGGAGGATTTGAATCCCGTCTCAGGTCTACATGCATGGCTTTTTCATGTTCTCCCCGTGCCTGCTGGGTTTCCTCTGCGTATTCCATTTTTCTCCCATAGTCCAAAGACATTCAGATTAAGCTAATTGGCATTTCAAAATAGGGTGTGTGTGTGACCGTGTGGTCCTTGGGATAGGCTCTAGGACTCCCGTGACTCTTGGTGAGAAGCCTGTAAAAAGCCTAGGCAAGATATCTGCCTGCACCCTGAGGGACACAGGTAAGCTATCTGGGCAACTAGCAGTCTTTACGCGTGCACCTGTTTACCTTTACCTGTGGTTGGCCCTTCTATGTGGCCCTGCACGAGAAGAACAAGCTGCAGCTTGCCTTCAGTAGGCTTACAGAGGAGTTTATGGTTATCCCGGCAGGTAAAGGTAATAATAATGACAACGACAATAATAATAATAATAATAATATTATTATTATTATTATTGTTGTTATTAACAACAACAACAACAACAACAACAATAATAATATGAATAATAATAGTAATAATAATAATAATAATAATATGAACAATAATAATAATAATAATAATAATAATAGCACTACTGCTCCTACTTCAACTATTACTACTACTACTACTACTTATTAATAATAATAATAATAATAATAATAATAATAATAATAATAATGATGAATGGAAAAAGTACAGTCAAAAAAGAATGATTATTGATGCAATAGAAGGAGAAAAGAACCCGAATATAAAGTGGGATTGAGCTGCATGTATGATTGTGAAACGCTCTCTCTATTTTTCTCTCTTACATGTGCATGCGGGCATACAATATTATGAGAGTGTCTTATGAATATAAAAAGTGCTACATGATTAAACTCAGTGAAAATATATTATATTATAAAATATATATATATATTATATAAATATATCAATATTACTGTAAATACTGACATGTAGTTCCCTGTTTGGATAATACTATACCACTGCTCACACTGTTCAATGTTACAGTAACATAGTTTAATAATGTGTCCCAAAATTATAACATTTTATGCCCCAAAATTGGTTACATTTATTTTTAGCAAATAAGGTTTATTCATTAAACTTTGTACATTATTAATTATCTGACTCTGTTTACTCCCCTAGAGGACCCACAGTTCTGCACATTTTATTTTTTCCCCCCAGCTGCTTTATTAGACACACTGCAGTTTAGAAAAGGCTGATAATTACCTCATTAGTAAAATCAGGTGTGCTGGGAGAACATTACCAGTAGAATGTGCATAACGGGGGATCCTCCAGGACCAGGGTTGAGTACCACTACTACAGAGGGTTGATCAGGTCAAGACGCTGTTAAAGTTTTACCCTTTTTAAATTGAGCTTTAATTCTGTTGATAGAAAGGGCTATTTAAAACACAATTAGATATTTAATAGGCCACCTGTAAATACTCATACACTACAGTACAGTAAAGCGTATACTTCATCCATCCATTCACCAACCTATCCGAATCTGTGATGATGGACCATAAGTTTCATCGATGATGAATGCATACAGTAGCCAAAACATGAACACGGAGATGTGAAAACACGGGGTTCAGTCTGATAAGTTCCTCCAAAGTGTCAGGTCGATAAGTTCCAGGCATTTTGTTGTCAGTTATCTAAAAACCCTACACTAAAAATGACTCATGGTTCCATTAACAAGCAGCAGCTGATTATAAGCAGAAACTTTTCAATGTTAGGTTTTGTTAGGTTTTACTGAAATAAAGTGAACTGCTTACCCACTGACTTTAGGGGCTGGAGGCCCCTGAGCCTCTTGTCTATCATGTATATGTAAGGAGACAAGGATCAGCATGTGAATAGTAGATATTTACGAATTTGTAATGGTCAAGGATATGTTTTGTTTTAAATTTTGGACCAAACTGATTTCCAGAGAAGTCTATATACATTTTGAATGAATAAGGATGATGTGGTTGAATTTTGTTTGAGGTTATATGTGGTATGAAAAAAGAAAAAGTAACTTTGCCTTTATACAAATAGAGCTATGCAAGTGTGAGACCCTGTTCCACCAATTTTAAATCATACATTTATCAGCTTGCCCATATCTGTGAAAGCATCAATGATCTTTTCATGATTTGTTTTGCTGAAAGCTAAAATGTGGTGGTCAAAAAATGTAACAATATATGGACACTTAATTAGCCAGTTTGGTGCAATAAAACAGACAAGGTAACAACAAGATCTGTAGCACATAGATGGTTTAGCACACTATGTTTGCACCATCGAAAAATAAAATCAGTTGTTAGCCGTCGTTCCTGCTACGTGATGTGCTGTTCCCTTTCAAAAGCTACACTCGATGCTGCGTGAAAAACGCTATTAGGAATGCTCTTTGCGCGACTGGTTGTTGAAGCTTGTGTGTCAAACACGCCAAAGTTTGGCTTATATAACCTCGGTCAGGTGACGTCATTTGATTAGGTGCACCTGGAGGTTATAAATAGGCATGAACCAGAAACATCCTCACGTCTTTTTGTCTTCAAGGACCGCATTGTGTGTGCGTGTGTGTCTTTTCTTTGAAATGCAGTTAAAAAAATAAAAAGCAGAAAGAGAAAGTGAAAATGGCGCTAGTAAAAAGATGTTTACATCCATGCGAGGGACTTCTTGATGATGATGATGATTGCCATGCTTTCTGCCTTGAGTGTTTGGGGAAAGAGCACGCTATCCTCGGAATCAAAGGAGAATGCGAGCACTGTGATCTCCTCTCAATCTGAGTGCTTCGCGCCCGGCTCTCGTTTTTTAAAGGGAAATCGCGAGCCGCGGCTCACTCCTGGGGATCGCGTGTCGATCTAGCAGATTTGGCCTCTACTGGCCAAAACAGGAGCCAGAGACCTTCAAACGCTCAAAGTTAGACGACAGGTTTGGCCGGGGGAGGGACCTCAGTGACAGTCTCTCCCCTTCTTTGGTGACCTCTATGACGAGTTGACTGGGTCGTGGAGTAAACCATATTCCTCCCATGTCTTTATGCCATCGACGTTGATTTATTCGACTTTCGTTGACGCAAAGGCACAGGGTTATATGATGATGCCCCAGATTGAGGAGACGCTTGCGGGCTCAGTTCCTCAGTGTTTCCCGGATCGATCTCATCGCTGCATACCCTCCACAACAACCCAAAGGAAAGGGACAATCTCACATGCTCATACTTCCATAGTGGTATTCTTCCCTTTTGAACCGTAGTACACAGTCCTGAACTTGTCTGCTCTTTGTGTAAATAAACTTTGCTCATCCTGATAAAACTTACCATCCTGTGTCAGTCTGACTTTGTTACAGAAGCCCGGACCGTGAACAACAAAACAGGATGAGCGAACCCGATCTCATCCACGCGCTGGTGGAGCAATTACGCCGGGTATTGACAATGCCACCATGAACCGGCACCCAGCCCCATGGTGCGACCAGCGCCCTTCTCTGGCCTGGAGTAGATTTGCACGGGATTTTTATTCCAATGTTCACTCACGTTCACTATGCAACCCTCCAATTATCCCACTGATCAGGCAAAAATCGCCTATATCATTTCCTAGTTGTCTGGACCCGCGCTGCAGTGGGCTGAATTCATTTGGTCACATGGAGGACCACTAAGCACCTCTTATGACCGTTTTGTCTCACATTTTAGGGAGGTATTCGAACGGATGGACAGTGAAGGGTCGGGCAGGAGAACAGCTCTATCACCTCAGACAAGGTGACCAATCTGTGCAAGAATATGCTCTACGTTTTCGCACGTTGGCGGCCAGCTGTGGATGGAATGAGCAAGCCCTAATCACCACATATCGTCAAGGGCTCGATCCCAATCTGCGAATGATGCTCGCCACCCATGACGACTCTCTAGGACTGGAACATTTCATCCAACTGTCTATCCGCTGCTCAGCACATCTCGCTTCATGCCAACCCAGCGTCCACAATCCCACTGAGCTCCTCCAAACTCCGCCGGCGATGTCTGGGAACACCAGGTCTATTGCGGAACCCATGCAACTGGACTGGAGCTGAATCTCACCGACGGAACGACAGAGGAGGCTGACCCAGAATCTCTGCCTGTACTGTGGGACCGCGGGGCACCTCAGGCGGGAGTGCCCCACTCGACCTCCTCGTCCCGTGGTGAGTGTTTGGTCCGCTCATATTGAACAAACACAACCTCTCATCACACCTGTAAACCTTATTCCTCCGATGTTTCTATTTCAGGGACGGCACTCCTCGACTCTGGGTCAGCCGGGAACTTCATCTCTGGAGACGGTACCTCTGGTGTCGGTACCTCAGGCTCAAGACTACCCCGACGGAACGAACCTTCCAGGTCCAGTCAATAACTGGTAAACCCCTTTCCAGAAGATCTGTATGTTCATCAGCAGGTCCCGTTACCCTATGAGTGGGGCTATTGCATCAGGAGGAGATCCAACTTTTGGTTCTGGAGGAATCCACAGTAGAAGTGGTTTTGGGACGCCCTTGGTTAATGAAGCACAACCCCATCCTTTCTTGGACCACAGGGGAGGTACTCAGATGGGGAAAGGCCTGTTCACCAACCTGTTTTCCCACACTGCCATTACAACCCCAAGTTCTAAGATTACAAGCTACCACCATTGAAAGCCCAGTAGAAAAACAATCCGCGGAAGTGCCCCCGCAATACTCCGAGTTCAAAGACGTGTTCTGCCCAAAGAGAGCAACGCAACTACCTCCACATCGTCAGTGGGACTGCGCCATAGACCTCCTTCCTGGTGAGCCACTTCCACGAGGACGAATCTATCCACTCTCCATACCAGAAAGAAAAGCCATGGAGGAATACATAACAGAGGCCCTCCAACAAGGTTTCATCTGCCCGTCAACTTCCCCTGCGGCATCAAGTTTCTTCTTTGTGGCAAAAAAAGAGGGTGGACTTCGGACCCTAAACAAAGCCACAGTCAAATTCCGTTATCCGTTACCCCTGGTCCCCGCAGCCTTGGAGTGTCTGAGGGAAGCCAACATATTCACGAAACTAGATCTTCGCAGTGCATACAACAATATCCATGTTCATAAAGGGGATGAATGGAAGACAGCCTTTATAACACCTACCGGGCACTACGAGTACCTGGTGATGCAGTATGGTCTTGTCAATGCCCCAGCCATCTTCCAAAACTTTATGCACGAGATACTCCGGGACTTCCTCCATCAGTTCGTGATCGTCTACATTCACATACTCATATTTTCCAAATCTGAGTTCAAACATCACCTACATGTCATAAAGGAACTCCAACGACTCCGAAAATTTCAATTATTTCTCAAAGCTGAAAAATGCACATTTCACCAGTCATCGATCCAATTCCTAGGCTATGTCATTGACCAAAACGGGGTGAAAATGGACAAAGAAAACGTGTCCGCCATTACCACCTGGCCACAACCAACGAGTATTAAAGAGCTCCAACGCTTCCTGGGCTTCGCCAATTTATACAAACAATTCATTGTAAACTACAGTATCACAGCCAGTCCGTTAACCTCCCTACTCCGAGAGAAACCCCGAGCCCTAAAATGGACCCCAGAGGCCACCGTCGCCTTTCAGCAACTAAAACAGGCATTCATTTCAGCACCCATCCTCGTACATCCAAACCCCCAACTACCATTCGTAGTGGAAGTGGACACCTCAACCAACGGAGTGGGAGCCATCCTATCCCAGCAACAAGGGAAACCAGTAAAACTCCATCCATGTGCCTTCTTCTCCAGAAAATTCACCCCAACTGAAAGGAATTATGACATTGGAGATAGAGAACTACTGGCAATTAAGATGGCCTTGGACGAATGGAGACATTGGTTGGGGGGGGCTACTCACCAGTTCCTTGTCCTAACCAATCACAAAAACCTGCAGTATCTAGGGGAGGCAAAGAGGCTAAACCCAAGACAAGCACGGTGGGCAATGTTCTTTTCCCGATTAAATTTTAAGATCTCCTATCGCCCCAGGTTAAAGAACACAAAAGCAGACGCCCTTTCTCGACTGCACTCAAATGGTATCCCCAATGAAGAACATATTCCAATTCTTCCAGAGAAACTCTTTGTTAACCCCATCCACTGGGAACAACCTCAATCTATGTCAGAACCGGCTCCAAACAATCTCCCAATCTGTCTGCCAAATCATCGGTTCATCCAAGAACAAGATCGTAACCCACTCAACCATTCCATCCATTCCTCATTAGGCACAGGACACCCCGGGATCGACCGTACCCTCTCACTCCTACAAGAGCTTTTCTGGTGGCCCAATATGGAGAGAGATGTGAGGAGCTATGTCATGGGATGTTCTGAGTGCGCCATGTCAAAAAATAATCGACAATTACCCACGGGGAAGCTCATACCTCTGCCTATTCCGCGCCGCCCGTGGTCACACTTGGGAGTAGATTTTATTACAGATTTACCCCATTCTGAGGGCTACACCTGCATCCTTGTCTTCGTAGACAGATTTTCCAAGGTCTGTCGATTGATCCCTGTCAAAGGCCTTCCATGGACTGCGGAACAACTATTCAACAAGGTCTTCCGCTACTTCGGCATCCCTGAGGATATCGTTTCAGACCGAGGTCCCCAATTTATATCACGGGTATGGCGAGGCTTCTTCCGACTCCTAGGGGTGACCGTGAGTTTGTCATCTGGATATCATCCGCAGACGAATGGACAGACGGAGCGAAAGATCCAAGAGATCAGGCGCTTCCTTAGGACCTTCTGCCATGACCGCCAAAACTCCTCGAACCAGTTCCTCAGTTGGGCAGAATACGCCCCAAATTCTCTCTGACAACCGACTACAGGTCTAACTCCTTTTCAGTGTGTTCTAGGTTACCAACCCCCGTGGTTTCCCTGGAACGGGGAACCATCTGACCTCCCGGCGGTCACATACAAATTACAATTACCTCCTCAATACCGAATCCATCCTACTTTCCATGTATCTCTGCTGAAGAAATACCAAGACCCTGTATTCTCATCCACAGAGCCTGGCCCAGAAGAGGAAACGCCTCCTCCTCCGATAATGGTGGATGAAGGGACCATCTACCAAATACGGGACATTCTGAATTCTCGCTGCCGTGGTGGCCGCCTGGAGTACCTGGTGGACTGGGAAGGTTATGGTCCGGAGGAGAGATCATGGGTACCTAGAGATGACATCCTTGACCCCACTCTACTAGAAGAGATCCTTCGCACCCATCCAGACCACCCAGCACCAAGAGGAAGAGGCAGACCACCACGACAACAGAGAAGACGACCCTCAAGAGCGGGTCGTGGAGGAGGGGGTAATGTCACAATTGGGCCAGGCTCCGAATCGAATCAAATACCCCGCCCCCTATCTCCAGAATACTAACCACCGCCACCTGATCCAAATCAAGCAAAACATTTAAAAGGCGCACACCTCACAGCCTCCACCGTCCGGGCTCGTAAGAACGAAAGTGGACCGAATCCCCAAGAAAAGTAAGCTTCAAATTCATATCGAAATTATTTACCTGTTCCTTTTTACTCTCCTCAGAAGTACCTCCTGTGTGTGCGCACTTCTCCTGTGTGTTATCCTATTTGTCTCCCTCGCTCCTGGCTCCGTGGCTCCGTGTGTGCGCACTTCTCCCTCGCAGAGTCCTCAGTGTTTCCCAGGTCGATCTCATCACTGCATACCCTCCACAACAAACCAAAGGAAAGGGACAATCTCACACGCTCATACTTCCATAGTGGTATTCTCCCCTTTTGTTTTTCACGCAGCATCTCGTTCCCGCTTTTTCAGGGAACAGGGTTACAGTCGAGTAACCCGAGACGTTCTGTCCTCACATGATGTACTGTAGCACATGTTGCAGGCCCATGAAGGGTGTAACGTTTAAATATAACAATATACTAAACTAAGTTTTGGTTTGCAAAAAATAATGATGAATATGGGTTTTTATTCATTAACTGGTTTACTACCATTTGTTTTCCTGAATGACGTGTAATGTTTTCTGTCAAAATAGCGTGTTATGTGTTGTTTAAAGCAGTTCAAAGCCATCTGCTTTAGACAAGAACTTGTCATCAGATTTTGAACCATCAAGGAAAGATCCTTCTCACTAGTAAAATTTCATACCCTACATGTGTGTGAATGGTTTGTACAGTTTAGGAATGTTTGAGTTGGACTTCCTAACTGCAATAATGGAAACATAAATATGGTGCTATTCAGAACAAACTGATCTGAATGTCTTTTTTTAGGCTACAGAGGAAGTAATAATACCATAATTCTTCATAGTTCTATGACAACAGTTTGTCATAATACCGTTACAAATATACTGCCTGGCCAAAAAAAAGAAAGTTGCGCACGCTAAGATTTCATTTAGTCACCTGTAGCTTTGATTACAGCACACAATCTGTTGGCTGGATCATGTGTGGAAATTAGTCTTTGTGCTCCCTGAACTGCTCTTTCATAATTTGAGTCCTGGAAAATGCTTGGGAAATCAGGGAAGAGAAACTTTATTGAGGTGATAACCTGGTCATTCAGTACATTCTGGTTGTCACTGACTTCAATTTATTGCCACATAACATTGCTAAACCTACACCTGATCAATTGAAGTACTGTTACTCCAGATCATAACAACTTCATGCATTTCTGTTCTTAATCTGATGTTTCAAGTCCAATCCTTATGCTTACTAGCTAATTGAAGGTTTTTTTTTTTTTTTTTTAGATTTACTAATTTGTTTATAGCTGTTTAGTCCCAATCCTGTGAGTTTGTGCAGAAATGCTTGTAATTTCACTATTAAACAGTGGAGATTTCTACTGTCTTATTTTTTATCCAATTTCAGGAAGTGTTTAATTGATTGCAACAAAATTAATTCTTAGTTTTTTCTTATTATTCATCATTTAAACCAAATACAAATTTCCTAAAGGAATTTAAAAGTTTGGGTGCATGAACACAACAAAATAATGAAATCTGCTGATTTCTACACCATATAGTTTCTAAAGATCTGGCCATGTAGCTAGACTGAGACTCTGTGTGAATTTTGGTCAATGGAGCAAAAAAAAAAAAAAGAATAGCAAGAAGAACAGAAGAATAACAACATTTCTCTGAAAATCACCAGAGTGAAACCTCCATTCATTAGGTTTTTGGTTTTGTGTCAGATCCTGAACAGAATGTCATAACTCCCAAACACTTTAAGCAATCTTTTCCCTTCTTTGGTTTAGAAGACTTGGTTATCCAGTTTGAAATAAGTTTTTTAGGGGGAGGTTTTGTCATCATCTTGGATTATAAAACAATACATTATCGGTGTGGTATTTCAGCAGACACATTTTGGGGACATCTGGACCCTAGCTTAACTTACAGTAACTTAAAAAGGAGTATATAATATGTGTACAGTATAACAATAGTGTGGTGTGAAAACAATGTTTATTTAGAAATAAACATTATATACATATACAAACCTGATTCCAAAAAAGTTGGGACACTAAACAAATTGTGAATAAAAACTGAATGCAATGATGTGGAGATGGCAAATGTCAA
>JAQMYG010000035.1:24351608-24380348 GCA_030014215.1 Clariallabes teugelsi | reverse complement strand
AATTTCATAAAAGCGGGACCCGCGGGTTGGAAAAATACCCGACCCGCGCATCACTAATATATATATATATATATATAATGACTATATAAGCCATCACAATATAATACACAGTCTCTTGAGTGGCACAGCAATAAAATATTAAGATCCCCAAAAAGCATTTTAAGGACAGCAGTGGACTAATGTCTTTTTTAAGAAGAACCTTTGCTTTTGCTTTTATCATCCCCACTTGGATGGTGCCATATGAAGGGGAGACATTGAATTGTTTAGCTAATGGGTTAGAAGTAGTAATGAATAACTGGTAGAAAAATGAAGGGGAAAAAAAGCTACAAATGAAGAACATTAGTTTGATCTGGAATAAACTTGACTGTATAATTGAATTGAATTGCTCAAAAGTCCACAGTTTTATACTGATCTTGGGTTTATCTTCTTCATGTGTCCATGTGAACTCTCCTTAATGTCTCTAATTTTCACTTATTGTTTGTCTTCTGCATGTCTTCTGGTATAGTATTTGTTTACCAATGTCCAGGTCGTTTCTTCTTTAGCTTGATATGATTCTCTTTCATGTTATAAACTCATTTGTTTGCATGTGTTAACCTTTACTCACCAGGTCTGTAATTCCATTGTCTGATGCTCTTGTTTTTATTTCTTAACTTCCTTATTTCATTGTTCCCCTTGAAATTCCATAACCTTTGGGCTTCCACATGGTGGACAAACCTGCAAGCAAATGCCAAGAAACACTGGACCTTTTACACACCCAGTTGGTTAGAATAACTGTATTTGAAATTTGCTTACGAAGAAATACTATTTATTCTATAATTAAATTATTAAAAACATTCCACAACAAACAACATTGATTCATGCTCACATTATCTCTGCTGGAAAACATCTGTAAGCAAGAAATATCAAATGAATACATAAATCTTAGACTTGGAACCCAGCAATTTACACACACTACACAAATGTTTCTTTCCCAGTGTCCCATTGTTTGTGCTTTGCCTCTTTTTTATATACACTTTTTATATGCACTTAACTGTCCTAGTTTAAAGACACTGCCTCCATGCACTCACAGTGTCCTTTCCTAACTGGATTTTTATTGCAAGTTTAAAAAAAAAAAAAAAAAGAAAGAAAAAAAAAAAAACTAAACCCCGGCAAGCTCCGAGAAAGATAATTTATTCCCCACTTTGTTTCTAGAGCTCGGGTTCATGGGAAGAAGCTTGTGCCAAAGTGGGATTGGCCCTGGGACAAAGCTCCCATCGGACCCCTGCTTGGCTGCTGTGCTCTTCTGACTTCACACACACCGCACCTGAGTACACACATTTATACAAAAGCCTTGCACTGGTGCCGGAATATTCTACTCACTGTGTACTGACATCATTACAGCTGTTGCAAATTTAAAAAGAACTGGACGGGCATACAAACACTCCGAGATCCCAGATCCCTTTCTTTCTCTCTCTCTCTCTCTCTCTCGCTCTCTCTCTTTCCTCTCTGAGGGCCAGCTGAAAGAAAAAGGGCATGGTCTAGGAAACATCCAGCAGCTCAGGACCACCAAGCAGGAGTCACACTTGCCTGTGACCAGAGCATAGAATGGACTAGGATAAGTAAAAAGAAGCAGACCTCCCCACTTCTAAATGAGGGTTTATTTTTTATGTAACCCGATTATGGTGCCCAGAATATTTCAACAACCGCAATCAATGCCACATATGAGGACCAACGCACAATGCTATCCATCCATCCATCCATCCATCCATCCATCTCATGCCCTTCTATAGAATTTCCCTGATGCCCAAGGCAATTACTCAGACATTACAGCCAATTTGCATTCTCCCAGGTATTCCTCTGGAGAAATGTACATAAACAAAAGGTTTAGGCTCCAGCTGGGGATTCGAAAAAGCAGAGCGGCTGCTTCGGGTTGGCTGACTGGGCCTTTGGGTGTTGGACAGTAGTTCACTGAAGAGTTTATGGAGCAGAAAATAACCATCTTACTGAGCAGTCATAGTGCTCCCCAGGTAGTAACAAAGTGTCCCTGTCCATAATTTAATGCAGCATCTGTTAAGATCGTCATGTGAGCAATGATAGACACATGATAATAGCCGACACAGATATTCAGTCCTAAATATTATTATGTTCAGCTGTAAAACAATTTAAGTAAACTGGCTATTTCCAAGCCAATTGTCCTAAAGGTTAAATAGCAGCATGAAACCTCTAAACAACACCAGAGAGCTTCACTCAAGCTTCAAGTCTATCGGTGGCCTGAAGTAAATCAAATAAGTTCATGAAATACATAATATACTATACTGCATAATACTTCAAATTTGATTCAAATCCTTTCCCCTTTAGGCATCCTATGGAATGGTTCTTAATAGCTAACAATCATTATCTGGTAAAAGAATCTTTAAGGAACCTAGAAATTAAAATTTAGATTCAACATAAAGTTTTCAATATGAGTGACTGATAGTATTTTCTAAGAATATTAACTATTTGCAAATTTTCTGATACAGTTTTGAACAAGGATCTTACAGACATTAATGGAAGTAAAGCATTAAGCTAACCAGATGGAAATATTATGTACACCATAGCTAAAGGTAATGTACAGAGGTGTGAAACGAAGCCTAAGATTTAGTCCAGTGACTTTTTTTTTGGTCTTTCATGGGCTAACTCAGCTATTTCAGAGCAAAATGCTAAACCATACATAATCATGGACTTCAGTTTGAAACCACTGCTAGACAGTGTTGTAGTTGTCAAAATATGCTTTTCCATCTGCACAATGACTCTACAAGGTTCTCTGTATGGAGGAAACAGAAAAATATACCTTCCAGCATTCATAACAGTGAATTTGCTTGTGGGTTGCTGTGGAAACAGGAAGCAGTGTTCTCAACAGGAGGTTTAGTTGGCAAATTCCACTTCCCTTAGAATCATAGCATGCACTTTGGATAATTGGCGATCTTATCATATCTTACTGCTAATCTGGAATTGCAATACTGTTCTACTTTACATACACAACTTTTGCAAAATGCACTTCTTTCACGTCATTTGCTATCTTATTATTTCTCAGGTAACCCAATGAATTTAGCAGAATGTTGCTGAATTTTGCCCTGGCAGTATACTGTAATGTTTAAAGAACATTAAAATGTAAACACAGGAAGTCATGGCATGTTTGCTTAGAACAGATGAATTTGCACAATGCTCACCAATCAAAACATCCAGTGTTATTATATCCTGTACCTTTTTATAAGGAATATTTCCGTAATAACTTCATACTGATTGAGTCTCAAATTATGTCAGCTATGAGTGATATAAGCTGAAAAAAGACACCAATTGTTTTTGAGTAATATAAGCTGAATGTAGACACCAGGGAGTTTTTGATTGCTGTGGTGTCTGGCACAAGAACGATGGCAGCGGATCCTGTGCTGTGGCTTACGGGGTGGGGCAACCCTGGATCGGCGTGTTTGTCCACCGCATCCCATGGGTACTCGATCAGATTGGAATCTGGGGAGTTTGGAGGCTGGATTGGCGGCCTTGGGCTCTTTGCCTGCTGGGCCCCACATGGCCAGCATCTACTTTTTGTAAAGTCATAATGTTATGGCTGATCAGTGTACATGTGACATGGCATTTAGACAGTACTGTACATAAGTAAGAGAAAGTTGCCTATTATGTTGTATTCTGTAAAACAATATTTCTTTATGTGGCTCATCAAAGCCTCAAGTATGTCAAAATCAAACTATATGTTGTGTTTTTTTTTTTCATGTACTGTAGGATGTGCTGTTGAAGCAATGCTCGAGGACTAACTCTCATTTTTCTAAATAGAAAAACACACATTTGACAACTTCAGATATTAGTTGCTGTTTGTATCAGAAGCACAAAGTAGCCTGTGGACTGCAACACTTCCTGATTATAGCTTTGAGAATTCCCAGAGTTATATGGTATAGCCAGAGTCTGTTGAAGGCTTGCATTTGTAACTGTGTACAAGCTGAAACTTTAAACAGACACATTCAACACCTGGGCTGCAACTCATCCTCAGATTATTGTGTATGGTGTGCTATTTAAGAACATTATGGAAAGCTGTTGGCGATGCTCCAGGCTACATTGTGAAACCCTAGAGTGTGTTGAACAGAGGTGCCAACACTATGGATAAAAAAAATCCTAGCAGACATATAAGATCTTAAAAAAAAAAAAGGCCCATGAAGGAGACAGGGTGGCTCTATGCTAACAAAATAAATATTGAATTGCAGCTTTCTTTTTCTTTCTTTTTTATTTTGATGTGTGATGGATGTATTTATGCTGTAAATTTTATAATGTCATTTTTATATTGTTACTATTTTATTGGATGTTTGCTGTAAGGTGTCCTTGGGTGTTCAGAAAGGCGCCTTTAAATAAAATGCATTATTATTATTATTATTATTATTCACACACTCTGGGCAATTTGGAAATGCCAATTGGCCTAATCTTGGACTGTGGGAGGAAACCGGAAAAGCCGAAGGTAACCCACCAAGTATGGGGAGAACAGGCACATTTCACGCATGCTGACCCGACGCAGGAATCGAACCCAGGACCTGGAGGTGCAGGGTGACAGTGCTAACCACTAAGCCACTATGCTTCCATGTGTTAATTAAACAGACATAAATATAAATATATAATGTGCTAATTAAACTGATATTTAAAGTGTCGTCTACATTAAAGTTTGGAAACCAACATAAAAAAATAAATGCAGTTTTACTCTGATTGGTATAAAATCAATATATTTGCAATTTCAGCCTGTAGCTTAATCCATGTTCATATTTTGTTTAAACAACTGTTACAACTGCAATAATGTATGTTAACATGAAATATGTTAATAATTAGCTTATTGATTGATTTTCTTTTCTTGCAGAACTTAGTATCAGTCCATCCTTCTATCCATCCAACTGTGGACCATGGAGGCCAATGGTAACCATAGTATGTTATTTTACACAAAGAGTATATTGTATTGTTATTTGCATTTTTACGACCATGGTAAGACCTCTGGTCAACAAATACACACGCATTCACACAATTCGGTCAATTTGGGAACGGCAATTAGCCTAATTTGCATGTCTTTGGACTGCAAAGGAAAGAAACCTAACAACCAAACTCCATGCGCACAGACTCCAAGGCGGGAATCGAACCCGGGCACTGGAGGTGCAAGACGGCAATGTAAACACTAAGCCACCTTGCCGGCTTAGGATCAGTGTATGTATATTATATAAACTTTGGCCAAAAGGTACAACTATCTTTACATGTTTATTTCTAACAGGAAAAAAAATAAAAATTTATGCAATAAAGCACTATGACATGTTGCCTACATGCATTTTTATTTTTATTTTGCATATAGGTAAATTATTTAAGTTTTCCCTATTAGAAGCATGTGTTTTTTAACACAATTTTTGGGTAACTTGCTAGCTAGCTAGGTTTTGACATGGACACCAGGCAGCAGTAAGAAAGCTCCTCCATCTTTTTTTGTACTTCTTTTTACTGCCCAATGACAATAGTCCTTTTGTATTTTATTAAAAGCCAGAAATTTGTTAATGTAACTCGAATTTAAAACAGATAAAATTGGTAAATAATAAAGTAAACAAAATAAATAGCAAATTTGCATCCCAACAGCCCCTAAATGTACCAAAAATTGCAAAAAAAAAAAAAAAAAAAAAACATAAATAAATAAGTCAATGCTAGCCACAATGTGGCTATACCAAAAGGTATTAAGACACCCAATGCATCACAGCCTGCAAAAAAAAATAGACAAATGCTTCAGTTAATATCAAACAATAGTATGTAAAAAAGGATGTTGGTACCATATAGACAGTATTGCAGATAAACATGCCTCTGATAAAGCCAGAGGAAAATGAACAGATTGGTTTGTGCTGCCAATAATAATAAAAGTAAATCAAATAAATAATTCCATCTTACATCTTCCATCGTAGTGAGCAGAAAAGCATCTCAACAAGAACAAAACATTGAACAGCAGAAGACAACATTGGATTTCACTCCTGTCAGCCAAGAACATGACTCTTAGGCTATCATGCGAACAGATTTACCTGAAGTTGTCTCTTTTTTGTCAGTGTATAATTCACAGGAGATCAGTAGCTTCTAAAACACTCAAACCAGTCCATCTTGTACCAACAAACATGCCATGGTTAAAGTCACAGTTTGTTGTGAATATTCACTGAAGCTCTTGACCTGTGTCTGCAAGATTTGATGCTTTGCACAGCTGCCACATGATTTACTCACTCACTCTCACTCATCGTCTATACCGCTTTATCCTGCATACAGGGTCCTGGGGAGCCTAGAGCTTATCCCAGGAGACATACTGTAGAGGCAGGGTACACCCTGGATGGGGCAAACTCATTTACACACTACAGGCAATTTGGGAACACCAATTAGCCTAGTCTGCATGTCTTTGGGAGGAGTAAACCGGAGTACCCAGAGGAAACCCACCAAGCATGGTGTTGAAAACATGCAAACTCCTTGCACACAGAGGCAGGAATCGAACCTGGCCAGGAATCGAACACAGATCCTGGAGGTCCAAGGCAACAGTTCTAACCCCTCAGCCACAGTGCCTCCTCATGATTTAATGATTAAATAATTGCATAAATGCACAGGTTCAAAGTTGTTCCCAATAAAGTTAATTTATGTCCTCAATACTTGATCAGGGCTCCTTTGACATGAATTACTGCATCAGTGGACTTGATCAGCCTCAGTTTTAGGAGTGGTTTGAGACTAGGAAAACAGTTGTTGCATGGTGGCTCTTGTTGCACTGACTCTAGCCTTACTCCACTCCTTGTGAAGCTCTCCCAAGGTCTTGAATCAGCTTTGGTTGATAATCTTCTGCGGTCATCTGCCTATAAACCTTTTCCTACCACGCGTTTCCTTTCCAGTCAACTCTCCACGAAAGTGCTTTGATTCAGCAATGTGAATAGCCCACACTTTCAATGATAACCTTTTGTGGCTTACCCAACTTGTGGAGAGTGTTGATGATCGTTTTCTGGACAAATGTCAAGTCAGCAGTCTTCCTTATAATTATCCTGAACAGAACCAAAATATACACTGTATTTATACTGTATGAATAGTAATTTAACTTGAAATTAAATATTGTAATTCTTTTTTTTTTCATAATTGAAAACTACAGTATAATCATGGAAAATAAAACAAAACAGCTTGGAATATTTTTACTTTACATGTAATGACTCTAAAAAATTCTATTAAAATTAAAAAATTTTAATTAATTCTTTAATTTAAAATTAAATGATTCTTTATTAAGGTAACTGTTCTAATTCTCGAGATGCACTGTATTATTTGTTAACCCTTTTTTACCTAGAGTATGCCTCCTTTTTTCCTTAAGTGTGTATGCATATATGTATATATGTAAAGAACAATGGTGTAGAAGGTGATGAAAAAAGAAGCCTAAGGCACAGGTCTCAGTTGAAAGCCAGCATGCAGTTTGACAGATGGCCTCCACCCCTTCGGCCT
Source organism: Clariallabes teugelsi (assembly GCA_030014215.1). Lineage (NCBI taxonomy): Eukaryota > Metazoa > Chordata > Actinopteri > Siluriformes > Clariidae > Clariallabes > Clariallabes teugelsi. Next base: position 24,372,866 of record JAQMYG010000035.1, on the reverse strand, counting down.
GACATGCAATCTCTTCACCACACAAATAACACACAGTGTTGGATTGTCATGGTGACCGATGAGTCAGATGACCCCCCGGGGGAGATGGGACATCCCGTAAGGGACAGGTTAGTTAGTGAGACAGCAAATTTAATAGAGCCAGAGTGTACAAATAAAGAAATGAGTGGGAGGCTGGAAAAGTGGTTGTTGAAACACTGAACAGTATGTCAAAGCGATGGGGTAACGGTTGCACAACAAAATATGGGAAAACTCTGAGTAATCAGGAAAGAGATTAGCATTTTCCCCAAACAGACAAAACAGGTCTAACTGTATACCTTGGTCACTGTCTTCAAAGTTTATTAATATTATTGATATTAAAAGGATCACTTATAATGACCAGATTTTAAAATTTTAAACATATTTTAGAGGTCTTTGTACTTTGTCTTGATAGACACTGTGTCAGCAACATGCCTTGTATTGCATTTATGCCATAATCATAAAAACAGTGTCATTTATGTGACTTGTTTCAAACTTGATTGTGGTATATTGAGTGTAAAGTTTGTGTATAACGAACCACTTAAACTATCCTTAACTTTTCTCTTAAGTTTTAAATACACATCTACAGTAAATATCATTCAATTATTATTTGGCAACAGAAAAAGTATTCTACTATTCTACAGCAGCATTCCACTTTAGCAGTTATGCCCATATATATCTGTATATCTTGTTCATCAAAAGTTTAGTACTTGTAAGTTCAGACAAAAATGTGAACAACATGCCATTTAGACGTAGACAGGCTGCTGCTTAGAAACCATGTTTCATATACAAACAAGATACCAAGAGGGGCCCAACACATGTTATCAGACCCCAGTTTTCACACACTTAAAGTTCATTTTCCCTGGCAGCCATCTCTCAGCACCCAGCACTCAGAGTAAGAGTCCTCTGCTCAACCTTCTCTTTCCCAAGCCTCATCTACACACCAGAACCAACTCCAGACCAGACACACACACCAGTAGCATTCATTTTATTTAATGCTTTTAGTGTCTTTACGTTGTTTATTCTTAACAATATTATTTTTAATGCATCTGCTAACAAAAATTTTCTGTTGTTTCTTTCTCATTTTCAAATAATCTCATTTACTTTTTTGCCTGGTTACAGTCTTTCAGGAGCACAGATGTCAGTGGGCGATTTTTGAGAAGGCAGCCACCGTCACCTAAACTGGCAACCCTGGTGCTGGCAGAAAAGTCTGAAAAGGTGGTCTCCAGCATGCCGTTCTTTTACATTTGCCTGCAAAAAATATGGTTTAATGGTGCTTAATCTGCATTTAGTTTTCAACAGTTAATCACTCTACATGCAGCAGCTGTTAAAGACTTGCTGACATTCACATGCAAACTGCCAGCTGCAGAAGGCAGACAGAATGCAGGCTAGCTCCTGAACATTTATGTGATAAAGGTAACAGAGGGCAGTCCTAGGAGGAGCAGTATACCAGGATATGAATAGCTCTATCCAGCCTCTTCTCCTATTGAGCCCTTTCAGCAGAAAACTAAAACAAGGGAAACTCTTGCAGAACCCCGGGGGATCCCAAAATCTCACCATTGGCCCTTGTAAATGCCGGAAGCAGGAAGTGCAGAACTTCAGAATTGTCTTTAAGAGAAAAAAATGCAGGTCCTTTTACAAACAGCACAATACAAATCACTGCGCAAGAGCACAGAAGGAAAAGCACTTTAGTGCAGCTTGCTGTAAACCTTGGGCTCTTGTGCTTTTCCAGATGGCTAAACAGAAAGCCTGAATCCTCCTTTCACTTCCAGCTGTCCCAATCTGTTGCTGGGGAATGACAATAATTTAGCATCTCTCAGGAGACCTGTTTGTAGTGCAAGTTGACATCTACTCCCAAGTAGAACTGCATAATTATTTAATACATAGCACATTACTCCTGATCCTTTGCTTGTCTGGGGAAGTGACGTGAGATAGATGGAACTGGACTTCTGCAGGGGCTGTATTTCAGGCCATATGGATTTTGTATTCATTCAGGGTCATACATAACCAATTCAGATTCACTGGCCCACATTTGACAATTGCCTATTTATATGTCTATCATTTTGTAATTGTAAAACATCAACAACAAAAAAGGCAGGAGATTGGCATAAGTTAACCTTGATAGCCAAAGAGTAATCACCCAGTAACAGTTCACATTTAGCATTTAGTCCACATCTGGCCTATATATTACCATCAAATGATAAGACAAAAAAAAATTTTTTTTAAATTGTGTCACATTTGGCCCACTTTGTTAATTATGTCAAATGTTTATGTGGCTGCTATAATTTACCCTTATGTTTTTCACTTAATTTATCAAGGAATCTTTAAACAACAAAATTTGCAAATAAAAGTATTTGGCAGTGTTACTGTTTCTCTTTGGGAACAAGGCAAATTACATTAGGGTTGCTACTTAATTTCCTGAAGCATGAGCAAAAAGTATTTTTATGACTTTGTCAAGCATGTGAATATCTAGCCATTCACAAATTTATTTTGTATGCTTCTTTGGATCACTTCTTCATCTACCATAACTCTTAATTGAAATTCCAAGTATTAGGTTGAAAGGCCATGTTGACCCTTACTAATTCATTTCCATTCAGTCATGTGGCAGAAACTTTAATCCAGAGCAACTAACAAAACAGTACAGCTGAAGGCACAGTAATAAAAAGTAAGTTAGAGAGTCTGTAAGGATTCATAACTTGAGAGATTACTATACAACACTATATAACCAACATGTTCACAAATCACAAAGTAATACAAAAATAATTAATGGAAATGCAATTGCAGAGGATAACATGACACTGTTATCTTAGACATGGTCTACAATTTAGATATTAAACTGTTGAAAGTGAAATGGAGACACTGGATTGATCAGACTAAAATGGGAAGCTCATTCCAAAACAAAAGCAGAAAAAGAAAGAGCAGAAAAGTCAGACACGCACATTCAAAACTTGTTTGCGTCAGTGGAAAGCCAAGCAAAGCAAGTTTACGTATTTTTTGTGGGTTTTTTGCATTTTGTGCAAGAGGCAAGGGCAGCATCAAGAAGAAAAGTGAGCAGATGCCAAGATGAATCATAAATTAAGGTTAAGTGAGGTTTAATGTCTATTTATTTCATATTTTACTTAATTTACTTAATGTATTTTGAAATCGGTAGTATTGGAAATTGGTAATATTGTTAATAATTTTAGGTGGCTGGAATAGATTATCTCCATTTACATTATTTCCTATGGAGGGGAAAATGTTTCGCAATACGTAATTTCACCTAAACAACTCAACCCCTAAATCGAATTCTACTATGCTATAATGCATGTATGACAAATAAAGTGTGGACTTCATGATAAGTTTGAAATTGTGTAAATGTGTCACTAAAGATGATTTTTTTATTATTATTAATAATAATAATAATAATAATAATAATAATAATTATTATTATTATTATTATTATTATTATTATTATTAATAATAATAATATTATTATTTAAAAAGAAATAAATTGATCTATGCTGTTCATTCTTTATTATGAGTATTCAAAGTAAATCTTCCTTTCTCATGTAATAATATATAATTTCATATGCCAATGATTATAAGGAAGAATTATTATGCATATTAGTATATGATGTCATCTAGGGAGCATGCTTCAGTTACTTTTCTCTGAGAAGACTTGGCAACACTGGCTGGTGCTAGTTGGATAAAAAGAATCAGATAAGGCATAAATAAACTTAAACCAACAGTAGGTACGTCAAATAAAAGAAAAATCCCAGAGCTAAAATGGGCCGAAAAAAGACTCAACATGCTGTCACTGCTGGCCCTCAAGTTGGAACTTGTAAAATAGCTGAATTTTGACAATTTGTTGGATGTCTTTATGAGGGAAAATGTAAAAAAAAAAAAAAAAAAAGAAGCCAATTGCTTAATCTTATATTACTTCTGCATAGCACTGAGACTAATAAAATACTAAAGTAAAATATGTAATAATGTATATAATGTATTTTATTTTGCATGTGTTGGGTTGCAGGGTTGTCAAGGCATCATGCATAGTGGGGTAGGAAGAACACTCTGCTTAAGCACCTGCCCAGGATTTACTAATCTATTCAAGTCTTGTGAAAGAACTGTAATACATTATGAACCATGCAAAAAAACAGCATTTTTTCATTTCATGCCTTGTAGAATAGATATAAGACCAATATTAGGTATTAGTTGACTGGTAGTTGCAGTAGTCCGTTTGGGAAATTACTTATGAATAAGGATGTAATGCTACATTGCAACACATGGCATTAGAATGCATAAAATTGTATTATGAGATTGCATGATTCGATGCATTAATCAGCATTCTGTTAATTATGCATCAAATGCAATTGTACAGTTTGATTACCAGAGCTCCCAATCTGTGCAACCCATAATATACACTACATAGACAAAAAAAAGTCGCACATGCTAATATTTAATTGGACAAACTTTTGCTTGTCACAACATTTATTTCACATTTATTTCTCTCCAAAATCTTGTATTGATGATAGGAAAAGTCAGATCGCTGCATAAAACCTTCTCTAGCACATCCCAAAGATTCTCAATAGGGTTAAGGTCTGGACTCTGAGGTGGCTAATCCATGTGTGAAAATGATGTCTCATGCTCCCATTGACAATTTGAGCCTGTTGAATTCTGGCATTTTCATCTTGAAAAATGCCTGTGCCATCAGGGAAGAAAAAAATCCATTAACTAAAACACCCTGTCATTCAGGTAGTCAGCTAATACTAGCAGATACAGTTTGCTGAAAATAGACATCACCAACAAAAACAACACCAGATTATAACACTGCCCACACATGCTTGACATGTAGACACTAGGGATGTTGGGCGCATCACTTCATCCACCTCACTTCTTACTCTGATGTGTCTGTCTATTACTCTGGAACAGGGTAAATCTGGAGTCAACAGACCTTTTTCCAATGCTACACAGTCCATTCTTTATGCTCCCTATCCACGCCTTTTTTCCAAGCTGTTTTCTTAAGATTACACAGCTGTTTTGTCCCAATCACTTGAGTTCTCATCACATTGTGCATTAGGAAATGCAATTGCTTTCGCTATTAGCCATAAGTTCTACTGTTGTTTTTAAGTGATCTCCCATCATGCTTATTCAGTATGTTTTGACCACATTTCTTCCTCAAAAAGAAATATTTCACCACTATCCTTCCAGTTTTAATAATTTTTCAGTTCTTAGCCCAATTTTAGTAGTTTCAGCAATCTGTTTAGTTGTTTTCTTTCTTGATGCAGGCCAATAACGAGCAGCTACTCACTACATCAGCTATGATTAAATAACTTGTTGCTAGCTGAACCATATTAATCACTTCAGTAATTATTAACTATCTGCTTAGTCGAATCCAGGTGGTGACTTATTTTTTGGCCATGCCGTGCAGCATCAAGAGCATGCTAACCATGGGTGAAAGTAGGCCAGTACGGTCCAGTAGCAAGAAAACACATCTGCTAACATTATGTCATCTTAAACAACACTTTTCTCCTGAGTAACTGATTTTAAGTCATTCCGAATTGCCTCTGAACCGTCCATGTTCTTTTGATCTTTCATTACTACTAGTTAAAGTGAGCGTGAGCTTCCACCAACATGCATATCAGCTGCCTGATCTGCAGTGCGGTGGGGTTTTGGCAGGCAGAAGTTTGTTGCAAAATCTCCCAAGTAAAATGTGTAGCAGAATAAGTTGTAATTCATGATATTTTCTTTTATTCCAAAAATACAGACACAGGCCATCTGTGCCTGTAATGAGTGCGCATTCGCATCCTAAACACAGCATCTGTGAAAGGGGTTGTTTGATTTTCTTAAAACTGTTAAAGGTTGCACCTTAATCATCACACAAATCTTCTGCTATACACAATGTCAAGTGTTTCTAATTTCTTTTAAACTTTTGTACAGGTATTAAAATATCAAAACTTTTTTTTTTTTCCTAGGAATGCATGACTCCCAGAAGAAGAGAACAATATGAAGCGATGAAGGTTAAGGCCGTAGAACCAGCAAGAATTTAATACTACTGTATTTTTACTCCTAATGCTAACAGATAGCAGAGCATTGTTTTATACTTACAGTAAGAAGTACTCTACAGTCATATTCAAATGACCCAAAGATGCTGTGATATACAATGCCAGAGAAAAAGGCTGGTAGGCTCAGGATGTTTAGCCAAATTTGGAGACCTATTCAAATGACATGGGTGTTGCTACTGTTCTCATTGTGTTTCAAGTAATAATTTTCCCTAGGTCAGAGACTTGATATTCAATCAAATTGAGCAATAGCATACGATAAGGAGTGCTGCTGTGCTGAATATCAGCATGGCAGAAATGCTGTATGACGAGTCGGCACAAGGCCACCACCTGAATGCGGAAGATACAACAGCGGTGCTAATATTGTATACATCAATATAACGGTTCTACCAACACCATTTTTAATTATGATTTGTTTGTTTATTTAACTAGTTTTGCTCCACCAACACGTATCCTTCTGATGGGCAGAACTGTGTGATAGTTAGCGTAATTAACAGGGGCGAAAGTAGTTTCTTATCAGTACTATACAGTATATCTAAAAAGAAAGGCGAACAAACCATAGAGGTGGTGGACAGTGCTGAGTAACTTATGATATTTATTAACTATTTCACTTTAGAATATCAGCTAACGCTGGTTAAATCCCGAATAGCATAAAATGGAAAGCTAGTGCGCTATGTACAGTAAGTACATGTACATGTATCCTGAATGTTTAATAAATTAATCTGTTTTTACAGAGAGGATGGCATTAGGATGAATCTCGTTTCCAGCTTCATAAGAACAAGTTAAGTCTTTCCATTAAGTCTCATTCTCAAACCAAACAGCTGCTGCTGAATACCTTATTTGGAGGTTAAACAATTGAATCCAGGTGTTCTGAAATGATTGGCAATCCAAAATCCTTCAGAGGTTCAAATTATTCTCCAGGATTACACTTCAAAATCTTATCTTGTGGCAGAGAGATAAAACCAAGTGAAATGTATTATGGAAATGATAACCTGCGTTTTTCAATGCCGTTAATGTGTACAAGGGAAGTATGGGTCTATGAGAAAGGATGTTTTATCACTTCCTCTGGCTTTGAGGTGCAAGTGTATAAGTGCATGTTAATACAAGTGCATTGTTTCCCTGCGGTTTTAGGCACCGGAGAGGGTTTTGTAACCTGGGTTCTTCTGGGGTTGGCCTGAGGGCTTCGGGAGAGTGAAAATCTGGTGGGTGCTGTTAAGGCTAATGAGAAAAGTTCAGTGAAAGTCCAAGCATAGAGATTCAATCTTCAAGTAACCACAAAAAGACACATTAAATTCGCATCCAGGAACAAGAAGGGAACAGAGAAGCAGCAGGTTCGAAAGTTCAGCTATCCTTGCATAGCATGCCACCTTCTTTTTTCAATAGCTTGTTTCCTTCCAACGTCCCACAGAGTAATTTACCTCTGAAGTGAATGACCAATGAGTGGCTGTAAAAGACCCGTCTTCTCAAAGTCTTAATCAACCTATAACAAATGGAATAAGGTGGTTGGAGGACTGTTTGCATAACCACTGGTTTGAAGTGTGCAACCTATAATGCTGGTTAAACCGGTGTAACATACGTGTGAAATCAATTCCTTCACCTTTCTCCTGAAGGCCATTTAGATGTCACTTTTCAAAAGAAAAGCAGGTGCTAGCCGCCCTGCTCACACTGCTGCTAAGCCCCTTTATGAAGCCAAATAATGAGATTCCTTGTCAAGCAGTTATTCCAAGTCTTTTCATTTTCTTTATTTCATTTAGTCTGAGAAAATGATCATATTACAGTCCTTGAAATAGAAAATGACAGACAGCTTAAAAAGAATGTCTCCATTTCTTATTCTTTGTATATTTTGTTCTGTTTCTCTTACCAGTCATCTATAGTGCAAGGCAAATCCACTCATTACAGTAGTTTTAACAGAGGTATGTATACCAATCGTCTCACAAACATTTCCACAGGCATAGAGAAGGCATTGCCACGTCATGCGGATGAACTATACAGTGTTTTTGCTAGGCTTATGGGTCAGGATCTGCCTTTCCTCCAAGTCTGCCCTGGTCATATCATACTTCATGCCCAGATTCTGATTCTGGCTCAACCAAGTCAGTGGTTATGGGTGGGTATGGCTGATCAGTTTAAATTAAATCACATGGAAAACAGGCCACTGTGGGGCAAACTGAGGTTGAGTGATTAATGTAGTCTGGTGAAATCATTTTAGAAAGTATGAAAATGACTGCGACTGACCCACCAGGGGCCTTTTAGGGTTATTTGACTCTGTGTTGTGCTGGTGACCTGACTTTCTACGCAAATTGTGGTCTTATCCTATGTCTTAGCCACATCACCCATCAACATCGGACCCGCCTTGTGCACAAATTAGTACATAACTCTCTTACATGGTATCCTTCAAACCTAAAGTGGATTTCAAATTTGCATTGATGGAGCAAAGCCAGAGAGAGAACAACTATTTCAAGTACCTTGGTATGTGGTGGCAAGACCAATTGGATTGTGTATCAAGTCGGTTATGCTAAAGACAGCTCCTTCTAAATTACAGTAGCATGTTCCCACCACAACTGACTGAACTGGAGTTGAAGCAATTAATCAGAGGTTAACCAGACCAACCCCACACAGGATCTTTAATTTGTTGTACCTAAACCCCTCTGAAACAAGACCAAAAATAGCAACCTTTCTTCTAAAATGTAAATATGATGATGACTGAGCTTTGCCAAGGAATTTCTCAGGATATTTTAATGTATGTATATAGAAATTCTTGCTCTTTTATGACTTAAAGTTTAAATTAGAATAGGACATTTACTCATTTTCCTCAGTAAATCAGATCCGGCTCAAGGACAGAAGTACACATTTTGTTTAACATCTATAAACTTGTTTGTAAATGGGAAAAACATTGTCGTCAATGCTTTCCAACAGTTCAGTGTAGTTTTGTCTCTTGATTTTATTTGCAGAGTCACATGCCTACCCAAACATCACAGCGGCCAAATAACCCTTAAGAGATTATTTAAAATATGATGTAGATACCTAAAGATATAACAGGATAAAGTCCATTTTCCAGAGTTTTAAGACTCATGGTATATGTGAATGTATTCTTTTAGCAAATTTAAGGTAAATAATAAATAAATAAATAAATAAATAAAATAAAACCGAGCATTAACATTCCTTAAAAGATCCACATTTTTACAGTTAAACACATGCACATCATAAATGGATTATTTGATCATTAATTTCAATTAATGGACTTATTACTGTTCTTACTGGACAACATGATATGGCACGTTTACCAGTGGTCAATTAATGTGATTATGCCCAAAGACAGTCGATCAACCACAAACATTAACACCACATTAATACATCATCATTGATTATTAATTATGTACCAGTAACCTGGTGACACGATCATGGCATTCAAGGCTCATTTATGCCTGTGAGGAGCAAATACTACAGTAGGGTGTCTGGTCTGATTCCAAAGCTGAAGCAGTACAATTTGCTAAAAAAGTCAGTGCTAGCCATGAGAGAGAGCCACCAGAACACCCAGTGCACCACAGCCCACCATACGGGGCCCAGAAGTCAAAAAGCACAAAAGGTGCCTATCTGGCTCTCAAATTCCTTAGATCTCAATCTGATCAGGCACCCATGGGATGCACCAGACAAACAAGTCTGATCCACAGAGACCCCATCCTGCAATCCACAGCACCTGAACGATTTGCTGCCAGACACCACAACACACTCCCAGAGGTCTTGTGGAGTCAGTGTGGCCAGAGCTGCCAAGGCAGTGAAAGGGGAACTCAAGCAATACTGGGCATAAAGTTTTGATTTGTAATGTTATGGCTGTAAGTACAGTAGTGGGGAAAAAAAACTAATTCAACTGTACAAATAGTCAATTTTCCCTCAAGGTCACTTTGACAAATGTTTCCGTTTATGAGCCTAGATCAATGCTTATATATAACATAAGCAGAACACCTCAATCGAAGGTCTATCATTAGATAAACTCTCGTGTTTCAAGTTCAGCCGAAACGTAAAACATGTGTGCCTGAGTGGAGACATGTATCAGCACATAATAAAATAAATAAAGCTAAACTCGTATCAAATTTTCCTTTTTCTAGAGACTTGGAGATTTGGCACTGCAACAACTGCAACAACAAGTTGTAAATCTGTGATGTTATTAAAAATTTTCCCATTTGTTTAAAAAAAAAAAAAACAGAATTCCAAGTCTTGCCTCAAGGTATTTAATCTCATATTGACATGGCAGAATTAAATCATATCCTTGGTATTACTGTATGAGTGTTGACTTCCTCAGCTGTTCGCATCAGGATGAAAAACTTTTTTTTTATTGTGTAAATTGTGCCAATTGTGTCACTATGTTGTATATTGTGTAATTTAGTGCACTTTCTGTCTAGTTTATACTCACTGGCCACTTTTTTAGAAACTGGATAGAGCACTGTTTTGCTCTCAGAACAGTTTTAAATATTTATGACATGCATTTCAAAAGTGTTGGAAACTTCAAATTCTTTTGAGATTTTGGGCCATGTTCAGAAGATCAGATTGCACAATTGCTGGAGATTTTTTAGTCACAAATTTATTCTGCAAATCTTCTGTTTCACTACCACCCAAAGATGAGATCTTCTTAATTCTTTTTTATCTTCTATACCACTTTATCCTGTACAGGGTGACAATTAAAAATAACAGGGCACACACTCACATTTACACGCTAACCTAACCTGCAGGTCTTTGGACTATGAGTACCCGGAGGAAACCCACCAAGTTTCCATGGGGAGACCATGCAAACAGGAGTCAAACCCGGACCCTGGAGGTGCAAGGTGACAGTGCTAACCAATAAGATGATCTATTTATTATATTTGGCAAGTTTCTGTATTCAACTTAAAAAGTTAAAAATTTCTTCCAATCAGTTTATATAATTTATATAATTGCTGTCTTCCAATATTTTAATCAAGATATAGATTGATCTGCAATGAGACAAGCGATAAGTAGCCTGAAAGGTAATACTGGTCATTAGTTCCTGATCTTTTGCATACATGACATCAGTCTCAACAGCGGTTGGCAGAAGTAATGTTAACAGACATATTGTTTCTATGTTTTTCACTGATAATTACTTCCACCATAATGAGGTGGATTTCAGAACCAAAAAAAAAAAAAAAAAAAAGATTACATGATGATTATCAGATAACCTTCTGGATTACCCCCACACAGATAAAAGCTACTGCACTAAGTAGGGTGTACAATCACTTTTTCTCACACAAGCAATGCCTTTGATCAGGGGTTAGAGAAGGATTTGAGATTCAGCCTAGTAGCTAGTTGTCAATGTAGCCCACCCTAGCCATGAAACACAGAGGCAATTCAGAACAACTTAGAATTCAACAGTTACAAAGATAAAGTGTTGTTTAAGATGAAATAACCTTAGCAGATGTTTCCTTGTTTAAAGTGCTTCGAATTGGTTTAGAATGTGGGATTTGTCCCTGGCATCCCGGAAGTAACGTCTCTTCGACCATCCAGAAGTGGGCGGGAACATGGCAGACATGCATAGTGATGTCAGTTGCAAAATGCAACCATTTGCAAAGCTTTGCAGGCCAATTCTAGTTTTACATCATTTTACTGCTGGGTTTTACATGATACCCTTTATCTTCTCTGTCCTAAACAGAAGCAGGTACTACTAAAATTAACACAGAAGGGTCAGTTCCTAAAAACGTACAGCTCCTTATCTTTCTGCAAATCCCAAACTTGGGTACTTTTATTTGTTGTGGGGAAAAAAAAATCAGGAAGAAAGCAATCAAACCCCTTTTTCAATCTTAGGCTTAGCATAATCCATCTGATGTTTCTTTTCTCAGTTCTCACAGCTCTGGGTCTAAACCATTCCATCATTCTCTTACAGCTTAATTATGTCCCTTAGTGATTTAACTTTACTGCTTTTAAGATTTTTTTTTTAGCTCTTTTATCATTCTTTCATTACTTGCTATCAAACAGGGAAGAGGGATTTTCAACAGATTACAGAATACATTAAAATGCATGAAACAACATGCAAGAATCGTTATTCCTCTGGACAGGTTTCAGTCAGAGGAAACTAAAGATGTGGGTCATTTGCACAGAATAGTAAATGATCCTGATTATTTAAGAGAGCCTATCCTTTGGGAAAGTTTATCCTATGCACAAGTTCAGGTGAGGAAAATGGAGATCATTGACTATATAAAGAATAAAATGACAGCTGAAGTAATCAGATCCATGCCCCGAAGAATCTGATCATAAATACCATCACCTGTATGAAGCATGAAAGCAAACCCTTGGGTGCATACGGATAGAACACTCATATCAGATATACTTCCTTCCTTAACTCAACAGATTCAAGGGTTCCTACTACAGTGTAGTGATAGTGTCTATAATGAAATGACTTCAGTATTTGCATTTTACCTTTAATAATAAATAAAAATCCATAGTAATTAACTGATATTTAGAGTTCAAATAAACAGTTACATAAAAATATGTTCACGGAAACAAATAAGAATTTAACTTGCCTAAAAAGTCACTTTCAAAACCTGATGAAGACATACCAAAAGTCTAAATACAAAGTGTGTAAGCTCTAATCAGTTCCTGTAGTTTCCATCAACATGGGCTGCAAATCATTGCATGCTTAAACAAAGGAGGTAGCCCTGTTTGAGTAATGGAAAGTTCATTGCCAAAGCCATGGACAGAGATTGAAGAGATTAGGAAAGGGCAGGGAAAGCCTGACCATGGACAAGTTTACAAAGATCGGGAGGGAAGATCAACCCTGGCCATGCTGTGTGCTCCAGAAGGAAACAGGCAAATGATGTCAGAGATAACCTGATTCCAGGCCCCGAGCCTTACGCAGATGTGCAGCAGAAACTAGAATTACAGTCAGCGTTCTTGCATGAAAGATGTGTCAGGGAATTTTCCAGGGGATAATCTTTGCAATTCAGTGAGCCTTAATAAAATCCTTCCTCTTAGCCAGCTGTGTCACTCATAACTCTGACCACCGCTGATGAGTGCTCCCAAAGTGATGTAATGTTGAGTAGCAGGAACAAATCTTAGGGAAAGCCTTACCGGCTAAGTAAGGTATGTTAAAAACATACTATACTATAAAAAATAAAAAAGTATAGTATACCAAATTGTGTAACTACGGCATTCACACTAAATTCACATACAGTATTTGCAGCAAACTCATAAGTCAAGCCTATCCAAAGAAAACAGAATGAATACAATTATTGTATCTTAAGTACTCAAAAGAACTTAGCTTTCACTGGGCACCTGAGCACTGTTTTCTGGTGAAAGCAAAAACAAGCTATATGTCAGATGATCCAAAATGTAACACTTACCAAACTAAAAATAATTATTATATGGTGAGGTTGCAATTAATAATTTTAATAAATCAAAGTTATGCCTAGCACCATTTTGTCCAAATATGTTTATTAGCATTTTTCATAATCATAACTACAGCTTAAGTTTCATTGCGTATTTGAGATAGCCAAGCAGTTCATCATCAAAATATTGTGCATTTTTTGTTTGTTTTTTAAAGTATACAAGTCTTTAAAGAGATTTTATTCCATTAAAAAACTTATTGCCAAAAATATGATGCCCACCATTGATATCCGTAGCAGAAATACAAAGATTTAAAATACATGCAACTGGACATCGCTTGAAATATAAAATGTTAAAATGAAATCCTGCCTGCAAATTTAGGGTACAGTTTAATCTGAGATCCAGTCCAGGGACGCAAACTGTCTATGTACTTTCCAACTGTCTTATTAAACTATTTATTAATTTACTCATTATTAAAAACACTGAAGACAGTATGTTGGTTTAAAAGCCAAACCACTATTCTTACCATCGGCATCTTGAAGTATAAGAACATAAACCTAAATGTTAAAATAGGTGCCTGTTTTACTCAATGGATAAATGTCTGGCCTCCTTTTAAAATATAAGGTTGAAATTACCTATTTAAATTGAATCCTGGATTCATTCTTCAATGTATGGAACAGATATGTTTACCTGGCTGTGCAATAATGAGACAGTTAAAAGCCTTGGGTTAATTTGAAATTAATTTATTTCATGACAAGCACATTGCGGTTGTGAACCTCTTCCAAGGAAAACCCAAGGAGTAATTGCACATGTGCTGTTATTGAGAAAATGAATAACAACATAATTACACAGACACTTGGAAGCAACTAACAAATAGAATAATGATCAGGTCTATTTAGCATGTACATGTACTAAGCACTGCAATCCTGGCTGTCTGACATTGCTGTCAAACTAGAGCGCATGATGTAATGCACACTGCCTGCCAACCCCGCCGCCCCCCCCCCCCAACAAACCACCCCCCCCCCCACCAAAAAAAAAAAAAAAAAAAAAAAACATTTCAAAAGTGTCAAAATTATTGGCCTGCATCAAACAAAGAAAAACAAAGAGATTTGAAATTACTGGAATTGTGTTAAAAATGGTCCAACACATTGTTACAACCTAAATGGAAAGTGCTGTCAACATTGTGGAAGAAATGTGTTTTGAAGAATAAAAATCATGAATGGAGATCACTTAAAAGCTTGGTGAAGTTGCATCATTAAAAAAAAATCAACAAAATCACAGCTATGTGTAACAGTGAAAGTTAGAGCATTTTAACACATACAATGTGACATGAACTCACAGGAGTGTGATTGAACAAGATGACTGAACAATGACCAGGCTATCCCATTAATGGAGTTTTTCTTCCCTGATGGCATCATGCGTATTTCCAGGAGCACGAGGAATCATTTTCACACATGAAATGGCCACCACTTTGCATGATGCAATTAAAAATACTGGTGCATGAATGAATGAAAACCTAAAGCACAGGAGATTTTTTTTTTTTTTTTGGCCAGGCAGTGTATTTTGTGGTTCACTTTTGATTTAGTCAGTTAATAATATCCATGTTGGTGCATGGGCACTTACTACAGATGTATAGAGAAAGTAAAACTAAACTCAATGAATACACTGAAAAAGTCCCTATTATATGGTGCAGTGTATGTGAAGGGGAGGGGAAAAGTCTGTTTCAAGCAAGAGAGACATTACTGACAAAGGCCAGACAAGGTTCCTCAGATTGGGACATGTCTAAGCAGGTCTTATCTGGCTCCATGCAATTTCATGGTTGTTTGAAACAAGTGGGCCATGTGCAGCTAAATCAGTGGGATTTCTATCTTTACAGGGTTCGATGGTTTGCTTAGAGCTGAAAACTTGGGTTGACTGTTTAGGTTCCCGAAGTTTGACAAAAGCCTAGACGTTGCAGACATTTTCACTAATGTGTATTCATTGTATTTTCCCAAGGCAGATGAGGCACACGAATTTTAATCTTTGCCAATGTTTAATGTAGACCTAAGTTAATATGACTGAAAATGAAATATTTAAAGTCCTTAAGTTTTCTGAGAATACGTAAGGCATAACACCAAACATGGTGCAACATGAAGTGGATAACAATTTTTCATTTATTCATCAAAAATACCTTATTTAGATGTGTATTTACATGTAATGTTTTAGAACATCCATAAAACAGCTTAGTTCTTGACATCACTTAACAGCTGTTGCTTGATCAGCCCCTTTTGTTTTAATAAGACTTTATATATATATATAAATATAAACGAAAACATGTTATAATGGGTGCAAAATCAGAAATTCCAGATTTGTCTTGCAGCTGCACTACTGTCAGAGCTGCTTTTATTGAACATTTAATAAGAACCTTCTGGCCAAAGTTTTATAGCCTTTAATTAGTAAAATTCTATGTTATATCGTTAACATTAGTTAAGATTATTTAACAACTTGTAATGGCTGCATTTTGCTGTAGAATCCTTAACCCTAAAAATTCCATAGTAACATTTTTTGTCTAAACTATTGTGCGAGTCATTTTCTAAGCAACATTGTGTGACAAGCCATTATTATAGCAGATGTGTTTAGAACATTGCAGGAACCTCATTTCCTGGACGTCACAGCCTAACCTTCTTAGAAATTGTTGTACGCTTACCAATTTTTTTTCTGCTAGCTGGCTCTTATAGTGACCCAGTTACAAAACATGGACATTGAAGATAATGTATTAGCTATGAGGTGATAAACATTGCAGCTGAGCTCTCCTGATAAATACGAGTACAAACTTCACAGACATGTATGTATAATTTGTAAATTCCCCAGCGATCTATCAACACCCACCAAGTCCAGCTGGGTCCAGGAAAAGGCAGAAAATTATTCACAGAATGATGCAATAAAATGGCCTCCATCATTACTTTCAGACAATACTGACCTGAAACACTTTTCTTCTTTTTTGGCTCGTTTCATCAGAATTCATAGTGTTGTGGTTTGCCTGACAACCTTCGACACATTACCCATTCTGACAATCAACCCATTGACCCTATGTGAGAACGGGTCAGTGACTGAGTGCTGTGTGTGGCTAGACATGACTTTTTATAAGAAGCTTTGCTCAATAAACACCCTTTGTTAGTTTATAAATAGTCCTGGAAGATGACCTAGTCTCTGTCCTGAGAACCTGGAGTAAAGAATTGTCTCAACCCTTTCACCACTTAACAATGAATCTAATAGGATAAAAATAAATAGTAAATATGGACAGCATGAAGTTATGCATTTGCAATGCATTTGAAAAATTTATTATAGACATGCAGGGTGCGATACATTATTATTTGAGTATTTATTGCAATATTAAAGGCAGCAGTTAAAATATTCATAAAAACTTCTGTTAGCTGTCTGCCAGATCAGAGGGCCACTAAGGCACTAAAAACAGCATTGCTTCACAAAGAACCACTGGCAGTCTTGCTTTTTATTACCTGCAGATGGATTAGAGAGGGAGATTCGTGACTTCTCCAAGCCTAGCTCTATAAACTGAGCACATAAAGAAGACAACAGACCAATAAGAGATGTTTGACTTGGGTTTGCTTTCCATTGTGCACCATTTAATCGCCAAAATGTCAAAGAATGTTTTAACACAGTAACAAGGACAAGCATGTTGAGTGCTGACTCCATAAGCAAACGTGCACTTATTTAAAGCTTAAGTAGCCTTAGGCAGAAGCTGTACATGTAACTTTTGTTAGTAACTTCATAATAATTAGTTTTTCTTTAATTAAAAAAAATACATTGCAGTTACACATGTAAAGTAGGGACTAGTTGGAGCTAGTTGCACTGAAACAGAGATATGTACATTACACTATTATAGCCCTGATTTTCCTGCTGCAGGCCAATTTCAGGGATCTGCACCAACCCCCAAAGTTTCTCATGTCGTGTGAGCAGTTCAGCGATGCAAATTTCTTAGTCTGTAAGCTGTCTTAGATGCTCCAATATTTTTAAGCATGTTTGAACTTCTCTCTAAAGAATCTTGTAGACCAAGCACCTCTAAGACAAGTGGTAAGAATAACAATGAGCAAAAGCCAATAAGAGCTCAAGAGGAAACTAGTGTCAGCAAATTGTTTCCATAAGAATGGATTTGGCATGACTTACCAAAACGGTTGTAAGAAACCTCTCCTATTCCTTTTTATCTTGTTTCCAAAAATAAAGAATAAAAAGTGCCGAAATATGCGCCACAGCCAGCTATTTTAAATAACGGCACATAATGGACAGTTCTTGTGTTTATTTTCGTGAGAGAGAAGGATTTAGGGATCATAAATGCTTTAGCTGGGATCTCCGCAAATGAAAGATTGTGTTTGTAAGTCTCATCTGCGATCCCTTGTGTAGTGTGCACACTGCTGTGTTAATAAAACAACAGATAACAAATGATAAGTCTTGCAGCAGTGAGCAGTACGGGGGTGCTGAGATTTTTAAAGCTGTCTATTGTCAGGGATTGAGACAGCAACAAATCTATCATCACCTTGCACAGCTTAAGTGATTGTCAAATGATGTTAAGATTAAGGTGAGTTTTTTTTTTTTTTTTTTTTTACAAAAACACATAACTGAGTGTGATCTTTGGCTCAGTGATCTATCTGAATTAAATATATATATATTCCATATTTTCTGAAGATTAAGACTCAATTAAGAAGCTGGGGTCAGACTGCAGGATACAACGCCCCTGGAGCAGATAGGGTCAAGGGCCTTGCTCAAGGGCTCAACAGTGGCAACTTGGCAGTGCTGGGGCTTGAAAAGACGGAAGATCGGGAAGCCGAGCCTTAACTGTTCGAACAAGTACAATTAGGATTTCTTACCACTCTTTGCTTGTTGCATGTTTTGATGGAAATTTGATTTGAACAAATTCATTTGACATTTCGAATTTCATCTTCCATACACAAACATTTCATGTATCACTTGCAATGCAAATTATTTTATTATTTCCTCTAAAGATATAATCTTGTGCTAAATGGATGAGCCAGGCGACATAGCACTTAAGTTTGCATGAGTTGAGATATGTTTCTAATGTTGTAGACATACCTGGGTCCTGGAACCATGCTTTGCAATGTAACCCTAATCCCCTGAATACCACCCGCCTGTGTATTTTTATCGAGACTCCAGGCTGCGGCTGATGCAACTTTTTGAGAAGAGAGAATGGGGGTATAGAGGTGGATGACAGAACACTGTATAGACAGGGGGAAAAAAGGTGTGTGTGTGTGTGTGTGTGTGTGTGTGTGTGTGGCGTGTGTGTTGGGGGAGGGGGGTTGTGGGATCTCAGATCCTCATACTTCATATTGTAATCCCATCTCTTACTAGAATACAAGCAAGAATACAGAATTCCACACAGGTCTCGACGAGATGAATCCCAGTTGCCAAGCTAACAGAGGCACTGTTTAGAGGGAGAAACAGAGCCTTGTAATGGAGCACAGACCTGCCAAGCAACCCCTTCCTCCCCTATGGTGTTTCACCACCACACCCATGCCTCAGTTATTAGTGTCACACACGAGAGCTGGGAAAGCATTATTAGCATGACAATGCAAACCGCAGACTGAGATGAAGTTTGCGGAGATCCAGATGGTTTCGTAACACATCATCAGTCCCCGGGACAATGCAGATGCTGGTTTTGGTGGCGATTATTCCAATAATTCCTGAGTATATTCTGAGAGAATACACTATATTTTTGTTTTTGGCCCCAAAAGGTCAGCAGAACCCAAACAGATCCGACAAAACACTTGTAACATAAGTAGTGTGTAGAAATATATCTTGAATATGCTCAGGGCTTTTTTAATTTGTCACCATGCTTGGTGATGCAATTACAAATGCTGGTTTGCCCCTTCGTTCATATTATGTAGCATCTGTCATTGATGGAATGCCATCTTGTCCTATAAGCACAAGGCACTGGCACAAATCAAATCGTAGCTATGAAATGTAGTGCAATCTTATCAGTTTGATGTCGTAGAAGAAAGAAACATGCCAGAATGTCACTTAGGGACAGGAAAAGTCTCATAAGGAATTAATTAGATACATTAAAATTCCGTTCAAGTGATATATTTCCTCATATACTGCATAATTACTTGTGTTATTTGCCAATCTAAGCAATAAAAGGAAAGTGGTGCAACTTATCACCCAAGCACGAAGACAAGAGTACATCCATATTGTTGCAAAATATCAGCCAATGCTAACAGAAATCTGTCATTGTTTTGAAAAATGTCTCCTGATAAACTGAGGGCAATGGGAAATGTCTCTCTCTCCAGAAAAAGTCAGGATAATTTCTTGCCCATGTTAGAAATTCTAATGTTTATACAGGAAATTGTTGCATTTATTTTCAGAAATATAAGCCACCTGCTCAGGCATCTGATCATTTTCCACAGACAGACAGGTGTGAAGTCTCATAGGGAGATTACATATTTTTTCATTCTCTCCACTCACACAAAGGGTTTCCACTTACCGCTATGTGCTTATTCTTAATGCTGGGATACCTTTAGGCAATTACCACACCTCCAAGAATACCTCCTCCAAGAAGCACACAAGACAAGACTGGACATACAGAGGTGGAGGTGTTTTGGTTTTGGCATGGCGGTTTCCACAGGGATTTTTAACATGACATTCTTCATTTGCTCTGTTATTTGTTTTCATTAATCTCTCAGAGACACTGACGCTAAGCTAAAAGTGCTTAAGGCTGGCTCAGATGCATTGGTTTATAAATAGACAGAGTTCAAATCTTAAGCAGGCTTCTCATTGGGTATTTGGTGACTGTATTCTAATAGCCCTATATTTGGACACCTTTACTGGTTACCACAAAGAGTACATAAGACTTAACCCTTAAAACCCAATCGCCAAAGATCTGTGCCGACGACACAGCACAGGTCAATGACGATTAAAAAAAATATGTACAGTATGTGGAAGCCTTGCCAGTGTGTTAATGGCGAGACCTCAGACATCTAACTATGCATATGGGATTTGGGATATGGTCAGTTAAAACAAAAAGTTATCATTATTTTATAACATGTACATTTTTACCAGTACTGGAACATGGGAATGACGTCTCAGAAATCTAGAACGCTCAAAATGAGCAAATAATTATTATCTGATCATAGAAACAACCGAAAACAACCATAAAACATGTGATCTTGTATATCTGTGTTATTTCTTGCCTGTGACCCATTTTTTTTTATTTTTGTATGACGTTTGTATAGTTAGTTAAAATAAAATAAAATTCAGTTTATCATACCGCCTAAGTTGTACCGAAAAAAAGGATGTCACTATTTTGCCAATCATAGTCGCTATTGTCTATACCGCTTCATTCTGTGTACAGGGATGCGGGGGGGCCTGTAGACTATCCCTGGAGTAGGGTAGACCTTGGACAGGGGGCCAACCTATATATGTTTATTTAAAATAAATAAACAGCAAAACAAGAAAAGGCTAAAATGTTCTGCGTTTTAAGGGCTACATGTTTGCCTGGTTCTAGATGAATATCACATTCAATAACATTAAACACAATTTAAAAAAATAATAATAAATAAAAGTCTTACAACTCTAGAAAGGTGGAGACATTAGGGCACAAGCGTGGTTTAGCAGTATCCACACTAGTGTTATTTAGGCAATATCAAACCTGGCTGTTGTAAAACACTGTTGTACTCATCAACCAAAGAAATTTGAACTGTGCAGACATTCAGTACATCAGCACAACCTCAAGTCTGATATTGGTTATATACAATAATTCTACAAATGGCATTTACTATCAACAACAGGTTATAATCCGTTGCTATGTAGCCAAAAGGTGAGGAGAATAAACTATGGAGGAGGTAGAGAGTCCTGAAAAACTTAGATGTAC
>JAQMYG010000035.1:24306091-24345007 GCA_030014215.1 Clariallabes teugelsi | reverse complement strand
TTTTGTAAAGCACTTTGGTCAACACTAGTTGTTTTTAAATGTGCTATATAAATAAACTTGTATTGTATTGTATTGTACATGTGACAAATAAAGGCTTCTTAATAAATGAGGAGAGACCCATGTGCGAGAAACAGACAAAGAAGATGACCTTCCAAACCTCACTCATCGTCTATACCGCTTAATCCTATATACAGGGTCGCGAGGAGCCTAGAGCCTATCCAAGGAGACTTAGGGCACAGTAAGGACAGGGTGACAAACCATTCCAGGACACACATATACACACACTCATTCATACATGACAGGCAATTTTAGGAACGCCAATTAGCCTAATCTGCATGTCTTTCGACTGTAGGAGGAAACCGGAGTACCAGGCACAGGGAGAACTTGGAAACTCCATGCACACAGAGGTGGGAATTGAACCCGGCCGGGAATCAAACTCGAACCCTGGAGGGGCAAGGCATCAGTGCTAACCACTAAGTCACCATGCCACCACCTTCCCATCATGCATATAAAATATATCTTTTTTTTTTTTAATGACAGAAATGGCCGATATAATGTGCAGTCGTTGGCTCCAATAGCACAAATGTTTTATGGTATTCCTTAATTATAAAGCACCATGCATAGGCCTGATGGGAAAGCTTTAACGATTGTATCTATTTTTTCTGGCTGAGATGCAGATGACACAGATACCACTACTTGCTGTGCCATTCATATTTTATACATACAGTACGTCTATGTATTGGTGGACTAGCTGTCCTTATGCATCACTTTATTTAAGATAAAAAAAAAAATGATGTCTTCCATTTATTCTATGACTTATTGTATATAACATGTTGCCAAAAAAAAAAAAAAAGGTTAGGCCAAAAGTTCACATTTTGTTGCATGTGCCCAGTAAGAACTACACTGAAAAACACATGGCAGCTGGTGTCATGGAGAATTTAGTGTAAGTAACACAAGCTGTCTGTGGATTTTTGAGGGTGAAAAAAGGGTGGGAACCAGTCAAAAAGTGAACGATGCCACTGAGTGGGTGTAAATCCAGTGTGACATCTGGTTTCACCTCTCTGTGCTCACTGTTATCCCATCTGAGACAAGCTGGTTGATCTGATAAGAACCTGCCATCCCTATCAGTGTTCCATGGCGGCTCTACGCAGGAATATTGCCGACCACAGTGGAAAGGGTGGGGGAGAAAAACATGGAAAGCAGGCTTGTGCATAGATGCAACTGACATGTCTGTTTATCACTGCTGTTTCCTCTAGTGCGCGAAATGTTTTAACTTGCACCATCTCCACTGATAGTGTTACAGTGAAGGCCTGAAAGTGAAAGCTTCTTTACCTTTTCTCTGCCTGCCTATCCCGCCCAATCTTTCTGTTCCTTCTCTTACCCGCAAATCTGTGTCTTTGCAACTTTAAAGTTTTTGGAAGAACACTCTGTAACAGAATGTTCTGGATAAAAATGTCTAAAGCATGTACCAAAAAGTGTGTTACTGGTGAAGATTATTTAAATACTGAACAAATTAATTCCTGCCCAGTGTTTCAGAAAAAGAAGAGATAAAAAATAGGCACAATGTATTATAATAAAATTGCGATATTCTGTGGTTTGCAATCATAGACTAGATTTCTGCAACACATGCCAATAAAACCACATGACTAGAGTTTTACTAGGTACATTGTTTTGTTTTTGTTTTATGTGGAAATAGACTGATCAGTCATGACATTAAAAGCACTGAGAGATGAGGTGAATAACATTGACTATCTACTTATATTGGCACCTGTCAAGGGGTGGGATATACAGTACTAGGCAGCAAGTAAAAAGTCAGATCTCAAGGTTGATCTGCTACCAGCAGGAAAAATTTAAAAGCATAAGAATATGAGACACTATAACAGGGGCCACATTGTGATGGCTAAATAGCTGAGTTTGAGCACATCCAAAACACCAGGTCTTCTAAGGTGTTCCTGGTATGCAGTGGTTAGTACCTACCAAAATTAGTCCAAGGAAGGACAACCGGTGAACACGTGACAGAGAGTGTCCAAGGTTCATTAATCTACATGGGGAGCAAATGCCTGTTTGGGCCAATCCCACAAAAGAGTTACTGTAGCACAATTTGCTAAAATGTTTATTTCTGACTATGATAGAAAGGCGGCAGAACACACTGCATCAATAAATGCTGTGTATAGGGCTCTAGAGTCAAAGTGTCCATGCTGACCCCTGTCCTCTGCTAAAACCTCCTACATAAGAACTTAAGAACTGGACCATGCAGCAATGGAAGAAGATGACCTGTTTTGATGGATCATGTTTCCTTTTCTGCAAACTTGCAAACTTCATGCACACAGACCTGCAGCACGAATCAAAACCTTGACCTTGAAGGTGTAAGATCACAGTGTTAACCACTGTGCCGCCCATGCATAATTAATATTTTAACATTTTACATAATACATATTTTCATCTGTAAGGGTTTCCTTGACCTAGGATAAAACTTCTGGTAGTGAGAAGTTTTTTTGAATGTCGAATGATAGAGGGTGATGTAGTTGGTTTCTTCATATTTGAAGAAAAGGTGTGTATGGGGGGGGGGGGGGTGGATATAAACTAAAAATATATGAACATCCTTTTAAACATGTAAAAAAAAATATCGTCACCTGACTAGATACTTTGTAGTAGATAAGATACATACAGTACATTAGTACATTGGAACTTTTCTCAACTCTTCCTTTAAATAGTCTTTATACCAACTTGGTCATACAACAGAGGTCATCAGGATGGTCAGTCTTAATACATGAAACAACACTCCATTTCTCACAAATGAAATTAAAATGTAAAACACATGTGTTCACATATTTACATAGAAAAAGTCACCCAGGACAGTGTTGATTATCTGATAAAAATCATATTGCTGCATCACCCATGCATTACCCATAAACCCCATCCTCAACCATCACTGTTGTCAGTTAGCGCAAACCCTTAATTTTGATTTGCCTCAAACGTAAGGGTGAAACCTCACTGAAAATGACCTCAAAATCCTGGAGGTAAGTTTAATAGTTTGCTGACTCAGTTTACAGAAAGAACAATTTTCTTCTTATTTACTTCAAAAACAAGTGTCTCAGCACATTTGTCCATGATTCATCTCTCTGTAGAACAGCCTGTTCCCCAGTGAGCTGCCACTAAGGGGAAAAGCCATTCAAACTCACCCCCATTTTAACAAGGAGCTGTAGAGCATGACATTGGCCTTATAAAATTCTCTGGCTAGTCCTCCGACAATAAAAGGGGGAACATTGGACATTCATAATACTCAAAAGGTACAGGACTTAGTTTAATTTCCCAGGATTTATTACTTGAGATATGCACTAGTGACAAAGAGTAAAGAAAACTTTTTTTCATACAAAATCTGTAGCATTAATATTTATCTGTAGCAATAGCATTAATATTTGGCCTTTTGTGTTCCGGGAATGTAACCATGCTAAAATAAAAATAAGTAAATTTACATTTACATTTTCAACATTATAGATCTGTCGAGGCACACAGTGTCAAGTCAAGTAGGCTTTTATTGTCATTTCAACCGTATACAGTTCAGTACACAATGAAACTAAACAACACGACAATATGACACATTTCAATACTCTGTGGTAATGAGGTCAAACTGTGAGAATGTGTTCTGTTCTGTCCCTGAATCACCCATGTATTCCATGAAGCAACACTGTTCAGATCTCACTGCACAAGTTTAATGCTGAAGTGTAAAATACGGTCCCTCAATCACAGTAGTGGCGCTTGTACAGTAGTTCTCAATCTAAATGCTCACAAGAGACTGGTTGGTGAGCACCATACGGAGCAACAAGAGTTGTTCATAGCTACCTTGTGTACAGTATTATAGTGAGTGATATGTGAGTGATAGTTTACAAGGCTAGCAGTTTGACAAGGGAACACACCTAGGGGACACTGAGTTCCACAAGCACTCAGATAAGTATGACAATTGCCTTTACTTCAGCTGAAAAGATAACAGTAGATAATAGGAGTCAACAGCTTGGGAGGACAGGGTACCTGATCACTGTGTACAGTATAAGGGAAGAAAAATAAAGGTTCCAAAAAACTGTGTGGTAACAGTATTTATACACTTCCTGGCCAAAAAGAAATGTCACACAAGCTAATATTTTGTTTCGATTATGGTGGAAAATTATTCTTCATCCTTCCAGAACCACTCTCACAGTTTGAGTCCTGAAAAATGCATGTGCAATCAGAGAAGAAGAAACAAAGAAAATCCACAGATGTGATAACCTGGTCATTCAGTACATTCAGGTCATCAGATGACTTTATTGTATTGCCACGTACTGTAACATTGATGAGCCTAGACTTGCCCATTAGAGGCAACCCCAGGTCATAACACTGCCTCCAGAGGCTAGTATAGTGGACACTATGCATGATGCGTGCGTGCATTGCTTCATGCATTTCCCTGAACCACCCATCAATCTGGATTAGGGTCAATCTGGACTCATCAGACCACATGACCACACCTTTTTTTCATTAAGCCAAAGTCAAATCTTCATGCTCTGTAGCAAACTGAAGGTGTTTTGTCTGATTAGTCTCACTAAGTGGTTGTCTTAGCAGTGAATGTTAATATGCTGTACACATACAGGTGTGTGTGTGTGTGTGTGTGTGTGTGTGTGTGTGTCTGTGTGTGTGTGCGTATACACGCATACACACATGTATTTACACTTATGTGCATATGTAGATACACACACACACACACACACACATTTATGGGCACTTTTTTGAGTGAAAAAAGGTGAAATTATAATGGTTTTGTGATTTTATATAGTATAATCCAGTATACTTAAAATAAATAACATAAAGACCAGTTGCTGGGATTGGTTTTTGTTAGGTAGTGTTTTATTTATAACTGCACAGGTAATATAGGTAAACAATATAGGTACCTGTAATATTATTCATAGGTAATAAAGATAATACCCTTTGCCCATGTGCAATGTTGTGTCAGTAGTTAATACATAAAAATACAAAAAAAAAATTTTAATAAAAAAAAAAAGAATAAATAAATACAAAATAAAAACACTCTGCTCACTAGCAACCCAGCAAACACCAATAACATGGTCCTATGTGCAATTGCCACTGTTCATTTGCAATGTGTCTTACAGGCTACCACATGAATGGCCCCTTTTGTTTATTTTAAGACTGAACACACATCTTCAGACTTGAGGGGTTGGTGGCAAAAGGTATTAGTCACCCTCTGTCATGACCTTTTAAATAACTGCAAGGTGATGTGACTCTGGGGTTAATGTTCCCATATTGCAGCCAGACGCAAACCTTGACTATTAGTGTTTAATGTCTACCAGGCTGATACATCAGGACATTGACACTTGTTTAAGACAAAGACACACAAGGTTGATGGAAAGAATATTTCAGTGTCTGGGGCTTGAGGCAAAACTGGCATAGCAACTTTATCAAATCCAGATTGCTTAATGATGGATCTGTTACCCAATATTACCTCTGTTTATTAATAACTCTTAGAGCAAATAGTCAGAATATTCAGAGCTACAGAGTCCAGAATAAAACAATATGAATTATTTCAGAGTTTTTCTGTTAGACCAAGAAGTTAAATGAATTATTGAAAAATAAAAAGCTTTACCACATGGATTTATTTAGGTGACATGATCACTTAGTACTGAGTTTTGACTGTTCTGTTCAGTGTACCTCAATATTCAGAGAGTCCCATACAATGATTTTAAATTCTCCATTGTCAACTATTATGGGCAAAGCATAGTTCGGTTTAAAAGTTTACGTAAATAATGTAATCCAGTAGAAAAACTGCTTTGTCTTCGTAGCTGTGAAGCTACAGGACTTTAAAAATGTAAAAATTTTCAATTTAAAGGGTAGAACACTAGATTAGAAAAAGGTTGATGGCAATAATACTACATGGCAGTAATACTTTAAATTACTGGAATACTTAATATAATGGTTATGAATACCTGTATCATTTTAAAATCTTGGAGAGATTAGAGACACAAGAGATTTTAAAGGGATTTTGGATGAATGGCAAATAGCTTAAGGAATGTTTGTATGCTTATGATTACATGAAAAAGACATATTTAAAATGTTATCAGTGGCTGAGAAAGCTGTTCCACATATTGAGTACTGCTATGATTTCGATGCAAATGAAATCATTTGTCTTACCTTGAAGTGAGATGATGTGTAAATGCTAATTGGGAACTCCATGGTAACTACTTATGGGAGTTCTGGGTCGAAAAATCTTTCACAACCATTCTTCGAAAAAACAGACCAGATACACTGAAAAGCACCAGCAGCAGCCAACCATACTGAACCATTTGAACTAAAAAATGTCAAACCTGCAACGTGGACCAGGTTTGTTTCCTGGGATGTTTTGATTGCACCTGGTGGAATTAATCTTGTGTAGGCAATGAGGTTTGGTATTTTCTAAGTTCCAGGAAATCTACAAGGATCTTAATGGGTCTTTGTAAAGGCTTGCAATCAAATTAAGGGCAGCATTAAAAACTGTGACATATGAAAGTTCATTTTATTTATTTCATTCCCTAGCTGAGAATGTTTCTATTAAATCCAAAAAAAATTTGTGTGTGTGTAACATGGTTTCTCCTTCTACTATATTGAGATAGAATGTGTGGCATAAAGATTTGAATAATTTTAAGTTCTATTGGTTACAGTATAACTGATTACTTTGTATCATGTTAACCTGCCTGTCCACAAAAACAATTAATACTGAGAAATTGACATTTTTGTTTGTTTTACATTCCTTCCAAAGAGGTCTGGACTTTTGTCTGTGAAATACTGAGGAAGGAAATATTATAACAAACATCACAGTTTAGAAAAACAGCACAATTTAGGGCAGGACCATTAAACATCATTAAACTAAGATGAAGGTAACCATGTTATGCATCAAACTACACGTGAAATTATGGAAGCTATAATCTGTGTAATCTTTTCTTCAAATGTATTTTTTTTAGATATATCAAAATGTTCTGTGCTTGTTTTGGCACTAGCTGTAGGTGACATAGACAGATGCTGAAAAAGTGCGACTGGAACAATTGTCTGTTTATAAGCAATAGAGGCAGACCTGCAGTATGAATTATTGTGCCTCTCTATATGGCTTTGTACAGTCTAAGATGGCAAACCTCAAAAGCGAAAAAAGCATTGCCTGAAGGGCACTTGGCACTGGGACGACTCTTCTGAGTATGTGGTGAATGAGTGGGATCTATGAGCAATACCGCAGTGCCCAAAGGGACAGGCCAGGCCGAGCAGCTACTGCACAATGACCTGAACCTCTTTTATTCAGTGCCATCAGGAGAGTGCGCTCTTCCTGTCGCTTTTCTGAACCTGACGTGTCAGCAACACTCAATTCCGCTCCCTCCCTATTGCCATAGTAACAAAACCTTGTCACCATGGCTACAGCAAAATTAATGCAAAAACATGCAAAATCCATTGGCAATTCAACAAAAAAAAACATCAGTGACCATGGTTACGGTAGATGAGTGCAAAACTTCCTATTAGCTTGTGGGTGGCATGGCACTCAGGACCTGGGCAGATGTTGTTCAAGTGCTACTTGTTTCCCATAGCTTACAAGTTCTCCTGCTGGGCAGCAAGCAAAAGCACACCAGATTTTTAGGCCTGCCAGATGAAGACGATGAGTTCTGATTCTCACCATATGCTGAGTTGAGGCAAGACTTCATCCAGAGCTTCAGCGTGGAGCTCTGTGGATAAGAGCATCTGCCAAAAGCCAAAATGTGGATACGTTAGATTGTGACTAAAATGATGGGGTTGTATCCAGAGGGTTGGATTTAGGGGGTGTGGTGCCATGCCCAGATTCCTTTTTTAGATTTCGGTACAGTGGGGTTCACAACATAGATATTAGAAAGCAGGTTTAAGTAGGTTAATATTTGTGTTTGTACTAAAGGTCTAACTGAATTAATGACAACTGAGTGGTCAGCTTTTACATACAGTTTTGGCATCAAAATATCAAAAAACATTTTAATTATTTTTTTCTGGTAAAGATACATGATACAGTAAAGCATTTAAGCTAAAAAAAAAAAAAAAAAGTAACAAATTTCACTTTAATGCCTAAATACACACCCATTAACAATTGGCTTGACTAAAAACAATTAAAATCTTTAAATCCAGGCAGTGTGTGAGTGTATACCATTGTTACTTCATGAATAATTTGCATTTCGGTCAAATTATTGCACAGGAAATCAACTACACCGATCAGCAAACTGTTCGCATGAATGAAACTTCTCTGTGCCAAGATGTTCCAACAAAGTCACATAATGACAGATAACACATTATTCGCAGTAAATACTGTGGCCATACAACATTCATTCCCTAGAATCCTCCTGCTGAGCCTGCTTAAATTATTAATGACAAGGCAGTTATATTGGATTTATCGAGGCATGGTTCCAAACATAACAAGCATTTTATTTTACCTTCACCAGGGAGGTCTGTTAAACCTGAACAACATCTGCCAACAATATCATGCAGGGCATGATTCACCCTAGCACTGCCCTAAAAGATGTTCAAAGATTACCTATGAATTCACACCATTGGGAGGTGTAATGTTAACCTTTAAACTTGACGTTGTTTGACGATATCCGCATATAACAGTCTTTCTGGATTGGTTAAACTTTGGTTAGGATGTTACTCGTGAAATGAAATGTACTGTAAGTGCAGGGGTCAAATGTCTGGTCCAACCTTGGGCTATGCCGAACATCAGTGACCAGTGGATTGAATGGCTGTTGTCCAGTCTAAATAACACAAGACATGCACTGGACAAAGCAAGGAAGAGTCTTTAGACTCACCCTTATTATGGGCTGTAAGGTCAAAAGTTGATTCATAAAGTTAGGTAATATGATCTTTGGCAGAAAACCTAGGTTCAGCAATAATAAGGTAACTAAAGAGACATCTGGCTGCCAACACATACAAGACAATCATAAGCTCAGAGCAAGCGATTGCAGAACTCTTAGGTAGCGACAAGGGAGTTACAGTATCACAGACACCCACTTCAAGTCAACTTCACACATAGGCTGATAAGTAGAATCCTCCAACACGAGAGGGAGGTCTCACTAGTGGATCATGACATATGGAGACAGCTTGATTAGAAATGCAGATGGAGACAGCATATTTAGAAATGCAGTGATAAGCCAATAGGACCCTAGGAAGATACCATACACGGTGTTGTGCTGTGCTGTGCTAGGCCATTTACCACATACAGGCCACATCATAGCAAATGGACACCTAATGCTGTTCAGAAATTCTTTACGATAGTCAAGGTCCTTAAACATGAACAATGCAAATGAAAAAGGAACATATACATAAAAGGTAATGAGGCCAGTAATGGACCAGAGCATTGCATCCCATCTCTGTCAGGAAGTCACAACTTGCAATATATTAACATGGCACTAGCATAGACGTCCACGCACCTGGCAAAATCCGGATCTGGGTTAGCACCATGATTTCACTCCATTCATCATGACTCATGCATAGTCATGACACTACATTGTCACTGTCTGCTACATTATTTGCAACGCTGGCCGATGAGTTACTCTCATTGAGATCAACTGTGGTATTCACACAAGGCAAGTGATCTACTTAGAGGAGACGAATCACTGGAATGCATGCCTATGAGCAGGATGCCATTATCAGTCCACTCATAATTGACAAATATGACAATGTGATTAATGCAGTCTCTTAAATTTCTCTTCAAAAAATTTTTTAAAAAGAGAAGTTAACACCAGATGTTCTTAACCATCCCAATATGCTCTTCATTTACACAGGTGATCCAAATAATGGATGTAAGATAAGTGCATGGATTCATTATTCAGCTCACCTATGCACAACATGCACCTGTCCTTATATGTTGAGGAGCGGAGGATTCGTATATAATTAGTATAAGCAACGTAGCTAAACACCATACAAGGACAGCATGTTGTGCTGTGTGCAAATCAGGTACTAGAAATGGAGAGATGCCGCCAAATAAAGTAGGTAAGTAAGTAAGAAGAAGAAGAACAGAAGTAGGAAATTCAAATGCTTTGTAATCACTTAAACAAAGTAAAAATGTGATCTTCCAGACCGTGAACACTGACATTACAAAAAATTAGCAACAAAACATGATGCTGTGAATGCTGTGTCTCTAGCCCATGATTAAATGCTCCAATCATTACAATTCCTCTAAAAACATATAATAATCTAAAAGTAATTTTATTTTATGTTTTTTTTTCTCAATAAAATAATAAATTGGTCAAACAACTTGCAGACTGAAAACTGGAGTAAAAGAAGAGAAAAAAGAAGAGAGCATTGGTGAATCCAAGAAATGAAAAAGTACAAACTAAATTTAAAAAGAAAATTTGTATGAGCCTCAATATTATCACTTACTGGTACAGTACACTGAGAATTAATATTCTAGGTGAGTCCATCTTCATGCTGGTGAACTGTGCAATCTACTTTCATGGTAGGGGATCTATTCTGATCTTTTCCAGTTTTCCTGAAATGTTCTGTTGACAAGTATCCTGATGACATTGGACTTCAGGACACCTGTATGCACCTTCCAAAATGTAGGAATTTGAATTGGAATCTCTGACCATGCAGGGGAAAACCTTCGGAAATATCTGTGTTGTGGCAACAAAACCATAAAAATAAGCACTGCACATGTTCAGTGATGTGAACCAGTCCTGTGTCTGCATGCCTTGAACAACATCTGCCACTTACAGTATAAGAACTGGGAGGGGCTTCAGCAACCCATTCAAATCTAAATGTGGATAGACAGTGATATCTTTCAGAGGAAACTAATTGAATATTGAATATATAGCTTTGTTTAAAGTATCTGTCTGTTAGGATATTAAATTACTAAACAAAGCTGTATAAAATTTCCTTGTTGTCTAAAATTCATGAGGCCCTAAAACCAGTGAACCAGTGACCTAAAACCTGAAACTGCAGTTTGCAGAGATCCACCAATCAGGACCACCAATATAATTTAATCATAATTCAATTATAACACACAATTCAAGTGATGTCAGCTGTAAGATCATCATGTCAGATGTCCATCATTAGTCCATGCTCTTCAGACACATGTACAGTTAGCTCTGTTCAAAACCATTTTTATAAGGTAGCATAGGGAACCCAAACTCTTACCAGCAACATACACAAGCATTATCAATAGGCATATGTTCTATCAATGGGCATACTGTTCAAGTCCTGCTCATGATTGATAATATTTACTAGTTCGCATAGAACCAGTATGCCGATGAGCTTGGTTTCACACAGAGTAGTGGCCTTAAATGTTGTGGCCCATCATAAGGGTCATCAAGAGGATTAATGCACTCAAACCTACAATGTTTAGACTATGCTGAGGAATTTAGGCTTTGAAATTGCTCAGCTGCCAGATCATTGGTTTCAGCTTAGTCATGCCTGTTGCCAACGGAATCATTAATCTAGAGAGCAGTTCTGATTGATTTCTGGGCTTCTTGGGGTGCTTCATAGTTGTCTGTGCCTAGGCATTTGCAAAGGAAAGGCTGACAACAGATTCAACTCTGACAAAGGATTCAATTATCTCTTTCTGAGAGACTGGCATTACTACATCTCATCACTGCAGGAGATGTCTGCGTCAGAAACAGCGCCCTTACTATGGTCATTGCCAAGGCAGTGACCACATGAGCTAATATCATCATTGTTTTCCAAACAATTCATTGTCTGCATGAGCACAAGCCCTGTACCATGGTTGGAAGTTACCAGGTACTTGGTAAAATGTGGAGTATGTGGGCGATTCAATCCAAGCATAGAAAAGCAGAATAGCTAAGCATATTAAACTTAACTGGTGATGGTGTGTAATATGAATTGCGTGTAGTTGGCAGTACCGACTCTTGGATACTTAGCTGTATTTTAGCCAGCTGACTGGTAGAATTTGCCTGAATGTGAGACATTTCATGGATAAAAACAAAGCAAGGTAGGAAAAAAATAAAAAAATTGTCCCACTCGCTTATGGATACCCCCATGATTCAACAGCTTGTAGATCCACCTTTTAGCAGCAATAACTTGATGTAACTGTTTCCTGTATTAGTTTATCAGTCTCTCACAGTCTAGGTTATTCTAAAACTTAGATTATTTTACTTTTTGTCCATTTTTATATAGATTTACTAGTGTACTTTGGATCATTGTCCTGTTACATGACTTAATTTCGACTATGTTTTAGCTGTCAGACAGATAACATTACATTTGCCTCTAGAATACTTTAGAATGCATTTGTGGTTGACTTAATGACTCCAAGGTGCCCAGGTCCTGTGGCTGCAAAACAAGCAAAATCCTCACCCCTCTGTTTGGTTTTCCCCAAACATGGCACTATACATTAAGGCCAAACAACTCCAATTTGGTCTCATCTGTCCATAGGACATTGTTCTTGCAGCCTTGTGCTTTGTTCATTTTTGCAAAACCCCAAGAGTGCCTCCATGTACTTTTTAGACAGTAGAGGCTTTCTCCTGGCAACTCTTCCAGACAAACTAAATTTGTTCAGTATTCTTCTAATTGTGCTGTCATGAACTTTAACAGTTTACGTGCTTAATGAGGCCTGTAAAGTCTGAGATGTAACTTGTGTTTTTGTTGTATTTCTCTGAGCATTGCATGGTCTGATCTTGGGGCGAATGTGCTGAATAACCCAATTTTGGAAAGATTGGCAACTGTCTTAAATGCTTTCCACTTGTACAATATCTTTCTCACTGTAGAATGTTGAACTCTAAATGGTTTAGAAATGGTATTTTATAAACTTTTCCAGATTGATGTGCAGCAACAAACAGTTGTCTAAGACAACCTCTTATGATCAGTTAATCAAGGTCTAATGACTATCTGCACCTGGCTGCAACTAACCCCCTTTAATCTTGTGGAAGCAGTAAGGGGGTATTTAGAATCACCCATATGTTTTTCTTTTTGTTTTTCTTTTTGTTTAATAACTAATGGCAGGGTGGAATCTGCTACTTGCCTGAGGACATAAAACACATAGAATCTAAAAAGGGGGTACTAACTTTGAAACTCACCTTCTGGCAGTTAGGATTTGTGAAATAAAACTGTTTTTGTGTGTGTGCGCCTGAGAATGCCAATTCATTTCAAAGTTTAAAAAATTCTTAACTGATAAATCCTTTTGCTAAGAAAGACATATTGATCAAACCATGAGCTTTGCTTTAAGGAGATGCAAGTACACCTTCAGGTATCTGACATTTCTGTATGCCTTCCATATAAAGGACATATCTTATAAAGATGGGACTGCACGGTTTGTTTTCTGCAAAATAATTTCTTTGTAAGTCTCACACAGACTTAGTTATGCATTTGTACTGATTTGTACTGGGCAAACTGAGCAGTTCTTTACAAATTTAATTATGTGCATGGACCTGTTTAATTATTATCTCTTAAAAGCTGCAGTATAATTCACTTGGCGTGTATTTGCCAGCTATTTGCTTCACACTGACTGACAAAACAGAACAGTTGGCTCCTGTTCTCTGTTACTGTTTTTTCCCCCCCTTGGCTTATCTCTCTCTCTCTCTCTCCTCTCTCTCTAAGCTCACTGAAAAAGGAGGTGTAAGACAAGGGTTATAATTCAAGGATCAAGATGGTCAAGGTGATACACTGTTCGGCCAACCTAAAATAGAAACTAGATGGATAGTGTTGAGGAAAAAGTCTACAAAAACAGAATTTACTTGCCACATAATGTTTGAGTTATAACCATTGTAAAATAATAATAATAATAATAATAATAATAATAATAATAATAAGGGAATGTTATTTTTATTCAAATAATGTTTAATGCTTAAACTTGGCTTATTGATGCTGCTATTGGAGTGGTAGTGTTGTTTATTCTGACCATCAGGACAAAGTTTCATTGGAGAGAGAAAAATGAGACCCATGCTGGTAGTGTTTGGTCAAGTCATTGGCTTTAACCCTTTGCTGGGAGAGGAGCTGCTAGTATGTGGGTTTGGAAATGAGGGCCTTCCACAAACTCCCTTCTTGCCTGAAGAAAATTTACTACATAATTATACACTCTGAAAAACCCTTCTATGTCTTCTCTGGGCCTATTTGAGTGTCTCTGTAGAATTGTGGACACAATGAGGTCCTTGACTAAATCAAAATTTTTATCCACCCTCTAATCAAAAAGTGGGAACCTAGCACAACATTAAAGATCGTCTATCTACTCCTAAATGAAAACCTCAAAACTAACAATTTAGGTGTAATTCTCAACTCAGTCAACATTTTCATTTTGGCTCAGGACAACAGAACGCTGTTGTTGCTGGTTGGTCTGAAACACCGAATGGAGGTCATGGAGAGCAAAAACAGAATGTGGCCATAACCAAGTCCTTGTTGCGGTTGAAGCACAACTACCTTTCTAAATGCGTGACGCCAACTTAAAATTCAACAATACTCCTACTGTAGTGTGTACATAACATACATATATTTTGGTGGAGCACTGTCAAAGGAGACAGATTGCTGGAAGAAGAAAAAACAGTTGCACATAAATAGTGATGCCACCATGAATGACAGCAGGGCATGTCAAGCTGGCATCAAGTGATTTGGGCTTGGTGCCTGACAGTGCTGGGAAAAAAGGAAATGTGAAACATGATCATCAGACTAGCACTAAATCTTTAAGGTGCAAATACTATTTGGGTAACAGTAACGGTTGTGCACTGTCATGGTAATATCCATGTACATTCTAAAATTCTTATGTAGTTAAATTTATCAAATACATCAAATCTTTTTTGAAATAAAGCATGCATGTTTGCATTTGTGTGCAAAGAAAGCCTACCTGAATGAAAAGCATTTAAATCTGTAATGCAATAAAATTATTGATGCAGAATACAGCTGTTTTTTGCAATTTGATTTGGAAAGGTTATTGTGTTTTCAGTTATGCTGTTAGAATTGAAACTTCACAAACACTCAACAAAGCAAGTAGATTAGTATTCGTGTTTAGATAGAATATACAACGATGATTCATGTTATGCTTGAATGTGATGTGATGGTTCATCTCAAGTTCTAAACAATCAGTGATCTTTCATTTGGCCAAAACATAGACATCTGATGACTGGAGTAAACAAGAAACACGAGAATTGTTTAAGTTAAATTTATTGCAGTTCTATCTATATGTTCAAGTTGGGCTGATGGAGAAGGACAAAGGTGGCAGACAAAGGGATAAGAAAGAGGGGATAGGATTTAAAAGAAGAATGACCAGTGTGATTGTAAAGTCCTTGGCAGCTGCAGAGTTTCATTCAACAGCCAGACTGCTTA
Source organism: Clariallabes teugelsi (assembly GCA_030014215.1). Lineage (NCBI taxonomy): Eukaryota > Metazoa > Chordata > Actinopteri > Siluriformes > Clariidae > Clariallabes > Clariallabes teugelsi. The sequence continues at coordinate 24,329,725 of JAQMYG010000035.1, read as the reverse complement.
ATCCCAGGAGATGGGCCTGGATGAGTTAGGCAAACAGGGATCCCTGAAACCCAGCACCACCTCCTGCTCTGGGGGCTTAACACACTAGCTGTGCCCAGAATTTTCTGCAAACAGGCTGCCATGGGCCACTAGTGGCAGCATAATTTATGAATATTGCCAACTGCTTGCTCTTAACCAGTGTCCAAAATAAAGGGTTAAGGTTACTTGGTCACCCTCCCTATTCTCACCTTGAAGGGCATTTGCGCTAGTCTTGATACTCGGATTACTGAAATCAATTCTGCAACTGCAGGTGATAATTTGCAATGTAATGAAATTCAATCACCAGAAATCACATCTAGTCTCTTTGGGTTTCCTTGTTGATCAAAGAGACACAAAGACACATCCAAATAATAATTCTACTCCATATGGACCTAAAGGGTAGATCCATGTAGTTGAACTGCATCTAAAGTCACTGGGCATCCAAGGAAATTATTTTGATAAGCATCATGTTGCAAACAGCTGGAAGATAACAGCATATTCACTAGGCTGATGGACACTTTTCTCGCTGACGCCTTTGTCTTTGGCACTTCCTGTTCTTGTGTATGTGAGCTGACATGGAGTCATCTATGTGGGTGACTGTGTACAAAAGTTAAAGAGCATGGAAATAACATTTTCAAGTAGAGTAAATATTCCTGAGACACAAGTAATTAAAATGACTGACATTGGTGGCGCCTAAGATTTTTTATAAAGTCAAACAGTGTAAATTTGTTTCCAACTAATCTGCTTGTATGTTCCTCTTACACAAAGGCAAATTACACTTAAGAAGTGAACTACATTGATTATTGTAGTACATGCATGCATGCATGCATACTACTTGGAATTTAGCTTGCACTGTTCTATGTAAGAAGGCTATAAAAACTCTCTACATTTTCTACATTCTTACCCACTAGAGTTTTATGGTGGAAAGATACAGTATACTCTCAAAGAATAAATATTAGGTGCAGAAGAATCATTTAATATCCTGAAAGTGAAAAAATATATTTTTGACCATTTATAACTGTAAAAGTAGACGAGAGCAGGTGAGTCTCCAAAATTATGGCATTAAGATTTACTTACATGAAGCAATGAGCTATTGTGTCAAAACATTACACTTGTGTATAATGGAACATTAGTATCCTCGATGGCATCAACACAAATACACACACACACACACACACAGAGTTGGTCTAGCTGCGAATGTAGGATTGTGGGACTGTGAATTGTGACCGTTTTCCTCCTCATTAGCAAGTGGATTATATTTCCATCATGTTTCCAATGACTTCTGCAACCTGTATCCTCTGAGCTAATTTTCTTTCCGAGTTAAAGAACTGGGAAGCAGACCAGGGCAACATGACACCTCGTTTGACCTGAAGGGAGTCCGTGTTCAGATTCAGAATTGTAGCTCACAAATGGCCCAGCAGGAAGGAAAAAAGCAGAAGAAATGCCTCAATAAAAATACTTAATCAAACTGTCAGTTTATCATTATAGATGGTTTCACTTCTCTGTTTCAGCAATGATCACAGATAAATAAATTTTAAAAATGCATCTGGGTTGCACTAAATGACAGCATCTGTAATCTAATACCCATCATCATGATTTTTCTCTAATACAGAGTCCTTGGTTGACTCTACATAAAATATTACTAATAGTATTCAAATCTAAAGAAGTGTTTTAAAACATTATGCTGATTATGACATTGAATAACGACATAGTAGTCTTATTTCCATAAAAATAAAAAAAGTAAGTGTGGAATACATTTGGAGGCACACTTCTGCTTTAATATCATGCAAAGCGTCAAGAATTATATCAAGTGCCACCAACAGCTCTAATCATTGCTAACAGCTCCTTCTACTGGTCAATGCAGAAATCTACCAAAACCCTCATGCACTGAATGAGCATCTGCCTTAACTATAGACTGGCACAGCCAGGGGGAGAATGGGAAAACCCAGCATGAGAGGTATTTAGGAAGCTACTTGGAAAATAAAGATGTTAAATGCAGAAGTGTTTTTGACTCAGGCTTGCTGAAAGACAGCACTGAGGAAGACAACACACTTGACCTTCTCGTAAGGTCCACATGTAAAAGCCATCACTGAACAGTGTGTCAGGTAAATGAGGAGCATGGAATGAGGGTAGACTACAGCTGCAATAGCACATGCAGAACTTGAATGTTTGTAAGGTTTTGACCCTTTTTTTGTTGGATGCTACAGCACAGTTACTGTATATACGTCCAGTGCTATTACTCTATTGCTTTGAATTAATTATAAACCACTACAATATATTCTCTATTGTAAACCTGGCTTCCCCCCCCCCCTTCTTTTATATAAAGGTAAATAAATGGAGATTAAAAATAAATCTATGATTCAAAACAACTGATACAGTGTCCAAACCTGCTTTCAATTGTCAGTGCTCATCATCATCATCTACACTACCACTGAAGGAATTTTCTCACTCAGGGATGACAGGCTCATGAAATATGCAGGCACTCTGAAGCAATTCAACTTTTATTATCCCCTGGTGTGCCTTGTGCGCTTTTGTGCACCTTGAACGCATTTGCTCTGCTTCACATGCGCACAGATCACACCTCGCACATCATTTTTTTTTTATCATCCTTATCAATGCAAATAGATTTTGGATTAGTTATTTGGCAGTGCGTGTGGAGATCAGCCAAGACACGTGCGCAATCGAGGGTATAATTCTCCAAAGAAAGAAAGGAAGAAAAAACACACGACTTCGTCATTTATTTGGGCGTCGTGTTTTTGATACGTTTCGAAACCCTGCAAACTTGGTATCACTTTAGCCATCAGCGTGAAAGACAGGATTCTGTTGCTGGGGAGGGAGAGAGGGAGGGAATAAAACACGGTGGCGTGTTGCCAAGATGTGGCAAGTGCGCCTCCCTCCAGCGCCGCTCGGTTTCGGCGGATTTTAAAAAGGCAGGGCGGCCCGCACTCGCTCAGTGTGCTCGCCAAAACTTGTGCAGACGCGGGGAAGAGATCAAGAGCGCAGCCGCAACAGGAAAGAAAGAAAGAAAAAAAAAAACCGGCTGCGGGTTCTGGGTTCTGGAGCGCCGGATAGGGTTTGCGCACACGTTGGACCTTACTGGTGCTGTCATTAAAAACGGGGGATGATCAGAATAGATCAGAATAGTTGTGCAAACAGATCTGCGGATGCTTTATAGTGCAACCTTTCTTTTTGACTTTGGATGCGGACTTTCTTCTTATAAACTTTCTAATTGCATTGTAAATTCCGATGACCTGAAGCAAAAGGTGCGTCGGAGAGTATAATTACGAATTGTTCGGATCATATTGGAAGAATAACAATAAATATAATCCTTTTACCAAAGACGAAAAAAAAAATGCTCCTCAACTTCTTCTTATTCGTAATGATGCCGTTTCTGTCGGCTGTCTCCCAATGCTCGGGCTCGTATGTGCCGTGCGAGCCGTGCGACCAGAAGGCGCTGTCCATGTGCCCTCCCGAGCCCAAAGGCTGTCAGCTGGTGAAGGAGCCCGGCTGCGGCTGCTGCCTCACCTGCGCGCTCGCCGAGAATCAGTCTTGCGGTGTCTACACCAGCACGTGTGCGCACGGACTCCGCTGCCTGCCGCGCGACGGAGAGGAGAAGCCCCTACACGCGCTGCTGCACGGCAGAGGGCTGTGCACCAACGAGAAGGGCTACAAGGCGTCTCATCCGCCTGTGGGTAAGTGCTGGGCCGCTTTGCGCTCCAAGCCGAGCGCGATGAGTTCTTAATAGCGGGTTTATAAGTCACATTAATACTCAGTGGATGTTAATCATGGCAGCTGGAAGCATCAGAGATCACTTGAATTCGAAAAAATAAATAAATAAAAAAAATGTGACCAAGATCACCAAAAGAGGTCATACACATTAACGTGTAACATCACTTACTTTGATAGCAGAACATTCCAAACCAAATATGGTTGACTTTAGTGAACCAGTTACTGTATGAGTATTTAAGATTTTAAGTCACTTCTACTGTATATGGCTCAACAACTACCAATATATGAAAGCTCCATATGGTCTCATCCAAAGCAATATCTGAGCACTTGGCTATTACTAATGTGCAATCGTGGAAGTTGTATATCAATCAGAATCAGATGCTTTCTAGTTAGTCTTGATTTCGGGACTGTAAATAGAAATGACACTGAAGTACTTTGAATGCACTGCCACTCATTCTCACATCCCCACCTGCATTCCTGTATGCTAATAGAATGCAAATATGTTCCTTAAGCTTCACCTAGATACCCTGAACCTATCCAAACAGCTGACAAATGCACCGCCTTGGCACTCTGCCACATGGTCAACATTCACGAAGCTGTGTTGATATAATAGCCCAGTCCTCAATCCTGGTCCTGCACTCTTCTTGACCTGCACCTGCCAATGTTTTCCCTGCTCTAACACACCCAAATTAACACACAATTTGCTTGATAGTGTCATGATGTGGTGAGTCATGTGTGTCGGAGATGAGAAAACACTAAAACGTGCAGCAGATGTTGTCGAACCATCCCAATGCAAGACCAATTGAAATGCGTGTCTCTTTCCTAGAATGGGAAGGGGTGTGCTTTAATAGTTGCTGTGTTGATGGAACAGTTGGTCTACAAGATTCAAAGTTTAGTGCTCTAAAACAAATTCCTTGGCATTTTGTTCATTATTTAATTACCTGCAGCTGAGGACAGTAAAGACTGTGGGGGGAAGATTTATGGGGCAGTAGATCTTGGTTAGTCTGAATTTAGGTTTACATCTGGGGGTGGTGCAGGGGGTCGGATTACTGTTTAAAGATTAAATCTGAGGGGAGGCAGACAGCCATGGTTTGGTCATGTGTGCCCAATGCAGCTGAAGGCTTCAACATGAACTTTTTTGAATCAGTCTTCATGCTATACATGTTGCTTATATGAATTATTGTTGTAAGTACATGCAACCTGTGTTAATATGGCTTTATTTCCACTTGTTGGTTTTATTGTTAAACCACCCCCACCCCACTGCTCCCAGAGGCCACATAAATCCATGGGACAGCATGTGAATGGAATTTGTTCTGTTCTTCAGGCATTGTTTGTAAAAGGCAAGGATAGCTCACAATTTCTTACAAAATGGAAAACAGAAACATGGTTGTACTCTATGGTTATGGCCTTGTAGGTTACACACATGCACACCCACGCACATGTTCACACACAGACACATCAAAATTCTGACTGTCACGAGTTAGACGTAAATGTGTGAGGAACAACGCTGTAACAGGAGAAGCTCTTCCCCAGTGTGTGATTGCATTGGGCACTTGGTCATGCCACAGTGATTCAGCAAAACACATTTGGAGCCACTGTCTAAAGAGCTATAAAAGCACTGGATGGATTTAGATGGGTGCTTCTTGTCTACTTGAGTGTTTAGTTTCAGCCCATTTTCACCAGATGGACAGGACGGACATTGCTGGAGAGGTCAAATGTTCTTGAACACCCCCAAGAGCCTCTGTCTTAAAGTTACCTAATTGTCCTTCTTCTACAGCAGTAATTTCACCTCCGAATCCCTACAGTAAATCATTTCCTTATTAAAGGGCATGCTAGAGCAACCCATCCTAGACAATTTAATGAATCTTTCACGTTGACTCTGCCAGGTACTCCAGGTACGGCAGTTTTTAATAACCTGCGTTAGCTCTGACATTATAAACTATGGATGATGACTGCCTAAAGACAGAAGCTGATGTACAGTCTATGTATGTACCAAATTGATATAAAGCATTTGGTTATCGTTGGCCAGGCAGGTTACTCAAATCTAATCGTAGGCATCATGACTTTTCACCATAGGCACCAAATTATGCTCAAAAAAGCCAAAAAAATTTTAATGCCATATCATGAAAAACAGTCTAAAGCCAGTGATATGTCATTTATTCAGATAAAGTATTATAAATGAGTATTTCTTCTTGACATGTCTTGCCTTGTATAACCACAAATGTACAGTATAGTGCATTAACTGTGTAGTGCTGTATTATTTTTTACAGTCAAAAAACAGTGTGAAAACTGTAGCCTGCCATAGGTTACCAGTTATCACAGAAAGCATACTATTTAAAACAACCAGACAGTCTTTTAATCAATATAGTAATGCACGCTGTTTTGGACACATCCTTGAAATCACTAGTTTACATCAGTATCAGCGATTAAATGGGCTGTATTGCTAGTATCATACTTCAGCAGTTGTTCTTCTTTCTAAAGCAGGGCATTTAGCATATGCCATATGTTTAAATTAAGATGTTGTGTTTAAAATTTTAGGAGTGCTCTAGCTATCATTGCCTATGTTTTTAGCCTTCGTTATGTTTGTCGTGCTTGAACCCATACTTTGTATCGATTGAGGAACACCTTTTTTTGTACATTCCACCAGGCAGTATAGAGCTTTGGCACATCAGAAGCATTACACTTGCCATTAGACATGGCTAAATAGTAGCTTACTACTTGTCCTCTGATCCTCATGAAGGACCTTCGTGTTAGATTTCAGCAGACTTCTTTGTCAGAGTTCACAAACAATAATTAAAGATGGCTCAAATTTTAAAAGCTTGAGCCGCACATGAACAAGCATGTTGCTCACTGACAGCACAGTTTTAACTAATGGACCTTCACCCGAGGCAAAAAAAAGCAGACATTTGGATGCAATTTAGTTTTGTATTCCTTATTTATGGGGCCTTATGTAATTCCTGGAGGTTGTCCATATTTAAACTGCAATCATGAGGCAACAAAAAGAAGGCATACTTGTACAGCACTAATCAATATATGGTACATACAATTCACACCAAAACCAGATTTCCATTATTAGATTGATTTTTACTTCCATATTTATTTTATAGTTTGATCAAATTCAGTCTCCATGATATGTCTCAGACAGCTATTTACATTGTCAGTGTACACAAAGGGAGATTCTTTTTGGCAAGCTTGAACAGTTTCTCCTAATAAAGTTTAACTGCAGTTTGTTTAGTCCACATTTGTCAGCAACATTGGAAAGGTAAGTGGGTAGCAGCTATGCAGGAATCCAGCTCCTATTCTCCTGATGATGAAGCAACTGTTGATTTCTGCGATTCACATATCAGGCTTTAAGTGGGAGCTTGTGTGACTATTTGAAACAGCTGAAAGTGTGTTCTACTTTTCTTAGATCACTTATGACAGGTTATTATCATTTATAAAAATTAGTTTAAAAGTCCAAGTAGAAAGCAATAGAATCTACAGGAGAAGCATGTGGTTCAGGTTTCAACCTGTTGAAACACCCTGTCCTAGGTTAGAGGATGCTCACTTTGGTGTCACTTCCTTCAAAGAAAGGAAACAAAAGGTGGTTAGTTTCTTGACTACAAAGTATGGTAAACAGGAAATGAAAATGCATGGAGGAGTTGCGAAATGAGCCAGAATGATAACTTTTGCACCTAGCAATTGTCGTTTGAACAAACAGCTTTTTTGTTTGTTAGTTTACCGCTTTCCAGATATGATTACACTAACAGATTCAAAGTGGAATATAATAGGAGAAGTGGGTTTTATCATACAAATATTTTTCTGTCATTTAAATAAAGAAATATACCAAACATCAATTATCATTATTATTAAAATTTAAAGTTCTTTCTGGTGAATATGTATCATTTAGGCCACAATTATATTTGTTGCTTCAAAGTCTGAATAAAATTAACAGTTTATATGGTTTAGGCATGCTGTTAATTAATAGAACTAGTGGCTAAAGTGAAGGTCAATCTCAATTTTTTTTATCATTTACTTTACTAAATATGCTACATATTCATACCAGTCCATGGTCTTATGCATCAGTTTACATTTCATAATGCTATATCTTTTGTCCATTTGCCTGTACGAAGCAATTCTCTCTGGCCCTCTTTGGCCCTTTGTCTGCTTGCTGCACTGCTTCAGTTGTACAATCATGCTGTGAATTTGGGCCAGCTTTTAAATATTGAGCAGCGGAATCTGGCTTAGGATGTCATGGCTGGCCAGTGACTTGAACAAAGTAACGAATGCACAGCGAGAGACTAAGTCAGTAGCATGCACTGCTTAAAAACTGCACACTTGTCGACAACTTGCCTCAACAGAGTACAATGACAAATAATGATTTGAGGTTATAGTACTTTAGTGCAAAGGAGGGGGATTAGAACCAAAAAAAAAAGTATAACATTGTGAATATAGCAAATCCAGTTATCAAATGAAAGGATTTTTTCATTCTTGGTTAGTTAAAAAATGAAAGCATAATTCAATTATTACTCATCAGACTGGAAGGAACTTTGGAAATTGATGAAGTATAATTGCCCAATGCACATGTTAATATTTAAAGAGAGTCCTATCAGATGTTTCTTGTTTTCCTGCTCAGGTCCTCTCACCTTAATGAAAACTTTGCAAAGCTAAGCATAGAGTCATCAATACCTCTTTGCCATTCATTCCAAAGCTCATTTGAATAGAGAGGTTGCATGTGACATGTCTGGCTTGGCCATGCTCCAGTGACTTGGCTAGGGCTCAGATGTTAAACACAGACTGTGTAGCTCTCAAGAGCCTATCTCTACTTGAATTTTAATATTCATACGTGTTTTTTGTAAAATAAGCTGTTTTAACAAATCAAATCTTTTGTATGAAGTTTTCACCCTAAATGAAGTGTTATATGAACATTTTTTTAATTACAGTATCTTGTTAAATAACTTGAAAGTAAGTTAGTTATATTGGAACGACTTGAAATAATAACTTCTGCTGTAAATAACATGGTAGCAAACGGTTAAAGTTCTGTCCATTGTTGATTTTTTAAATCAAATATAACTGGCTATGTCCTCCTTGCTGGCACGCAAAGCCAAATGCAGTGAAGTATCATAAATGTCCATCAGTCATTTTTATAACTCTAAAAGACCTTCTAAGTATGAGCTTGACTGTGATAGATGCGATTCAGCCAGCCTGCTGGCCTGTCATGAAGCCTGGCTACAGGGAACATTTCAGGGCAGAATTTAGTCTGCCAAGTCATGGGTTGCAAGATTAATTTCAAAGAGTCAACCACTACCCTGATAGCAACTTCAGAAGCCAGGAACCTGGTTCCAGTAATCACCCTTCCCCCATGTCCCTATCCAAGGCTGCAGTGTCAGACAAACTCTTTCAACACCAGTCTGCTTGGAACACCCCTCTCTTATAAAGGGTGTCACTGTAAACCAGACATTATATAAGAGAATCTAAACCGTATTAACCCCACCTCTTCCCTCCTTCCTAAAACCGGCTAATGGTTCTGAATGTGGTATGCTATCACACAACTGTGTCCTTAACAATACTTGACAAATTCCCATTCCAACATTTGACCTGACGCACCTTCTGTTATATTTTTTTATTGGATAAATATAGCCACATGTTCACACTAATGGCTAAATCTGCTAGGTTCAGGGATTATTTATATATTTACTCTACTGTAAAACCTGTTGGGGGAAAATATGTCTGGTTTAGGTTTAGGTCTTGAGACCTCAGCCAAATCTTTTCTTTTTTTCTTCCAGTAAAAGTTTGGCCTGTTTTTCTTCAACAGCATTAGCTCAAGGTTTGATGTAGATATCATTTTAAGTCAGTCTTTCTTGAAAATGTGTTTGTTCTCAGAGCAGTTCACACCACACATCACACTCACATCACATGCTACGTGTGGTTGCTGAGACTTTAAAGAATCTAAGTATAGTTTAACAGGCTACCAAACCTTTTGGAAGTTTTAATCTTCAAGTAAAAGTGCTATAGTAATGGCGTATTTTTTGTTTCAAATCAAATAACAGGAAAAAATCTCGCAAACTCAACAATAACAATAAGAATGTAAACTGGACTATTACAATTATTGGCCTCTTGTAGTTAGTATTAGTCTCATTTGCATGCTCTGCCAAATGCTTGCCTTCGTGATTTGTGATTCCCATAAAGCAGCCTACGATGATGATGATTTAATGCTATTTGGCCACACTGGCCACATTTTGCTGTTGACTGTTTACGTAACCATGAAGTGAAGTCCCAGAGAGAGTAAAACTCCATTTCAGGCACCTTATTTAGGTTTGGGTAGGAGTGTAGGGATTTGTATGGGAGGGAGCAGGGCTTGTCATCACCTGCTGATCCCTTTCCACCTCTGTAAACAAATGCAAAGGAAACATTTGGCGGGAAAGCAGTTGGTCCCAGGTTTATTTTAAGACACCAATCAGATTGTGAAATAGCAAGCTTGGCTTACGTATTTTGTGCTTTTTTAGGTCAGGATGTGCAGCATTGCAACAACCTGTTTGGGTTGTGAGAAGTGAGGCTCCTAATGTGTTGATCTTTTGTGTCCTGTGTAGATCGTGAGTCTAAAGAGCATGACGAGACTATAAAGAGTGACACGACAGAGGAGCAGTTGCCCCAATCCAAAGTGCCCATTTACCCAAAGCAAGACCTAATCAACAGCAAGAAGCAGATTGCCATGCGCAAGGACAGGAAGAAGCAGCAGGAGAAACTGAGGACCATGGGTTCGCTGGACTACCCAACGCTCCCAGTCGACAAGCACGAAACCGAATTTGTAAGTTATAGTGAAAGAATGAAAAATGGGGAAAATGTCCATAATTGCTAATCAATTACAGATTGCTGATACATATGTGTTGTTCTGAATTGTAAATAAAGGGTCCATGTAGAAGAAAGCTTGATGGGATAATAAAGGGGCTGAAAGACACTTCCCGCATTGTGGCTCTCTCTCTTTATCTGCCCAACTGTGACAGGAGGGGCTTCTTCAAACGCAAGCAGGTGAGGAGTTGATCTTGAAAACTTCTAAACTCAAAAATGCTGTGTCATACAGTAGATATGAATAGAATATAAACTTTAAGTTATGAGTTTCTTGGACTTTTTAGTGATGGTTGTTTAACACTACTTGCAACCCCTCTCTCCCATCCAACCCATGTGTAGTGCAAGCCCTCACGTGGTCGGAAACGAGGAATATGCTGGTGCGTGGACAAGTATGGAGTGCAGTTGCCGGGGACCGACTACAGTGGAGGAAATATCCAGTGCAAAGACATGGAGCCTGGCAACAACAACGAGTGAGGAGGGACGCGGCATGATCACCTAAGCCAAGGCTCGCCTCCTTCTTTCCTTCCCACCTGTCCACCCGCCAGTCACTTTACGATTTTGATCCAAAAAGAAGAAACGAAGCAAACACATTTGAACAAAAACAAGTGATAAACTTTTTTTTGACTGAGCGCTCATCTGTAACTTGGGGTACCCAGTTAATCAGAGAGCCTCTGTTGTGTTAAGAGCTGGGTCCCAGCATAAAGATTTTTAAAAATATATACATTCAATTATATATTTTTATAGAGGCTGGGGTTTAAGCACCATACTTGTTAACATACAGCAAAAAAAAAAAAAAGAGAGCATATGGTATGTTAATTATTACCAGCACTATCTTTGTCTTTTACATCTTAGAGGTTGAGGTGTCAGGGGAGATAGTGCAAACTCTTATTATTGGAAGAACTATAAAATGTTTTGTTTGTTTGTTTTGAAAAAGAAAAAAAGAATAATGTCATAGGGACGTGCTGATACAGCTATTTGTATGGCTATTCGGTCCTGTCAGAGCACTTATTGGGAAAACCTTGGAAATGTGTAACTTCACCAAGTTCAGTGTATGTGTGTGTGTGTGTGTGTGTGTGTGTGTGCATAAGTATGTACAGTATGTCGTTGCATGTGTGAATGTATGTGCAGTTGCATGAAAGAGAAACATGGTGGATGCTTTTTATATATACATATAAAAGAATGTCCCATTTTATGTTCGATTTCCACCACATGAGTGTGTGGCGAAAACCCCCAAGCCCCGAGAGCAGTTATAGAGTAGGCTCTTTGCTAGATGTTAGCATTCTCTCACTGGCCCACTCTTTGGGAGAACGACGGTGTAGGAATTGAAACCATGTTTGACATACCTGTCTCAGTGACTCTGTGACTGTGTAGCTTGCCTAAAATGCCAACTGTGCCCATGTAACTTGACGCTGGCACGCAGACTCAGCCGGGTGAATGGATAGCTGATGTGCTGGCCGTGGTCTGAGGTCTCGTCATGTTGTCAGAGATTGCAAAAAAAAAACAAAAAAACATCCCAACTTTCCCACCCATCATCTGGCACCCATTTTGCAGCACTAGTATCAATATGCAGATACTGATACTGGGACACTTGGTGTTATGGTTTGAAACAGATCTCAATGGCCTGACACTAACTTTCCCAAAATTTGGGCTTGATGTAACTTGACTTTGTTCAATGTTCACATTTGAGAGTGGTGGCTTCTTTCTCAGCCTGTGACAAGTTTTTAGAATACTCTTGTTAGAATTTTATTTTATAATTTAATTTTTTTTTTGCCTTCAGTGAAGTATCAACTTATCCGCTTATGAGCCATTTCCTAGACCAAGCGCTTTCACTGAATTGAGTGACACCTTGGCGTAGATTAATGAATGTTTTCTGAGGAGCCATCATCAGGAATTGCTGCTTGGAAGATGAGTTGTGCATTTTAGCATGTTTTCATTGTTACGATTTATTTTGTAGCCTGTTTTCATTGTTGCAGCCACCCGGTCATTTTGGGACCTTGGTCATGTGAATGAAGGTCTTCCCCAAATTCACCCCAACCATCTCACCCCAAAGTTTTTTTTTTTTTTAAAGCCACACAATTATTTTGTGTGCTGTTCTCGAAATCCTCATGACTTAACTATACCTTTTGCTTTTTAAAGGATGTCATTTAAAAAAAAAAAAAAAAGAAGGCACATTTAAGTACCACTGTCATTCAGAGAATTTGTGTAAGTCTGTGTGTGTGTTTTAGTGCCTTTCTACATACAAATATACATATGAATAGTGACGTGAACGTTACACAGTAGCCAAGGGGATAAAATCGGTTAACCATTATGTACTGACGAGGGTCCTCGGTTGCTTTCCGATTCAAAGATTTTTCTGTTATGCCATGACTATTTCAAAACACCTTGTAAAAATCACTAGCTGTGAAGGGGGAAGCTAGTGGATACACCTATGTCACTCATTGATTTTTTTTTTTCTGTTGTTGTTTTATTATTTCAATGAATAAGCTGAATTTTGAGACTGCAAGTATATGTAAATGCTTGAGAAGTTGTTTTCAGTCAAGCTACATATGAACAGGGATACACAGAGGCCTTCTTGGCCAGCACAACCTGGTGATTCTTTAGTAGAAAAACCAGCAAGAAAAGCCATTCCCTGCCACAGTGGTTCCACTCAGATCTTATTACAGAGCTCATGTGATCTTAGTTTCATGGCTGGGAGGGGGCCAGTAATGCTCGACACAATGAGATAGACGAGACGCTACTCCACTAAGCTTGCCTCTAGTGCTGCTTCTCTCTGCTATTGATAGCTATGCCATTATCAAAAAAAAAAAAAAAAAGAAAAAAAAAAAAACAACCACAGGTCAAAAAAAAGTTCCATTGGCATGTCTAAAAGGAAGAATGAGCAATGAGAGACCCTCAAAGTGTGACGAGAGAAAGAAGAGAGTTTGTCAGGGTGAATGTTATAAACAGACCTTCACGGGTGTTTTCAATGAGTTATTGAGGAGGTGTTGTTCACTATTATTGCACAAATGTCCTCGAAGGAAAAGGCCAGAGCATTTGCCAGCATTATCCAGGTCCTGATTTGTGCTCGGAGCCCCCTCCCACTTTTTTTCTTTGTTTTTCTTTTTTTTTTTTTGTTGAAAAAAAGAAGCAGCTTGCACTTATGTATTTACAATAATTCTTTCGCTATATGACAACTTCCTCCTAGCAGTGCTGACTCCAAAGCACATGTCAGATCAGGTGTAGGAGAAGCAGGAACAGGCCTCAGACACAAACCCTGCCTGAGGACTTTTGACAGGGGCTTCAGTGGCCCAAGCCTGACAACCACCTTTTCATCTTTTTTCATGGTGGGGGGAAAAAAGGATCATCATAGCTATTGATCTCAGTCCAATCTCGACTCATCTACTTTTACAGTTACCGGACTATGTGCCTCAGTGGCATCCAGGGAGAGGGAGAGAAGGTGAGAGCCCTAGGCCATGATCATGCTCTGGGCCTCACTACCCCATCAAGCGGGGTTAAGAACACATACCACAGCACACATCAGTAGATACTGTTAGCAGGCTAGGCTATGGGGTCTCGGAATCTGTGAACCAGGTACAAGCAGCCAGTGGTAAATTAGTGACTGCTCTTCTGATCTTGGACCTGACATCAAAGGCTGTAGGAAATGTTCCTCATAGCTTAGATGTGGGTTCATGATTTAAATGTGCATGGAATTGATTCCCCCCCCCCTCCCCGTCCTGTTGTGTTTGAGTACCAAATTCCAAGTGGACAATTACAAAAACAGTGTTCTCGCATCAACCAAAGACGAAACAAATCTGTCATTTCATCCCGAGTCATCATGTTAGACAGAATCTCATTACTGAAAGAAAACGCTTCTCTCATTTACTGAGATTCTTTAGTAATATTTAAGAAGAACAGTCACATGAGCCCGATATAAGCCATTGTGATATTGCTTGGTGCCTTGACCAGATTCCGAATCTTCAGAATGGTTAGATGAATACATAATTCACGCATGATACAGTAGTATTACAGCTTTCTTTCTGGATCACTAACAGTTTTTTCTTGTAGTTTTCTTTTCTTTTCTTTTTTGTGGATGAGAAAAGACTTGATGAATGATCACAATGACATGTGGCCTAACATGGCATTTAAAAAGGAAGAACAAAACACCCATTTGTGGCAGGAGGACCGTGAAAATGTTCAGCATTTGGAACTCTCAATAAAACAGATAAAAAATAAATAAATAAAGTAAAAAAAAAAAAAAAAAAAAAAACTCAAATTATTAAGAAAGTAAATATCACTGTAATATTTATTCAACTTGTAATTTATGTACTCTTTTAACCTTTGTCTTTTTTTGTTATGACAAAGCATTTATTTAAATAAAGTTATGTATTCATTTAAACTTGTACTTGTTCTTATTATTGAAAAAACGTATTTGTCTGAAGTCCAGGATACCACTTTTTATATTCACCGTTCATAAGTCTTAAATCATAATATGCAAACTAGATATGAATGTGCATAATAATACAGTATACCTTAGCATACAAAGGAGTCCTGACATATGATTCTATGCTATTTTGTATAAAACTCCAAGTTATTGTTGATATAATTGCTTACAGTTGAGAGATAAAATATTGCAGATTTGAATGCAGACTTTACATTAAAGGCCTGCCCCAAGGCTAGTCACCTGGTTTCCAACTGTGTCTAAAAACACTGCACAGGAACTAAGAAGTCATTTAGTTTGAGCCCTAACTTCAAGGGGGAAGCAGAGCAACACAATGAAAAAAAAAATTAATCAGAGAAAGAGATTCTGCAGGGTGATGTTGTGCTACAATCGCAATACAATCTGATATTAAAGGGCAAGTCAGCATAAAGTCATGGCACATGGCTTCAGTGATGTCTGGAGTGTAAACCATGGCTCTTATGTCAATGGTGGCAATGAGGGGCCAATCTCTAGCTAAAATTTACTGAGCAGAATCATTTGCCAAACAGAAGCCCTGAGGGTAGTGGTAATGGCGGTTTGAAGGTATAACCGGCTTCTGGTTTATATATTATATTAGGTTTATGTTTTATTTACTATACTGTAATCCTACAGTCATACATCCTGGACATAACCAGTAAGTAGTTGTCCAGATGTGACTCAACCACTTGTGATAAGATTTATTATTATTATTTATTTATTTATTTATTTATTTATTTTTGCAAAAGAGTCAAATCTAGGAAGCTGATTCAGCAAAACATGTGCAGGGGATTTGCATTACAGCCGCCTTCAAAGAATCTAACAACTGCACATTAGACTTCAAAGTGTGCGTGCCCCTTTTATTACTTAATTAGGCCAATTGCTATGGATGACTGCATGTGCCATTTAAAGCCATACCTTAAATAATGATTATCCCAGATATCTGTGTCTGACACTCACAAAATACATGAAATCATAAAAAGATTAAATACAGTATATTTTTTTAAGTTGGCTTTGGGGACCACCAGGGAAATGTGATGGATATTTGGTGGGAGATTAGCTGTATTGATTTTTGTCTTTTGTGGTGACAATTGATATCAAGTAATGTGGATTCTGTTATGGTTGTATTTAATTATTATATTTGTAAGCCTAACGGAAATGGGTTAGTCCAGAGTACAGAGTCTATTGAGGTCGCACTGGGTGCAAGGCAGGATCCTTCATCCAGGATATGGCACCAGTCCATCGTAGAACACCACGCACTCACACATACACAGGTGTTCACACACTCACTCATGCCTAAGAGGAGGTAGTGTATCAAGTCGACCTGGGAGGAAACTGACGCAACCCATACAAGGAAAATATGTGCAACTCCACAAAGACCATAACGCAAGCTGAGGCAGCGATGCTATTATTATTATTATTAGTGGTAGTAGAAGTAGTACATAGATGTTTTAACCATTAAGTCACAGCTAATTATTCATTTATTTCTCTTAACGAATAGTATTCAGTAACTACTATGAATTATTCAGTAACTTTCAAACAACGACCAGAAAAGTTATTAAGTTATTAAGTTATAAGAGTGAGGAATGTAACTTTGGACCCACCATATAACTTGAGAGTTAAGGCTTATGGGACAAACCCAATAGATATAACTTTTCTTTAGCAAGGATAGTATTATTGCTATGTTACATTGCCATAAACAAAAGGAAACACAAAAGAAGCCAGTTTTCAAGGACTGTTTTCCTCTTGCAGATCTCTCTTTTTTAAGAGGGAAAAAAAACAAATCCCTTATGGTAGTTTTGTGCCAATTTTATGGCAGCCGACCCAACACATGCAATGTACAGTTAAACCACAATGTCACTATGGAACAGTTCGAACAAAATAAACAAACTTTTCTTTTCGTCTGTTGTTTCATTTCTGTGTAAAATGTGATGAAAGAAACACAACAAGAGGGCTGAAAGTAACATGTTTAATCATATTGTCATTTATTACAGGCCTTTAAAAATATCTTTGTTGGTTGGCATGCATTTATGGCTTTCACAATCCCTTTATGAATTGCAAGCAGGCACTTTAATTCCAATACGAAACGATACAAGAAGCATGCTGCGTTAGTGGTCACCAGTAAACTTTATTATCTGATGCTGGTGTGCCTCCTGATACTCGGTGGCATGCAATGCGACGACGATGACGACAACAACAAGGGGAAAAAAAATGTAAAAAGTGAAAGTGTGCGAGGCTTGTACATTGTGTGCTGTGTAGGATTTGCTTAAGAAATTCTTCCTGTCGCATGTCCGAGGCCGTCCAAACAGCACACAGCTCTGACATTTTTACACTGCAGCAGATGGCAAACACCACTTCCCTCCATCCTCTGGCTACAGGCATGGCGCAGCAACCCCCTCTGCACACACACAACCAAAGTCTTTCACTACTTCAGCACAGCTCTGGCAAATCAATATGCTCCAAAAAAAAAAAAAAAAAAAAAAAAAAAAAACCACAGGAATTGGTTTTGCTTTGTTTTCAAACTAGGTCAGACTCAAACTACCATAAAATTTACTGTACCACCAGAGGGGAGGCAGTAATCTATTTTGGAAGCCAGCCCAAATGGAAAACTCGTAGCCAGAGTCTCAGCAGCCTATGTGCTGGCCCCAAAACCCCACATGGGGGAGCAGGGTTCGGGAGAGCCAGGCTGTAGCACCATAATACACTCTAAAAAAAGAAAATCTATGAAAGCTAATTTTAAAGGCGAGCTGGACATGGCAATACCATGTGAGCCATTGAAGGTTAATATGTTATCTGAGAGGCGAAGCTCACAGAAGTCTTTAAACAGAGTAGAACAGTTTTTAGCCAAGCTCTTGGGCCTACGTACCATTTGTTTACAATCGATCAGCTTAATCCCAGCTGCTATTTATGGATCCTGTCTATTTAATCTGTCCAATGCTACACTCGGCGAGAGAGAGAGAGAGAGAAAAGGAATGGGAGAACAAGAGAGACAAAGATGGAAAGACAGATAGACAAGCATGATCGTACTTCACAGACCGAATAAAATGTAACTACAGCTTTCAAGGACAATCGCTGCCCTAGAGTGAAACATTTACAATAAACAAATCACACCATGTGAGAAAGCTCCTGCCACGGCATGCTTAGCAGCCCCTCAACCTGTGCACCAATTGGCATCCTTTCACACATCTTGGGAGCCCTAATTCCCCCCTGACCCAACCACTAAATCTTCCAAATGCAAAACAAGCTCTTCACTCACCCCCCCAGCCATGGAAAACCGTAAAATAGCAACAAAAAAAAATGAAAGTACAGCCCATCTGCATTGCAGGCATATATTTGCAAACCTGTGTTTATTTATAGGTACTTAACACACTTAATTTTGCATTTGTCAGTGTCAGCTTTGTGTCCTAATCTTGACCTCTGTCAGCACATCATTAGAAACCACTTTTGCTCCGAACCTACCGCTCCACCCGTATTTTCCCCCATATGACTGGATGGAGAGAATAGGGGAGAAGTCTATCAGCTGCCAACACTGGCTACACTCCGCTAAACACACATATACACACGCACACACACACACACACACACACACACACACACACACACACAAAAACGGTGTACTGAGAAACCTCACGGACACCCCGCAGACACTAGACAAGGCCAGTACAGAGAATGCAGCTCCACATGGTTCGGTCGGGTGAGTCAAAGAGAGGAGGCGGTTTTGAATACAAGTAAACAGCACTGATGGTGTCCGTGCACATGGAACAACCACAAAAAAGGAGGGCCAAACATAGAAAACAAATCCATGCAAATAAAGTACATTGTTTGCAGGACACTGCTTAAAATTATACATTAGCATTCCTACTTTGGTGCATGTTTAGTGTTAGAAAAGCAGCAGTACAGGAGTGGTTGTAGCTTATGTTCGCATGGCTCTAAAAGGAAGTTGGGAATGGGACCAAATAGAGGAAGCAGCACGAACTGTTACATACTGGGATTTGTACTGCAGCTAAACTAGAAGATAGTAACAGCATGAAAAGAGCCTGTTTAGACTTACTGTGCTAAAGTACAGACTATAACAAAAGGACACAACACAGTCTAATGTCATTTAGCATATATGAAATACACTTTGGTCTGAATGTGGTGCTTTCTACTTCTGGTATTCCGGGAGATTAAAATGCGATTTACAACAGGTCTGAAATATTTCCACATACAGACACACAGGAATATATGCTTGCACACTTGTCTCTCTAGCTTTGTCTCTCGTTGTTCTGTCGCTCCAGTTATCCACATCTATTTGTACATGCTGGTAGTGGACTTGAGCTCAGGTCCCCAGTAATACTGGCTGCAGTTGGGGTCACCCCTCACTCTGATGGAGGAGGGAATCTGGATACCAGTGTGGGGGTGCACACACCAGCATTCACCCCTTTGCCCATGGGTGGACATGTGGCACTGTAACACAAAGAAACAGGAAGAAAGGGTAAGGGCAGGGGTGGTGTTTCCAGGATTAATGAAGTGCTCAGTCCAGTGATCAGAAGAGAGACATGGAGGGTGGAGCCAAACCCCGGCAATGACAGTACCCGCCTCGTTGGTCACAGCATGGCTCGCTGACCCCCCACTGAGCGCTCCCGAAATGAGGTCATAATTGAATCGGACACAGCTTAAACAGGGACCCCGGAAAAAAAAAAAAAAAAAAGACATGCAAGAAAACAGACTTTCCAATTTTTTCCTTCAGCGAGAAAGAACAAAGCCCTGACAGTTTCATTAATTACAAAAGGAACAAGATGTTTTACAGAACAATTTAGGGTGGAGAGGTAAAGTTTTTCGAGTCCTGGGAAAACTGGGTTTCTGCATCAAAACAACGCGATGGTTTTATTTCTACCAGGCGTGTTTGGCCTTGTTTTACCTCTATCGTGTAATGCTATGTGTCAGTGTGCTAAGAAAGATTGCACATATCATTGCTTTGGCTCTAAAAATAAGTGGGTCTAAGTCAAGGACATGCAAGGGATGGAGAGGTAAAAAAAAAGAAAAAAAAGTGCAACTGCAAAACATGAGTGTCTAACTTCCCACAGGCTTGAGTCGGTAAGCAAACATGTTTATGACCTTGAAACTTGCAGTTTAGACTTTGACAATGCTTTGAGAGAAAACCATAACTTCCGAAAGTTTGGAACACTTTTTTTTTTCCTTCTCAGTAGTGTTTTTCCGATTATTCTAATCCCCATGTTATTCCAGTTCGTTTTAGAGGGGACTATGCAACCACTGTGGATGAGAGGTTATATATTGCTTCATGTTTGATTGCAAGATGCTGTGTTGATAATTATGCATGCCTTTTCTGCCCTGACTGGATAAAGCATCGGCAGCCTTGGGGATGCCTTCACTTGATTTTAGTTCGTGTTGCTTAATATCCCAGGAGAGCAACTAAACAATTATTTGGCACTAATAGTGCAAGGCCCTAAACTCTTAACTATTCAGCTGCATGTTTAAACCATATCGTTTCTTAAGTCGCTTTGAATCATTTGAAATGTCACGCTCTGATTAACCCAGATATCACGATGGAATATTTATAAGTTTACCACGCACCCGGCACAAGAACTTATTTAAAGGCTCTGTTTGGTGCCTTCAGATGTTCTATCTTGGATGAAACATGGCTATAATAATGAAACCCCCAACCAGCTAGGTCAGGAATATAATAATAATAATAATAATAATAATAATAATTAGTAGTAATAATTTCATTTTCCGACATACCTGTTTTACATTATATTGTCCGTTACTGTCACAGTTGGGAAACGGTAGCTCATACAGGTTCTCCAGGTGTCCCTTGTTGTCATGGAAGGTCATTTTAGAGATCTCTTCCAGCACCTTATCCAGCTCCTGCTGACATTGACTCTATTCAGCCAGAAACAAACACATACACAAAAGACAAGAAAGAAAGCAAGATAAGAACTCGTTTGGCAGCTTCTTGAAACATGGTTGATATTCATCTCTAGCAGAGTTTTTTGTTGTTGTTGTTGTTGTTGTTGTTGTTTCTGGGCTACACTTTCACTCTTTTTCTCCGTCTGCTACCACAAGGAAAAGCACTTCTACTGTATATTACATTCTAAATGATCTCTCTCTCTCTCTTTCTCTCTCTCTCTCTCTGTATTCTGGCTGCTTCTTGCTTGGCCCAGGATAAGAGGGTACTCAAAGTGAGCTCTGCCAGGGATCTTATCCATATCATTTGGATGAATAGTTCTGCAGATGAGGGCTTGCTGCACTCAGGTCCTGGCTCTCAACGTATCAATTTGACATATTCATAGGGCTTCTGCTGTTTGTTGGAGATGGGTGCTGGATGAACATGAGCAATTTCTCAATCTTTCCTTCATGCTAAAGCCAGCTCCAAATCTCTGGATTCTGTGTGGTTTCTCACTTGTACATGTACACCAGTACTTGTTGTCCTCTAATGCTCTCGTTGCATGTTCTTTTTTTTTTCCCCCTTGGACACCCATCATGCACAAAATTTTTATGATTTGACAGAATGCTAATTTGTGAGTGCAGAATTGGCAGCTTCAAACATCATTGTGAAATGGTTTGTATTATTATTATTATTATTATTATAAATAATAATAATAATTAAAACAAAAACAACAACAATAACAATGCTAACAAAATTATTATTATTATTATTATTATTATTATTATATGAACAATTTTCCACAGTGCTGAACTGTGTCATATCTCTAACCAGTGAAAGAACCTCGGCTTTTCTTGGCCAAATAACCATTTGAAAGGAAAAGAAAAACAAATAAAAGCTTGCGCATGAAATTGCTGAAATAACCTATCTATAGCCAAAAAACAGTGATGGTAGATTGGGACTGTTGTTTTAGGATGAAGTCATGATGCAGCGCTCAGACGATCCAGGTAGGACATGGTACCTTTCCAAGAAAAGCTAATTAACTTGCCGTAGATATATGTGATGGCCAGATGTGATAAGGGTATGTTTCAGAAATACCAACGTGATAAGGGATACCTCATATAAATTCACCAAAGGTGCCAAGCGTTTGTTCTCTTTGTTCTCAGCAATGCATTTGTCACTGTCTGCAGTCACAAGTTACTGAGGAATCCTCAA
The DNA here is from genome assembly GCA_030014215.1 of Clariallabes teugelsi. NCBI lineage: Eukaryota > Metazoa > Chordata > Actinopteri > Siluriformes > Clariidae > Clariallabes > Clariallabes teugelsi. The sequence goes on along the minus strand of JAQMYG010000035.1, from coordinate 24,307,616 downwards.
GGCCTCCCTGAAACATTTTATAAAGAACACCAGTTCTGCCATCTTGGCCAACTGAAGAGAACATCCACCTGCTTTAACTGCACTGGAATTATCCTGTGTTCACCTGTTATATATTTAAAGCATTTTGAAATGTATTCATCACACAAACCATACATCGTATTGTAGAAGTTATTTAGTAAACTATTGAACTTCTTGGTGCGTTGTTATGTACGTTATTGTGATAACCAGAAGATGGCACTGCTGTACTAAACACAGTGCTAGCCAAGGTGAGTGTGTGAGGTTTTGCACAAATGGCTCTACCGAGTCACTCAGTGCCACTGGAACACAGTGGTTTGTCAGAAGTAAATGGTGGCACGGATACCTAGGTAGATGTAGGACATGGGTGAATTTAAAGAATACGTTGATTGGCTACATAATGACACTACTATGTTGATTTTATAATTGGTCTTTATTTTCTATAAGACTTCTATTTCCCATTATACCACAACACGGTATTTATGGGTAGGGGACAAATTCAAAGAAAAACACACCAGATATGAGCCTTATTGAACACCAACTGTATAGGAGATGTTGGGTGGAAAGTGTTAGATGGAGTTCTCTACTAACACCATCAAACCATCAACAATGGAAATATCTTCAGAGAACAGAGTACAGATCAGATGTACAATTTATGCCAAAGTAGCTGTTTTGGTGACTTGTAGTGGCCCAAAATCTGTGTAGTGTAAAAAGTCATAACCAGTGCTGTTTACATCAGGCGCAACACAATCTTACCATTCGGGCCCGAGGGTTTTTCGGCTCATCCACACGGTTCATCATCCTGGCCCTCTGATCGTTCTGGTGATGCTTGAACGTATTCTCCCTCATGTGCCTGTAGTTGGTATCTTTGTTTGGCTTCCTCGGGATCGGAGGCCTTGTGGTGAACAGCTCTCCTGGCAAAAGTAAAGTAAAACATGCTATTTTTACATTCCAGGTAGAGAAATAATCAACCAGGCACACATTGCTTTCACAACTGAAAATACATAAATCAAGTTTATAAAAAGTATGACATCTTAAATTATAGTCCTTATTTGTTCAAATTCCTGCACATGTCTCAGAAGAAACCATAAAGAAATTGAAAAAACATTCAGTATGTGGAACCAAACACCAGGATGAGTAGCATAAACATCTCAATATCAACTATTCAAATAAGATTATTAAATATGTTGGATGCCTTCAACATTGTTTTACAATGTAAAAAGGGATAAAATCCAAGAAAGACCGCTTTCAAGTTTTCATGCACATGTCTTAAACAAATAATTCATTTAGATTTGTTACAAAAATGTAACAGATGTACTGTATGTGTTTAGGAAAACACATTTTTCCCTAATTTTTAATAAATATTTGCAGTGTAGGCCATACTGTATTTATTTTCCCAACAGAAAAATGCTGCAGTCTTAATAATAATCCCTAAATAGAGCTCTGCCGTTCACTACAAGTCTTGATATACAGTACTGTGCAAAATCACCCTCATTTCTTCACATTTTAT
>JAQMYG010000035.1:24265476-24292452 GCA_030014215.1 Clariallabes teugelsi | reverse complement strand
CTGTGTTTCCTTCTGGCTCTCCCTTTTAGTTATGCTGTCATAGTTAGTCCTGCCGGAGTCCCTGCTTGCACTCTGCATGAAATATACATTCACATTATACATTGTTTGACTGTTTGACCATACTTAACTGCCATCTCTCCTTTTCTTCTGCTCTTTCCTCGTCTCTCTCTCTCTCTCTCTCTTTCCCTCTACCTGTCTCTCTGTCGAGCTATACATGTCACTCCTGAGCTTCCAGTGATCCAGACCCCCTCTGCCCCCTGTAGTGTCCTGCTTCTGGTTGGAGATCTTGTCGCATGGATGCCCCGTATAGTCTGCCTGGGATGCATGTGGTGAATGGGGACGGTTCCAGTTTTCCACGAAGACGGTCCTGTCCTCAGCTGATGCAAACAGCTGTTCTCTGAGGACTTGTGACTTCAGTCGCTCGATAGTTCAGGACTGGAGTTTCCTACAGTCTACCCGAGCCTCCAATAATGAACTGGACTCAATTTTAACTTAAACACTTATACTGAACTTCCAGTCTCACACAGTATGATGCAGATCAATCCCTGCTATCCATTCACCCAAATGAGGATGGGTTCCCTGTTGAGTCTGGTTCCTCTCAAGGTTTCTTCCTATTACAATCTCTGGGAGTTTCTTTTTATTGCCACTGTCGCCATCATCCTCGGCTTGCTCATCAGCATGCAACAATGTCAATTGTTAAAAGTGCTATACAAATAAAATTGGATTGAATTGAATTGAATTGAATTGAATATTTAGGGCTTATTATTCAGGCTGCAGTATTTGTCTGTTGGAAAATGAATACAGTATGGCCCACACTGCCAGTCAAGGCTTTCCGAACACCTGGAGATTATAATGTTTTATTACAGCTTTAATCAGTATTAGTGTTACTGGAAAGAGATAAGGGCTCAAACATGGCAAACATTTAATAAAAATTAGAAACAAGTGTTTTCCTAAACACATGTGACTTTATTAAACACACATGCACTTACAAGTTTCCATAAATTCATTTACAAGCTATTTCTGTAAATAAAATGCTAATAGACTGTTGTAGGAAAATATGTTTTTGCTGTACAAGTGCCTAGATCTGAATTGTTTCCAAATACATTCACATATACTATATAATTTTACACTTTAACGTTTATAACAGTCCCGTTGCTTGAAAGTATACTAGTAAGATAAAGCAGAAAGAGTATTTAAAATGCCCATATACAGTATGTTATAAAACCATAATCACACTCAACTGTTTCCTGTCAATGCAATGGCATACTCAAGCTTACATCTTTTATCCATTAAGTACAGTATGTAATGTTTATGTAAAAAGTGCAAATAATGTGTATTTAAATATGTAAAGGTAATTATGGTTCAGTTATATACTTTAAAGCTTTTAAAAGTACACTATATCTACAGATCCATACCTTACTTACTCAAAAATGTAACAAGATTGTGTAAATAGATTTTATCATAAAACTATGAGAGTCTAATGACTTCTTGCATGTCTCTGTACATATTAAAGCTAAAAATAAAGTCACCACCACCATGAAATAGAAAGGTACACTTTAGTATGCTTTAATTTATTTCAGGCCGAGGAGAGGGACATTAATGGGCCATGTACAGCAATTTGCCACTGTAACAGCACTGCGATCTTTCTTCTTTTCTCTCATTCTGAGAGTTTCCCCAAAAATTGGAAGATTTTCCACTATGTAATATGGATACGGTCATAACAGACAATATCCAGCTGATCTATGACTTTCAACATGCAGTATTTCATTTGATTAAATGGTCCTACTGGAGCATGTGTCGGAAACACATTTGTCATTCGGTGTTTAACTTAAATACATCCAATCCAGTGAGCCAAACATCATTCATATGTTACCCAAGGGTTGAGCGACTGGCAGCAAGGCTGCCCCATTTAAAGCAGAAGGCAATTGAACATGAGGAACAAAGTGCTCTTACTCTTTTGCATGGTTAACAAGCTTCCTGCCTGTGACCCATGAGTAAAGTCTGGGCTACTTAGCGCAAAGCCATGTGGCAGAATAAGAGCTGACGTCTGGACCATCTCAGCATCTTAGACTGAAATGATGTAATGTCTGACAGGATACTTCCTCATCCTGCCTTACATGGCTCACCTAATGGCAAAAATAACAATAATAATAATAATAATAATAGCACGTTAGTAATGCTTTATGTTAAGGTTGAATAACAATATTTACTTAATTATGACAAATATATAAAGAATAATTTATGAATTCACTTCAATTAAATTTCACTAAGGTCCTTAAAAATGGATGGTGTTACAAAGCATTATTTTTTCATGTTTCTTTCTAATGGACAACCCAGCATTTCAGGCAAATTAAAAAAAATTTAATGTAAAAATAAATGGTCCTAAATGGACGCCACAGTGGTGTAATGCTTAGCACCATGGCCTTACACCTCCAGGGCCCTGCCTTTGGCTGCACGGGGTTCATCTTGGTTGGTTCTCCAGGTTCCTCCACCTCCCAAAAACCTGCCAGGAAATTGACTGGTTAGAATTAATTTCCCCTGGATATCAGTGAACGTCCCATGACCCTGACCAGGATACCATGAATGATTGCGCAAATAAACATTTGTCTGAATTTGCTTTTTACATACATTGTGGCTGCATTTTCAGTAAATGACCATTCTACTAACAGAAATTCCTAGAGACCTTTTTTAGGTAGAGTTTGAACTCTGCTTATAGTATGGTTCACTAATTATCCATATTTGTCATAATTACTTTAACAAAATTTCCTTGTGGCTGTTCAGTTGACTTTGAACTTGGCTTTGAACCATGTTGACCTCTCTGCCATGCCAAAATACACAGCCTCTTATTATATCCTGATATAAATAGTTCTGCTGAGTGTGGAGAATTGTCTGGACATCCTCTTTCTCAGGCTCTTTGAAGACTGGCAGGACAGACTTTACATTGTTAAAAGTGTTTTTAATGACATTCTTTGTGGCACTTACAGTTTACTGAGGTGGATTCTGCCCCTTCCTTGCCACTTGTGGGTGTGTATTCTGAAAATGGTCTGGAGAGACCTGAAAATGTTTATAATGTTTATAATTAATCATTTCCTGTGCCTTGTTTTTGGGTTGTATGCATGCATGTTTTGAACTCACATTTGCCTCTGGTTAGCTGGATTTAAATCCAATTACAGCCACGTGCAATTTGCAAATCCTTATTTTCACTTGACCATAGTTCAAATCTGCTATGATCCTGTTTCTTGTTGTTTCATGTAAAGGTTGCAGCAGTGGTTTTATTACTGTAAAACAGCTACATTTTGTTAAGGCACCAAGCTTGACCAATGCATTGGGAGAGGTCTTAGATGTCAAATATGGCATGGAAAGAGATTCAATTACACTTAAAATAACATGTAGCTCAAATGCATCTCAGACCTCCTGAAGTAGTCTGAATGAGCTGATTTAAACTTGTCTTTAAAGTGATCTGGTTGAATTTACATTTGGGATAATCCCGAAGGTAATTTGGTATAAATAGCCTAAAAGGGCGAAGTCCAAATTTTTCCTTACTAAATTAGATTAAATAAATTAGGAAGTTTCCAAAGGTCAGAATCTCATAGAATTTTGTTTTGTGCAGTGGAAAGTCAGAGTCAGAAGTCAGAATTAGTTTTACTAGCCAATTTTGCAAGAATGCATGATATGTCAATACATATTCATAACAGTGAAGGTAGTATGTAATAAATGGTGTATAGTCTGATTTGGGTTTAAGAGAGCAAAAAGCATTTGGAAAGAAGCTGCCTGACTATCTGCTGGAAGTGGCTTTTTATTGATGTAACCAGTTCAAACAGTCAGTGTCCAGTGTGAGGTGGGCAGGAGATGATGTTGATTTTGATGGGTTCAAACCCCAACACCACTAGGCTACCACTGATGGGGCTTTTTCACGTTTTGGGGCTGTTTTACTTTCACGTTTTCATTAAAATGAATGAAACCAAAGACAGAAAATGTACCTCATAATAGGTAATTTTAACCTATAAAAACAAACATTTTATTAAAAAAAAAAAAAAAAAGATGTAAATATCCAGATATAGCTAAATGACTTAAGTTATATAATCCAGCCAGTTGTAAGTCTGTGTTCTTCCTGCTTTTTTTTTAGTTGTATAATTTGCTAGAAGGACTTCCAAAACTGCCAATTACTTCCAAGCATCTAAGACAGAAAACTATCCAATCTCATTTTATCTCTCTCCTAGGTCATTAATAAGGTGTGAGTAGGATGTGAGGTGTATGTGAAAGAGCAAAGTATATGAATATCAAATAACTGCATATTAGACCATTCAAGGGAAAAGCTAGAGCCATCAGCCCACATTTACAGCATGAAAAATGCCTTTTATTTCAAGATATGATAAAAACTATGCAGTCAGGAGGGCTGTGTGAAACTCCCTGCATGTGGATTGAGCCTCTAGTCTGTTCAGAAGCTAACAGGATTAAGCCTTCAACTTGCAGAAATCTATTATTTTTTCTGACAGACACTCGGAAATGTCTCCTCATAAATAGGTTGTGATTATATTATGTGCATGTTGCTTGGCAACTGGAGCTGGACATGCATTAGCTAATTCACAGAAACATTCATTTCTAACATTCATTCATTTCATGTTACGACAAACATCATGCACCAAATCAGTTTTTTTTCCTTTGCTATAGACTGTATTGGACAAAAATCCTCCATGACAGCACCCAAAGTTTTTCAGAAGAGTGGTTTTGAAGCTCAACTGTGGGAACTCTGGTTGGCGCCATGCTGGCAAGAGAAGGACTCCACCTAAATCCCAGTTTGTCCATAAATGGCCAATTGGGCAGAAAGAACAGCGTCTGACTGATGGTTGGAACAGGTCTACTTACTTCAGTTACCACAAGCTAGCTAGCTCATCTTTAGTTTAGCTTAAATGCTATGGTAGCTAATGTTAATTCATATGCTAACATTACTCTGCATTTTATTGAACTCCCTCATCCATACCCTACATGTCGTCCTATGTGAACACCTACAGTACCATACATTTCTTGTAACAATTTCAGTGAACTGGCTAGCTAATGTGATGACTAGCTGTCACTTAAATCGCACTTGCCTGTAATTATGCATAAATTAATGGAAATTGCTTGCTTAATGTAATTTTAACTGATGAATTACATTAAAAATTCACTCCATTATAGGTGTCTTAAGTGGGATGTCTAGCTATGGAGACCAAAGCTGTTTTGCAAACGTTTATTTCTGTTGTACTGTTGGAGAAATTAACATGGGGGTCTATGGGGACTGACTCACTTTTGGAGCCAGCTGATCTTTTTCTACTTCAGCCTTGGACTCATTTTTTAGGACCGGAGGTTGCCCCTTGGTTTTTGCACCTCCACAATTGGGGGTTCGAATCCTGCCTCTGGTCTGTGTGCATGGACTTTGCTTAGTGAGTTTCCTCCCATAATCCAAAGACGTGTGGTTTTGGCTGATTGGCATTTCCAAATTATTTGTGGTGTATGAATAGATGAGTGGATGTGTACTTATGCCCTGTGCTGGGTTGGAACCCCATACAGGGTGTACTCTGCTTTGTGCCCTACAGTAAATTCACTGGGATAAGCTCCAGCCCCCCATGATCCTACACAGGATGAGCGGTATGGACGGATGATTGGATTATTATTACTGTTAATTATATTATTTTCTTTTAAATATAAAGACCATTCTTCAACTGCTGTAATCAATATTATGACATGGATAAAGAAAAGAACTATGAAACATATTAGATTATAATAGTTATTTTTTCTACATAACTTCATTATGTATTTTTATTCTAATAATTAATAAAATAATGGAATACTATAATGTGTAATACTATAATTGCACATTATATGCAGGCCTGGATAAAATGAGAGGGTTGTGTCAGGAAGGTCATTCGGCGTAAAACCTGTGCCAAATTCTGTGTGCGGATCGGATGAGAGAGCAGCCGAAAGACTAATACAGTAACATAATGTGAGACCTCAGGCTTTATTGCACATTCAAGTACACTTGCCATTCATGTTGTTATAATTGCAGAACACTGTCGCAAGGCAACTATGAAATATCCTCATATGTCAGCCAGGCATACAGTAAGCTAGCTAAGGGCTGAGACTGAAAATTAGCTTGGTAGAATGAAAATATTTTCCTTTTTAAAAAAAAAAAAAAAGTTGTTTGTTGTAGTTTGTAGTAGGAGCTATGCAGAATCATTATATTCTCATGTCTTAACTGTGTGTGATGTTAGATACAATGTAGATGCCTATCGAGGTTTGAAAATGAGTCCATAATCAACTCTTTCCATCTGATCCTCATAAGTTTTTATTTTAAGGAGTATGGCTGTTATAGACAGGTTAACGTTGGTCTATGAGTCTCTAAGATTACTATAAAAGCCTGGCAGAAAGAAAGCTGGACAAAGCTATTAAATAAAGGCAGAACGCTTGTTGACCATCTGATAATGGCTCCAGTGACATACTGAGAAAAATAGTTTGAGGTTGATCGTTTTATTTTGAAGATGGTAAAACTTAACTTTAACAAACCTATTCCAAATAAACATTTAATTCTAGGAAAAAAGATGTCATGCACAGTAATTGCAAAGTGGGTATATACTGTAAACTTTTTGAAGTTCTACATCTTAACTAAAACAGGCGAAAGTCAGCTTCTTTTACCAAGCGCCAGGTGTTTACCGTAAAACCTTGTATATACACACAAACTCTAGTTTCAACCGCAGCTGTCTTGACTGCAGCCATAGAGTCTAGTGAGAGATAAACATTATGGGTGATTAAGTCTACGGGCAAACATTAAGTATCCTCCTCAGCTGCTCTGAGGTCAGTTGAGAACCAAAAATCACTGCTGATTGGGTAGTCTGGGAATGCAGGTTTTTTCCACATAGTTGACTACAATCTGCAACTCCATTATCAGTTTACATATTGAATTTAGCAATGGAATAAGCTATGTGAGAGGTAAAAAACAGACTTTTGCAAAACTACCAAAGTCTACTACAACTAATAGTTGGTGTCATCATAACTGACTACAATCATGCTGATATATCTAAAAAAAAATAAATAAATAAAAAAACAATGCATACATTGTGTGTATGTGTGTGTGTTTTGGGAATGCAGAGGGTTCAGCATGTTTTAAGTGCAGCTGTTTATGTGTCTTTTCTATAGACAGCCCTTGATAGATGTCGAGAAAGAGAGATGATCTCTACTCTTTTTCATTAGAGCCTGCATGTTGGCCCAGCCCATCTTTCATTAGTAAAACTGGGAGGGCTCTTTTGCCAGTTTACATGGGAATGACAAAAGACTAGAATATTTTTGAATGGAAAAAAGGTCTAGCCCAGAGGGACATGGGAAAGGAAGCATGGACATGGGAAAAGTCCAGCAGTTTAATTTTGGTAATCGTGAAGTTGATAACATAACAGACTGCACTAAGGGCTTCAGCAACAGCAGATACCTCCCTTATTGCTTTAGCCCCAAACTGAGGAAAGCTTTCTTTTATGTTTTTCACAAGTGACATAAAGTAAGAATGCATCCAAGGTAAGTAAAGTACAACCATACAAATCTCTTCTGTTTTGTTGGAAAATGGCATAAAAACAATTACCTCATGTAGAGCTATGAGTTTGTAAGATAAAAGATTGGTGTTTAATGACTGTAATTCTATAACTCTTGTTCTTTATTGCATGAATGTGTTTTAAATTAGAGCTCCTCCCTTTTATAATATGACATAAAACCACAACCCTGGGTCTAGGCTGACTAATAGTAACTGAATGAGAAACATTTGTGTTATACTCTGACGAATTGAGAATTGATTTATTTGATTTTCTTTTTCTAAACTGTCTTTCAAGATTTTACAAGTTTGTTTGTCATTTATCAAGTCATAATTTCCTTTTGCAGAAATGTGTTTTAGGAGTGTTCCACAGTCGCACAGCTTGTCTTGTAGACAAACACCATCTCTAGGGATTAAGAAAAAGTATAACAAAAACAAATAAATCACATTCTGCCATAAAGAGAAAGAACACGTTGTGGAGATGAGCCTTTTTCTTGTACACCAGTATAAGCTTTGTGGAATGTGAAGAAATTATGACCTAAAAATAATATTTTGAGCAAAACCGTGCAAGTTGGACATAAATGTAAGTGTTGCTTTTTGCACACAGATGTTCTAAGATTCCTTGTCTTGGTGCCATTTACGAAGCAAAATTAATTCACTTATCCACTCCAAAACTTCCATTTAAAGATGCATTTTGTAAAAAGGGTAACAAGGTTTTGTGGAAAGGGGTCAGTTGAGGTGGTAGGTGGTAATATGACTTTTATTGATTATATTGTATATCTGGTAAGGATGCCACCTGGATGCCTACCTAGGGACAAGGCCACCGGGGCAGACTGAGGACTAGGTGGATAGATTATACTGTATCTCCACACTGGCCTGGGAATACTCAGGGATTCCCCGGTCAGAGTTAGTTATGGTGGCCGGAAAAAGGAAAGTTTTGGGGTCCCTGCTGGAACTGCTAAACTGCTAAACTGCTCAACTTGGATGCATGTATGGATGGATGGATTTATTACACAAAATTACACAAAAATGTCTAAATGATAACTGAATGAAGACATTAGAAATGGTCGAATGATTTACTGAAAATATTTAATTGAATTGAATGTTTCTAATTGAGTCATTTACTTTTTAATTACTTTAATTATAATTTGAGTAAAAGTGTTGTACTCTTATTTTGACCTCTCATCAGCCAACATCAAAATCATTGAAAATGAAGGGGGAAAACGAATGGTGGAATATAATATAATACAAGGGGTGTTCAGGTCAAACTGGGACTTAATAACAGAATAACGGAAAGTTAGCTTTATTTTATATAATCCCCTCCTATCCTAATGCACTTACCCCAGCATTTCACTAGTGCTTGGAGTTTTCTCAGTACTCCAGAACTTTGCTTAATTGGCGCCTGATCATGTCTGAAACTTTGGCCTCCCAGGAACTCCCAGCTAAGCGCCTGTAATGTGCAATTATTTGAATAATTGTTCATAAAAATAATTATATGAATAATTGTGTGTACAGTTCCCACAGCAGATGTTTCTCTTCTGCCGCTCAGTGACAAGTTATACGTTGATTTTCAACGATCAAAAATTTCATTGGCACAATGTTCATGAGAACACCAGCAGTGGGCTCTCACCTCAGCCAGGACTGTAATCTACGGATATATGCCTTATTTAAATGCTTGCACCATTCAAATGGTTTACTGCGGCTAACAGCCTTATCACTGTTCTGTGCTTGAAGTATACTATTAAATGTTGGTTTTACATCTTCATTTACAAAAAAAATCATCATGTCAAGTCCCATCAAGTCCCAGTTTGACTTGAACTCCCCTTATATACTCATAGGGTAAAAGGTATTCAGGTAAGAGGTGAATATTGTGGAAATTATTTGTCTTATAGAAAAAGACATTTCATGTACAAGATATTAATTGCATTTACACATTACTGCAAAGATAAAATGACCTTGAGGTATTTTATTTATTGTACTGTATATCATGGTAACGTATAGTTATAGTACTTGTCATAGGTTTTTATTGATGTTTTGTACACATCCTTTTACCTTTAGTTTCTGAAATATGAAATATCAATAAAATATCAGTGGGACAAAAGTGGCTCCCCACTCAAGGAATAACATTTTTAGTGGAATGCCTGCTCGAAAACATTATCAAGCATCAAGAATAATGGGGAAAGTGAGCAAATGTTATTTAATAGTAGGCCTGTAAAATCTCATTTTAAAAATCTACTTGATTAACTTTACTACAGATTAATCAGAAAGCTACAGAAACTATAGAAGAGTTATGGGAACATTTTTCCATTAGCATACTCTGAAGAGGAAATGCACATCTTCCCAATGACAATAAAAGTCAGGCATAACCAGGAAGTATAAATCATAAGATGTGGAAGACTCATCAAATACACAGTGACCAGGGAGCTCTTGAGACATGATGAGGCACACTGCTGGAGAAAGCTCGTAAAGATGTCAGGATAAGCCAGATAGCACATCCGTATTTTCCTCAGTCAGACTCTCTTTTTAACTTCCTGCAGCTTCACAGCTCAAAGATATACTCTACTATAGCACCCATAATGTCATAAGTCTCAGAAATGCCCCAAAATCACTATTGGACCTTGAATAAGCCCAAAAATATAAATAATTTCTTTAACTGTTTTAATGTCTTATGTGTTTAACCTTGTTTTGACCCCCAACCCCCACTTCTTCTTCAGCCTATTTTAAAAACGTGGAGACGTGGTGCACATCATGACCTCGCTGATTTCTACCACTTTAATCATTTGCTTAGCATTTGCAGGTAATCACAAACATACACTGGGAAATGTTACGAGTGACAAGATAGGTTCCATGAGAAGTATCAGCTCTTTCAATATGCTCGCTTTAAACAGTCCTTCTGCTCTCGGTCTTTATGCCATCTAAAATAATTGAAACCATACTCCTAATGTTGACCACAGTGTGCAGCATGCTGGACTGAGGTTTGTTTTTCCCACTCTTCCCTACTTTAGTAATGGACCAGGATTTATGCACAAACTAATTTGTTTATAGAGGAAATGGCCTTTTACAGACATTAAATTCTAAGACAGTCTGTAATTTATTGCCCTATCTAATGGATGCTGTTTTTGCAGTGCATCAGGGAACATTTTTATTGATTTTCTTTATTTGGGTGCAGAGCTTGATGGGTCAGATGCTATGCCTTGCACCAGGGCCGAGTTTGATATTTTAGTGCACAAAAACTGTGTAACAATCTACAAAGAACAGATGGCAGCTATTAACTACCAGGACGAGTGCCCATGGCCCAACACTCAAAGGTGTGTGTATATGTGCATTTAATTTTAAGTTAGATAGTGGTTTCTGACTTTGACATTCTTATTAGTACAGAGATTTTGTTTCATGTTTGTTTCATGGATCATGACCACTAGTAGGTATAAGACCTGTGTTATGTATTTCTATCCATTTATTTAATTGCTACTGTGAATAAACAGGAACACTGACATTTTTTCCTGTCTTAAGAAGGCAAACCTTCTGATTTGGCTGTAATGGAGTATCAAAACACACTCCTGGGAGGCCAAAAGTTATGACCTTCCCATGACAAGAGGCCATAGACCATTCAGGAAATGTTCTTTTTTTTTGTTTGTTTTCTATATATTCAATCTATACGTCCACCACATTTAGTTCAACTATAATGGTGTTACACCATTGCATTCTCTGTTCATTAATCAGGTATTGATAATAAAGAAATCATAACCATTGTATCCTGGTCAGGGTAGTAGTGGTAGCAAATATAGCATTGTTGCCTCCTGGTAGATGGATTGCTACTAAAATTGCCCTGCATTGTGTCCTGCAAAGGACTGGTGTAAAATCCAGTGTGTATCCACACCTGACACCAAATCTCCAACATCTTGACCAGTAGCAGTTAATAATTAGTTACTAAATAAATAGAATATAAATAGATAACACAGTTCATATACTTAGTAGTGGTCATGATAATTTTTTTATCTGTGTGTAACAGAGAAGGACAGACAGATAAGACAACACATAGAGAACTAGTGTATGATGCAAATCTCCCTAAGTTTGCGTTCTTTGTGTCCACAGATACTACTATAATTTGAGCTACTGTGTTGAACAAGTGGGTAAAAACACATCGTGCTATGAGCCATCTCTGATGAACGAGATCTTTTTGGATGTCCACCGCACATACTTTTTCCACTGCCACTTCCTGAAGGATCCTGATATGCCTGTGTTGCTGTTGTATTTCCTGCCCTGCGTGATCATCACTTTTCTCTTCCCCTTTTTTTGCAGTTACATTACCACCAATGATATGGCCTCCTGTGTCTATGATTAACTTAACTTTTTTGCCTGATGAGTTTTGCTGCTGTCTTGTTCTTAACACAGGGCATTGCTCAGTTATTAACCTGGAGTAAATATTATGAATTATTCAATAAATGACTTTGTTAGTCACCAGAACAGAACATTCATTAAATACAATGACTTTGTAAGACACAGTCTTAGAACAGCTTTAAAGTGATGTGATACATTCTGTCTCGGGAACTTTGGTGGACCAATAAACACTGTTATTGCAAATGATATTTTAACCGAGTGCTCAGTACAGTTTAGTGATCCCTTGTGTCATTCAAAAAGACACCACTCTTATGGTTCTTCATAGGATAGAAGTGATCAGCATGCACAAACACTTCAATACGTCTTTGTTTGCACCATCTGGGTTTAGCAGATAAAATGCTTGGAATTTTGCTCTGAAGGATGTAAAGCAGTTATTCAGTTATATATGTTGAGGTCCATAAGAAGGAAAACTCTCTTTAGCTAATTTAGCAGTTATTGCTAGGAATGAAAAGGAATCAAAGGCAAAAATTTATATGAAATTTATATGAGTACTTTTTACTAATGTCCAAATTTTACTTTTGTTTCACTCATGTAAAGCAGAACAGCTTTCTCATGCCTAACACTGCAATCCTTTTGACATTTTTTTCACCTCCAGTCAAAGTATCTCTGGATGTACTGTACTGTATTATAAGAGCTGGATACCAGACTCAAAGATGGCGCCCAGTCATCCCACTAAGAGACACTTGTCTGGCACATAAGCACATGTATTTGTCCACCATCACCTCCCTTGCTCAGACGAGCTGATGTTAACAAGATTACATTAATTCAGGTTTTGTTTTTTGCATTTGTGTTAATCTAGCAAGCCAGCTTGATCTGAGACAGACCAAGAGCATGCCTGCTGTGCATGCAGTGACATCATGGAAAAAATTACAGAGACGATCATAAAACTACATGGTTTAAATAGAGACAGTAGAATGAGTAATAATTAACACTGCTTGGTGTTAATGATGTCCTTTCAACAGTTTTATAGATGTCTATTTTATCACTGTGATCTCCAGTGTTGGGGGACGTTACTTTTTAAAGTAACTAATTAAATTACAAAATTACTGTCATTAAAAAGTAATCAGTCACATTACAATGTTACTTTCTGATAAAACTAACTAGTTAGAGTACTTTTCCATATTTTTCACCTACGCGGTTTCGCGTAAGTACGGTTCAAACTGATTCACCGAAAGTTTTGGCGCAGTGATTACGTTTCCATCTTTCCGTGTGTCGGTCTTCGCAGACCTTGCAGAACTTCGCAGAACGTCGGGCGGTCACTTGCGGCGGCTCACAGTGCCTAACACTGCTTCTCATCGCGAGTCAAACCGCATACAGTAGGTGACATAGGGGTATAACAGGGCGGACGACTTTCATACACACACTAACGAAATGACTGCCGTCTGGCTCACGGATTACATAAATTGTCTGAATAACGGATTACATTTTTCAATAACTAAATAACTGAGTACTTAAATGGTGGACCTAACGCGTTAGATTACTCGTTACATCAAAAAAGTAATCCGATATCTACTCTAATGTGTTACGCGTTACACCCAATACTGGCGGTCTATAAAAATAATACTATCTGGGCCTCGTGCAAGGTTTCTCTTTGCAGTACCACGAGTGGCCAATACACAAAATTGGTTGAAGGGCCGATACTGTAGGTAGCTCCATATTCACTTCTCATAATACACTATATGGACAAAAGTATTTGGCCAAACCTGTTCATTATTGAATTCTGGTGTCTGCCCTTATTCCCAGTGAAGGGCAATCTTAATGCTTCAGCATACCAAGACATCTAGTACATTGCTATGCTTCCAACTTTGTAAAAACAGTTTGGGGAAGGGCTTTTTTTTATTCCAACATGACTGTTCCCCAGTGCAAAAAGCAAGGACTATAAACACATGGTTTTATGAGTTTGGTGTGGAAGAACTTGACTGGCCCGCACAGAGCCCTGACCTCAACCCCATCAAGCACCTTTGGGATGAACTGAAGCGGAGATTGTGGAAAAGGTTTGCCCAAATACTTTTGTCCATATAGTCTGCATTCATGGTGCTAAAGCAGTAGACTGGGTACATACAATAAACCTATGTTAAAAATTTAATTCAATTCAATGTTCTTATTCAATACTACAGTTGAGGAAATCACCACTGGAACATTTGGACACAGTGACCAGTACTGAGGGTGAACTGGCTTCACATAACACTCCACCATATATGTGTGTTGAGAATTTTACAGTTTCTGAGAAAAATCATTTATTTCTTACTCTTACAACAGAAAGAACATACAAAGACAGGCTTAAGACCATGTATGTTGAAACACATAAAACACATAATAAATATTTATTTGAGACAAAAAAATAACAATTTCTTTTACAGTGGTTTGAAAACATTTTTTTTTACAGCCATAGTAATTTCTACTACTATTAAAATATCCACATAACATCATTATTTCTTTCAGTATTGCTAAAGCTAAAGTAACACATTACATAGTGTAAGAATTTGTCTGCCTCTTTTTGACAAACTATACCTCTTACCATAGTTACAACAAGGCAACACTGAGTTATACAAGTGGTCTGTTTGGGAGTGATAACATTTAGACATGATATAAGAATAATTTGTCACACAGTTGTGCGAAAGTATGGAACGCAAACATTTATATGTTATATGTGCCACAGTCCAAAAGAATGGAAACTAGCAGGTAATATTTATAGGTTCAACAATATTTTACAATTATGTCAAGTTGCCAACAACCAAAATATTACACTTGTGTATATTTTTGTCATGTTCCTTCATTAAAATTTAATATGGAAAGGCCTTCATTGTCTTGGCTTAGAGCAGTCCATTATATTGACCTGATGTCAGTGCTTCAGGTGATCAAGGTTTATGGACATATAAATGTGAGAGTTTTGTGTAAGGGTTGCAATAAATAAATATTATTATAAATTTTTTTTTTTTACTTCATTATATCATCATGCGTTTATTTTTTTACTTAGTTACTGCCACTTCCACACTTTTAGTCAGATTTTTTTTTTTGTATTTTATTTTAATTGATTATATTTATATGGCAAAATTGCTATAATTAAGGGACATTTGTTTAGGTACACAAGTCTATGGTACACAAAGAAAACATTTTTTATCAGTGCTGATATTGATATCTGATATTGGTTGGTCATTTACTCATATTTTGGTATCAAAAGATACCAAAGATTGTTACCACATGATATTATTTTACCCAAGTGTACTGTGTGTTGTTGCGCTAATGAACAGCCGATGCAAAAAAAAGGACAGCAATCAAAGCTGCAAACTACCTTCTAAATATATCAAGAAAAAGAATTACAGCATCATCAAGTAATCTGTAAAACCTACAATCATAATCTTAAACAGAGAGCAACATATAGAGTGGCTAACCTAAGAACGCATACTGTAGCTGTATCAGCAAATGTATTCATTACCAATGTGCTCAAGATGCTGTGAAATGTTACATGCAAGAGCACATCAGATCTGCAAGCACTATCACATATGTAGTTCCTTGTTACAGCGTATGCACTACATTTGACATGTGTGAGTCAAGCTCATTTCTCTGAGCACTCGGGTCAGCCACGCTTGAGTTGTCTATTTAAGAAACTGCTAAAGTGCCATAACATCTAAAACATAAATCTCAGCAGGAGAAGTTCAATGCTGGCAGCTTAAGATGCTCCATGCTCCATAAAGCATTTGATTGCTTAATACTAAAGAGGTTTCTTATTTCTGTATCATTATTAGTATCTTGTACTGTAGGAAACATGTACAGTCATACTGTAACATATACTACTTTAACATGTACTACTTGTACTTGGTCTAAAGAGACAAAAGGAATCAATGCATCCCTAAGCACTGGCATTTATGAACATATGAGTTAAAGTAATATTAACATTCATGTATACAAATTCCTTAATGTTTCACAGTATTAAAAGTGTGCTTGAAAATATGGTAAAGTAAGTAAAAACATTTCCTCTGATAGGACACGGAGTGACACAACAAACTTCGCAAATAATGAAACAACATTGCAAATAATCTTAGCAAGTAAAAATATATTAAATATAGTCACATGTATTTCATAGTTCCTATTTGGACAATTACAATGAACCAAATAATAAATACGATGGTCACCAGGGGACTCCATGGTCCCTAGTTGGACTACAGAGGTTCCTAGATGGATGGATAGATGAACCAAATACTGTATAAGGTTTTATATCCTATGTCTAAACATTTTTATTAATTCAAGGTTTTTAGTATTCTATTGGCAAAATATGTTAAAGCCTAGAAATAAATGTATTAAAAACCATAAAATTATAAATAAAACAAAAAATTTCTATTTTAGGCTTAAAATGAGTTTTAAAAAAAAGTCTAGACATAATCTTATATTTGGTTTGTTGAAATACTATAGAAAATTGTTGTATTGGTGGATTTTCAACATATTTTGTAAGAGTTCACATCATAGCCAATAGGATGCAATTTATTTGCAGCAATATGAGACTATATTTCCTGTTTTACAGTTATTTATAACTAAGGTTAGACCTGATGCAAAAATGACTACATTTCAGAAATGCAGCAGGTAGAATAATTATACATCTGTGGTATGTTTGGTGATATATTGCATGTCTAATAACTTTTTGTGTTTTTCTTGCACAAAACCATATTAAACAGTAATTAAGGTGACAAAATGCATAAAAACTCTTCAATTTAGGCATAATTGTGTGACCTGTTGGAGGTAAATGTAAATTTAAAATAAAAATTGTGGTCTCTCTTAAAATACTATTGTTGTTGTTTGTAAGCAGTGCTGGGAAGCCTAATGCCATTTATGTATTGTAGCCTGTATTTAAAAAAAAAAAAAAAGTCTCTGGCAGTTGAATTATTATATTTCACCTATTTTTTTTTTTTTAAAAAGCATCCTTTAACACATTAGTTAAATAATGTCAACTTGGACTTAATGTTATCTGGAAATTACAGAAAAGGAAATTCCATGCCTCAAAAAAAGGGAAAACAGGTAATTGTCCATTATTGGATCATAAGCCTAGTATTTGAATAGTTGCACTATAAATAAATAATTTTATTCACTATTCATCAAATAAATCTGAATTGAATGAGTCAGTGGAATTGATTACACGTTTACAGGGTTCCTGGCTGCAATATTTTGAAAACCAGTTGTATTTTAAAGATACTATGAAAATGCAGAAAATATGTTTTTGAAAAAGGACTTCTTTAAACCCTTGCCACATTCTGCAGTACTGTGCAAAAGTCTTGAGCCATCCCAATGTTTTACTGTGACTAGCTGCAAAAAGAAATATACAATTTAAATATTGATTGTTTATGTAAAAACCTTAGCACCAACCTAATTTCCCCTCTAGTCTGTTCCAACCACTCAGCATTTAACATCACGAGTATACCAATCAGCGGCCAGATCATCTGTCATCATCTGCACCTGTTTCTCACTGGCTCACTTGGGTAATTTGGTATTTTATTCTGGAATGATCCATAGGTCACTTTGTGGCTTAGCAAACAAAAAACATTCCTGTGAAACTGCCCAGGCACAGGGACTGGAGTGAAAGTGCGAGCCAAAAATGAATGCAAAAAAAGTCCCTCAGGAAGCCTGGAGAACTATTCCTCAAGATTACATTAAAATTCAAGAAAGTCTGGATCTTTGAAAGCAATATATGAAGAAATGAAGGGTGGCACAAGACTTTTGCACAGTACTTTATGTCTCCTCCTTTCACACTTTCAATCTAATGCACCATTTAGAATTCTTTAAAATTGTGTGTTTAAAAAGCTCTTCTGACTGCTGGAAAATGATGGTTGTAGAATTAATACAACCTGACTCTGACTGTCTATTATTCAATATCATTACTTCCCTCTAAGTAGAACTCTGTGGAATGTGAGGCACACATTCAGTGTCAAAAACAATAAAGGAAATGGGCGAAAATTGAAAGCAAAACAGTCAGACATAATGTTATTCAATAACACATCATTTATGGGATCGGGTGGGTGGGCCATGCAACGGGGGTGGCATTAGACAGTTAGAAACTTTTTTAGATTTTTCATCCTTTTCCAAACATCTTTAGAACCAAGCAGCTGTAAGAACCATAGATAGGAAGTGGGTCTGCGCCTTTTATTTTCTTACATACCACCCATACCTTTGAATTCCCTTCCAGACTCAGTTGTTTTACCTTTCTATTTCCTACCATTCTGCCACTCCACACCGACACTGACGCACACACACATTATGGCCCAGACAATGTTTAAAGAACAGGTATGTGTGATTTTCCAGCCTGCACAGGTGTATTCTCTCCCAGCACTCATCCTATAAACATCCCCACTGAACAGTAGCCCTGCAGATCATTAGGCACCTTGAATAAGCAACAAGTCTGCAGTCTTGGTAACCACCATTAACTAAGAAATGCCAGCCATCATGACAATAGATGTCTGTTTAAGAGCTCCTTTTGTTCCCTATCCATCTTTGTTGATTTAAACCATTCCTTTACAAGGCCGTGTCCAAGCACTCGAACCTTTGGCGTCATTCTTACAGCTGCTTGCAGACACATTATTACTGCCACAATATGGCTTAGTCTAAAGGACCAAAAAAAAGAGAGAACACCAAATCACCTGTAAAGTGTTTGTGACCAAAGTTTTTGTTACAGATTCAGCATACATGTGATATCCATAAAGTACACAAGCAACATAATGGCAGTGTTTAATCTTTGAGAATTGCATCAAGCACCAAGTATTATTCTTGCTATTTAATTTATTCATTCATCTTCACCTTGGATCCGGATCACAGTGAATGCAGAGCCTAATCCAAGTATTCTGAGCATGAGATTGGTATACACCCTAGATTAGACACCAGTCAGTTGCAGGACACCATGCATGCACATGTTTATAGGTTTATTCCCACCAGCTAATGTGAATTCACCAATCACTGTATTGGTAGGCTTTCTGTATGCGGGGGACACGGGATAACCAGGAGAGACACTCAGGCATGGGGTATACTTTGCAAAACTTTAGGGAGACATCGACTTTAGTGCATTTTCCCCTCACATTAAAGAAGTAACATGCATCTCTAATCACATTTATTATGGTTTTACCCAAAGTTGCTTTCAAATGAGTTTTTAAGGGTTCCTTGACAGTCCTGAAAATCCTTGCAGTCTTCTGATCACTAGATCAGAACCATAACCACTGGACCACCACTCCCCCAATCACACTTCTGTACTGTAATTATTGCCCAATTCTGCCCTCCCTCCAAGACATGCGCTCCTAACTCCAAAACGAAAACCCCAAGCTAACATTTTTGGCATGAATACACAACTCAGTTTAATGTTTGAGGACAAGCAACCTAGAAACATCCATGTGGTCTCACAACTGAGAACCTTTTTCAGTGGGAAGCAGCATTTGATCTTAAAATTAATCCCTTATGTTTGTATTTCACCATTTTCAAAACCTGTCAGTTAAATTGGAAAAGAGCCTTCTGTGCAATGGTGTGTGTGAAAACAGAACCTGGACTTGATTTGCTTAAAGTACACAGTGATATAGCACAACCAACAGGAACCGGTCATGATGTTATTTACAGTCTAAAGGGCATCCTTTTCAATCTCAGCACACGCTGTGCTTCAATATATTATCAAACAGAAAACTTAATACTTGACTTCCTGTGAAAAATATGGGCAAAAGTTCACCTAACGCATGTCAACGATTCTGGAGGATTTTATAATCTTTAAAAGAAAACAGATTGCTCACTTGGTTGCGGTGACAAAATGTGAATTTTAAAAGGTTAAGCCCTTCCTTTAAACTAGATAAAATTTGATAGATGGAACCAAGGCCAAGTTTTCTATCTGCCCCCACCCACTGATTTGGCAGCAGAATGCAGTAAAGCTGCAAAACACACACTTGCTTCCAGTACAAACGCTAATGTTATGTGCATCCATATACACTGTCAGATAAGCAGACAGTGGATAAAGATAAATTTTATAATGAAACATAGAATCTGTACATTACAACTTCAAATCATATGCACTTTGGCCTTATCTGTTTTCAAAAAGTCACAATAAAATCAAATCTAACATATAATGTAACATTCAAGTCTCAAATTATGATCACAACACAAATGGTACAGGAAAAGTATACAGGTGGGCTAACTTTTTCAGTCCATGCTTTATGCTTTTTATATGAAAAGCCTATTTTAAGTGCTGTTCTTAAAAAAAAAAAAGAGGTATGGCAAGCAAATGTCACGATTAAATAAGGGCAAATAAATAACAAGCTTAAATATTAGAATAATTCAATCTGACTTAGTATTTGTGTATTCATGACAGCATTATAATATACTGCATTTTTTTAAAGGGAATTGCACACACAAAATGAACCACTTTTACGGTTCACAGATTGATTTTACTACTACTGAAAATATTTCATATTCTGTGGCTTACAGAAGAACAGGCAACTCTGATTGACAAGAAGTGGGCTCCTATATGTAGGAGGAAATCATTCACTTTATACATCAACATAAGGTGAACAGCCAATTTTGGGACCTGTCGTGTAGTGTTTCTCGATCCTGGTTCTCAAGTTCTTCAATTTTAGTGCTTTCCCTACTCTAACACAATAGGCAAACCTCATTAACAGCTCATTAACAAGCCCTTCATGAGATACAATGGCTGTGTTACTGCTGCTAATATAGTAAAATGTCCTGAACCAGGAATGTGAAACACTGGACATCATCAAGTTTCAGGGAGACGACTTATGAGGAACCAGAAGTATTTTTTAATATATATATGTATATATATAAAACAAATAAATAACAACCACAAAAGTATCTAAATCTTGTGAATCTCTGGTATTAGTAGCTCCATTTTACACAGAATAATTACAATATTTGAATGTACACATGACGCCATCCTGAAGGAGAGAAGACTACGAGTTCATAAATTTACATCACAGCCAGTGTCACCTTTACAGTTTATCCTGTGACTGGAGAGCGAGTCTACACAAGCATGTGGATCTCATTATACTCGTCACGACCATCTTCGTCGAAATTGGGTGAATCCTCATCTGCATCCAACTGTGGGAACAAAACGAGAAGTCGTTTTACATCTAGTACATAATGTATGAGGATGTGAATGTAACTTAGGGTCATGTCCTTCCAATAGGAGAGAGGCACAATCCACAAATTTTAAAATAGCAAAGCATTGTTGATCAGATGCACCCAAGGTGGCACATACAGTACACTGATCAGCCGTAACATTTCCGCCACATAACATTAACACTGATTATTAATTATATACCAGTAAACTGGTGACAGGATAATGGGCACCCAAGGCTCACCTATGCCTCTGAGAAAACCCAATAGGTAAACCCATAAAGGTACCAGATCAGTACCTAGCGCACTACAGACCGCCGTGCATGGGGTGCAGCAGTGCCAGACACCAGAGGTCTTGTGGAGTCATGCACTGATGGGCCAGAGCTGCCCCAGTGGCAGAGAGAGAGAGAACCTAAAACCTGGGTAGTTTTTAATGTTAATGCTTTTAATGTTATGTCTGATTCACAACTTCACAAAGTTCATGTGATTAGACATAATGTAAGAAAGTTTCAGCTAAGAAAAATGTAAGAA
This sequence comes from Clariallabes teugelsi, assembly GCA_030014215.1. Taxonomy (NCBI): domain Eukaryota; kingdom Metazoa; phylum Chordata; class Actinopteri; order Siluriformes; family Clariidae; genus Clariallabes; species Clariallabes teugelsi. Next base: position 24,270,890 of record JAQMYG010000035.1, on the reverse strand, counting down.
AGAATCTAAGAAGAAATATACAACATCTTTATGTATATATTGCTATTTTAGAGCCATATTCAGAGCTGCTTGGGCTGACAAATAAAAATAAATTCTTATTTCTAAATAAGATGACATTAAATTAACATTTAAAAGAATACTAGTATACTCACTCACTCATACTGTAATCTATACCGCTTTATCCTGTATTTAGAGTCGCGCGGGCCTGGAGCCTATCCCAGGAGACTTAGGGCACAAGGTGGGGTACAATCCATCGCAGGGCACACATACATACACACACTCACACACTACGGACAATTTGGGAATGCAAATTAGCCCAATCTGCAAGTTTTTGGACTGTGGGAGGAAACCGGAGTACCTGGAGGAAACTCACCAAGCACGGGGAGAACATGCAAAGTCCATGCACACAGAGATGGGAATCGATCCCGGACCCTGGTGGTGCAAGGCGACAGTGCTAACCACTACACCACCGTGCCGCCAATCCTAGTATATTGCTGCATAAATACTCCTCAAGGTCATGAAATTTTAATGTAGACTATTAAGAATTATCTTAATTTGCTAGTTTGATTAAAAGCGCTCTTCTGTGAAAAGAAAATCGGTCTGTGGTTTTCCTAATAAGCTGACTGAGCACATTTTAGCTCCTAAATAGTGTCCTGTTTGAATATTAAATAATGGCCTTCATTGGCATAGTTTGTTTAGTGTATTTACAGCCAAAATGACAAGAATGATGTATTATGGTTACTGGCTCCTTGCTCACATCAACATTGTGCGAGAATATTTTGTAAAGTTCAAAAGCAAATGTAAGTGAGACATAACAGTTATGTTTAAGGTCTAAATAAGATATACAGTATGTGCTTTGAGTATTAAAACCTTGATATGCATGTCTAATTCTGAGTACAGCCAAAAAAGCAAGTATTACTTAAAAACAGATTATTATAAACATAATTACACTCCAAGGGAGTTAATAAATGCTCAAGATTGATTTTGACAGGCGCAGGCTTCCTTTTTTTCTTAATTAATAAAACAATAACTGCATCATGGAAAAGGAAAACAAATGCGATATGCATTAGGCAAGGCTGTTAAAGCAGAAAATAAGGGAATGTTTTATGTGAAAGACTTAGAGGTAGGGCTTCAGCATCTGTTGGAGTCAATATATTACTTTACCAATAAATTTTCCAAAGTGTTTCTGACAATATCTGTATTTTTCCAAGGCTGAAAATGACTGCCTTTAAAAATCCATATTTTTAAAGACTTTATAGACCTGTACAAGAACTCTAAGCTGATTTATGAGCGTGACTCACAGCCGCCAGTTCCCTTTCCTCAAAAATTCTAGTAAGGATGAGCCTCCGCAGCGGCACAGTCATGATGAGGATGAAGGGGAAAGCCAAGGACGCCACAGTGGACTTCACCACCCACAAGAGTGCAATACACAGCAGCTGGATTATGGTGAACATATTCATACGCCATGTCTTCACCTAGGTACACAAGAGAAAAAGTGACACGGGATATATTATTACTGGAGTTCAATTGACTGGCACATTATCAATAATTGTCAGGCTGTGAAAACTTTACCAGGTTGACCCGCTTAAAAAATTAAGAAATTGAGGGTTTGGGCACCACCTAGTGGATGCTTTAAAATAATAGGGTACTGTCTTTAGGGGGTACTGGCATTAAATGTGACCCTGTCTGTGAAAACCCAGCTAAAGTCTATAATATATTCTAAAAAAGTGGATTAGAAAAAATGACTTTATCTGGGTTTTTCATAGACTGAAAAATTATTCAGTGCTCCTGCAAAAGAGATAAACCCAGAAGGAATATTTCATTCATTTGAAATTTGCCACAAACTGAACGCAACTTGTTTCTTACATCTGTTCAGTAATTTAGAGGATGATTTATCCAATGCAACCTAAATGCAAAGCAGATTACGATGCAAGCTTAGAGTTGTTAAAGGAGCCTCAAAACTAGATTACACCTAATTGACCAGAAACAAGAGCTGGATATTTTTAAGAGAGCAGAGGAAATCTAAAACTGTTCTTTCCCTTTCACGTCTCCTTACTTTAGTCACATAGTTGTGCTCAGGGTGATGTTTTGCAGGCGTGACCATGAGCATGATGCGCTCATAGAGCTGGATACCAGTTAGGGAGGTGATACCCATGTACAGAAAAATACCAAAAAGCACAGCCAGAGGAATATGCCGCAGAACATCTGTCATCACAATGGACATGCCTGCAGGTTTAAAAAAAAAAAAAAAAAAAAAAAAAGCAAGTATGAAATAGTGTACAAAAAAAAAATGCCACATTGCCAGAGCCTCATCAAAATCCAGCACAATAAAAAAGAAAAAAAAAAAAAATTTTTTGGTACTTGTTAAGCTTTAACTTCCCTTACCCACAAGTATGGCAACACACATCCCAGTCAGTCTCTGCTCTTTAACCTCCTGAATCATGGGTTTTTCTCCAGGAGCTGTAGCTTTGCTCATTACTGTCAGAGCATTGACATGTGTGACAGAGCGCACTGTGGCAGCCGTCAGCCAGGGCAAGCCAAAGAGTGGGCAGATTGCGCCCAGAGTCACGATCAGCAGCAGATCTAAGTGGAAACCTGAACCTTTCACCAAATGTCGCTCTTTTTTATTAACGATCAGCCTAAAGAAAGAGAGACAGAATTAGAGAGAGAAAGAGACAGAGAATTATTTATTAATCTTAATATCAAAACTTAGCTTAAATACTTTTACATATTCACAAATTCTACATGAATGTATATACTTATTTATGTGTAGGCTGTAATGATATATCACTTTATTTGCCCAAAGTTCTTGTCAAAGTTCTTTATTTTCCTATAACAATATTATCTGGTGCTTTACTTCCCTTATATGACACAAATTTGCAGAGATTACACTTATTTGTCTATTAATGAATAGCATAAACACATTTAACTGTTTATAGTTACATTTAATGTTGTTAAATGTATACTAATCAGCTATAAAATTACAACTCAAAACATTAGGCCCAGTATTGAGTAGGTTGCCCTTGTTCCTGCTTGGGCAGTTCTGGGCCCGGGCATGACTCCACAAGACCTCCACAAGGAGGGGTGTGCTTTGGTGTCTGGCACTAGGATGTTAACAGCAGATCCTTGGGTACTGTGGGTTGCGTGGTGGGACCTACATGGATTGAACTTGTTTGTCTGGGACATTCCATTGGTGCCTGATGAGATTGTGATCTGGGAAGTTCTGAGCCTTGGCCAGCAGCCTTGGGCTTTTTGGCTGCCAGGCCCTGTGTGTGGTGGGCTGTGGTGACTTTCTGTCATGGCCAGCAATCCCTCAAGTGTAAATCCTGAGGGCCTTGGGTGCCCATGACCCTGTCACCATTTTCTAGGTATATAGTTTATAATCAGTGTTAGAGTGTTAATGTTATGGCTATGTAACAGTTTCTGTTATTGCTTACATTATACTACCAATAAAAACTGCTTCCTTAACCAACTTTAAAATACTTAAGAAAATGCAGCAGCTTTTCCTCTGTGCCAGTGGTGCATAATTTAAGGCAATATCTAAAAGAATATTTTAAATGTATAAATTAAGCAAAAGAAAGAGCTGAGTGTCGAGTCTTAGTTTTTAAATTGTTATTAATTTAACACATAATGTAATACAGACAACTAGTAGCAGCATAGCTATTCAAGGGAAAACAGAGACGTTTATTTTAAATAACACGGAACAGGCTACCTTCCCCTATTGCTCAACTGTCATTTCTGGTTAGAACTTTTAGACTTTTTTACTTTGACATTTCATATTTATGACTGACTTGTAATATATCTGTCATCATTCAGACCAGACCTCTAAATGTGCTCCATTTTTAAATCACATGCCTCATTCTTGGTAACAATATGATTGCAGGCTCATGGGACAATATATCATTGCAGAAGTGATAAAAACGAACAAACTAGCAGCACAAGCCTCCGGTACAGGGATCATTTGCTGTGGTTAACAGGCAGCTCTTTACAAATAAAGTGAGACAACAGCATTAGTCACACGAAGCCCATGTATTTATGTTAAAATCAATAATGAATATTATGCCTTATAATTTAATTATTAAAAGTACATTTGAATTTCGAATTTACAGGTTTGAATGCCTTGATGAACTGGCTAGCTGGTGGATTAGAGATGATTAGCATGTTTGGATTTGTGGGAACAAAATAAATTCTGCAAGAACAACCTATTGTAAATCAATTGTCTTAACAGAGAATTTTAAATCAGTGTTGAAGCAAGAAAAACACAAAAGCAAATGCGAAACGTCTGTTCAAGACATGAAGCCAAACTCACGTGGTGATCTGAGTCTCCATGAAGATGAGGATAAAGACGAGAAGGGCGGGCACTACAGAGGCCCCCATCATCCACGTGGGGAAGGCCTGTTTGTCTCCAAAAGGGTTGATGAACCAGCCTCGTTTTTCAGGAGATGTGACCGAGAAACCAGAGGGCACGTTCAGTTTCTGCAACCACAAAAACACTGTTGCTCAGATCCCAGGCCTCACTGGTCACTCAGCCATGCCGAGCATTTAACTGCATTCTAATATGCACTCTGAAAGAAACCTGGCTTCAATTACAGGCGAGTATTTAATAAAGCATATGAGCAAGATGCTTGATGGAGGTGACATGGCAGAGTGAAACAATTTAGATTTTAGCATCTTTACCTGTGTATAAGTGTCAGGAATGCAGAGGTCCACTATTACAGATAGCAGAATAGAGATGGGTATGCCAAAATCTCCAATAATCCTCCTGGCCTTTAAACAATAAAATAGGGGAACATTATTAGACTGGAAAATAACATACCGGTCATGTCCCTTTATTCTTGTGTGCTTTCATCATTAAAATTAATTGTTTTGTAGTTACATTATTATATATATATCAGGGGTGAAGAAATCAGTAGCCAGATTGCCCAAGGCAGGTGTATTATTCATAGTTACCCAATGGACAAGATGGTCCAACAAAAAGAGAGAGAAAAAATTTAGCTAAACTTGTAGCTAGGTCTCTCTGCCTACTGCACTGCACATGTTACCTAAAGCAATTTTATGTAGTATCATCCCCAAGTCAAAAACATTGAGATGCTGTTAGACTATAGCTTTTAGACTTGTTTGGTTATCCAATTACTAGGGTCAGTAGTAAAAAAATTACTACTTGTTGACTTTAGTACAAACAAGATGAGCTATTGAACAGTGGAAACTTTGTTAGAGCAGGATAATAAGTCTACAAATTGGTTTCGAAATTGGGGGCCGGAGGTGATGAGTAACAGCACCTTAAAAAATGCTATAGCGGGCCTTCGAGTGGCGCAGTGGTAAAGTACTCGTCCTATCATCGCGAGTTCGATTCCCGGGTGATGCTGTAACCTCTCGCAGCCGGAAGTCTAGAGAGAGCTGATTGGCCGAGCTCT
>JAQMYG010000035.1:24246952-24262011 GCA_030014215.1 Clariallabes teugelsi | reverse complement strand
CCATCTCCACATCATTGCATTCAGTTTTTATTCACAATTTGTTTAGTGTCCCAACTTTTTTGGAATCCGGTTTGTAGCTCAATTGCATTTAAAGCTACAGATATTGAAACAGCACTATTGTAACTTGTTAAAAAGTGACTATAATATGGCACCTTTAATATGCTAACAATGTAAGTATGGTTAATAATAAAAGATAGCAAAAAAAAAAAAAACTACCACCCAACAAGCATTTCAATTACCTAGCAATCCTCCAAAAGTGATGGTTGGTGAGAGGGCAGCAAAATAGATGAAAATGACAGCAGCGATGCACTGCGTATCCACTGCATCCTTCAGATCGCTTATGTAGTGTGGGTAGCGGCGGCGAATATCATGTATCAATCCTCCAAACGGTATCCCAGAACGTTTCAGTGGGTCAACCTCCAGCTCCTCATCCTCCTGATCATCTTGACTGAGATCTGACACAAGCGCAGAAGATACATTGTAGACATATTTGATCTTTTATGTTATTTGGCTGAACTGATACACTGACAAAAAAAGTTTGCCATGTGATTATTTTTACAAGTGTGTAAGCTGCAGTTGTTTAAAGTAACTAGGCTAGCTTTAGCACCTGAAAAATGTATGTAATATTTAATTCATTCAATCATTAATTCATTCATTCATCTTCTATACTGCTTATACAGGGTTGCGGGGAGGCCTGGAGACTATCCCAGGCTGATCTACTCACTGCACCACCAAGCCGCTCGTAGTTAAAATCTAAATGTATATAGAAACCACTAAAGAGTCTCACATTTGGTCTCAAGATTAGGTCCTGCCGGTCCACTCAAGCTCTTCTTATTCTCTCTGTCCTTGCGCTTGCGTAGCATCTGCTTCTGGAATGAGGCCACTGTCTTCAGCAGGTCTTTACCGTCTACGTCTGAAGGAGGAATCACAATGCTGCAATCCAGGAACTCATTAATGCCATTCAGCAGATCCTGACGATCATCAGCAAAGTAGGCCACCTCATGAAAGTTCTAAGAAAAGTTAAAAGGAGCAAATAATATTACTTTGACTGTAGGATATTTATCCTTCAACAGAATCTTCTGTTTGTTCTCTAATGCTTAGAAGAGACTTGGGTTAACTATTGCATAATTCAGACCCATCATTTTATCTCAAAATATGTGTTGTATGCAAGGAGGTACTCAAGCTGGATGCTTTAGTTTCAAATTTACATCAATATTTCTGTGAAGAAATGCTACGGAATTGGAACTGTTAACTCTAGTATTTGTAGTATTTTTAAAATTTAAAAACACACTTGACTTAACCCGTCTTGATTGTGTCCTCCTCCTGACGCCAATCACAGTGAGATGGTAGTGGAAGGTAAAGATACCATCAACCAAGCATGTTTTTTTGTTGCTGATTACATTTGAGGTGTATTTTGTAGCCAAAAAAGTTAACATCAATATTACTGCATAATTACCTGATTACCTACCGAACTACAACTACCTGTTTAATTTTGTCACACAGTTAAAAAAGTAGCCGGCTTCTCTGCTGATTATTTTCTTATGCAATAGGTTGTGTATGACTTCATAACTTATGCAAAAGAGAAACAAGTGTGTAAAATGGATGTAGAAGGTTATAAGGATATTAATTTGCTGAAGTTTGACTTATCATATACCACAAATGTTGTACGAATAAGTGATTCCGCCTGGATTTATTAGCATGTGCTAGCATTAGCGTTAGCTCATTCAGTGCATATGTTGTAAATGAGATGATGCCCTGGAATATTCTGTGCTTTAGACTACATAAAATGATGTACAGGTAACTAATACTGACATTTGGAGCTTTGGAAATGGAAAGCTAGTGAGTTATGTAGAGGGTGTCGATTCCCTTGTTCCACACACCAAGTTGTGCGCTTGTTTAGAGGTACTGTAAGAGAGAGATTTAGGATTTAGTCTTGTGTTAGAAGCTAGTTAGCTTTGTAGCTCACGTTAGCCATGAAACACAACATGGACAGTTCAGAGGATATTCGGAATGACTAAGAAGCAGTTACTAAGGAAACAAAGTGTTGTTTAAGATGACATAATGTTGTCCGATAGGCTTACTTACTTTACTACTTTTTATATTACTCGTAAAGGGAAAAACAACAGTTTCCAATACTTGAAATACTTGTGTAAATACTAACTTTATCAGACATAAGTGTGGAGAAGGAACGTCCAATCTCGTGGTAGTCTATGTTACTCTGAGATGGGCCCAGTAGCACGAAAATAAAGCGCACAGGAACTGGAACCTCCAGAACCGACTCCAACAGGACCGCTTCGTTCAGGCGCACAAATGCCATAGCTGGCTGCTCCAGAAACTCCACACAACCTAGACAACATACACACGCACACAATCACGTTTGTCTTACTACAGTATCCTTGTGATCATGATTGCAGATGTTTAATGCCATGCCTACATCTAAACTTAAGTCTAACTTTATGAACACAAAACTTTATAGTCTTTATAATTAATGTGGACAAGCCAAATCACCACAAGGCCAAAACTATTAGATATTTCTATCATTGTTGGAACATTTGGTCCACACCAAGATAGAACAAGCCTCACTCTCTCTATTTCTTGATAAATCTGAGCATAAAATTGTTTTATTATTTTCATAACTAAAATAAGACGTGGCAATATAGAGAAGAATAATCCAGCAAGGTCAAAGCAAAGTGTTATTGGCAATCTGCTGTGGTGTGATGACTTAACAATCTTTTGGTTTGAAAATGAAACAAAAGAGAGAAAAAAAAAAGAAACTAAAGCAATCCTTTGCTTACCCACTAAAACCACTGTAGCCTCAGCATCCTTGGGGATCTTTGCCAGCAGTTTCATAGATCTAGCTGCAGCGTGTGCCTCTGCAGGAACGGGGTGCAGGTTTTTCTTTCATTAACAGGAGAAAATAGCAACATATTAACGTTAAACACTGGCTGTGGCTGAAGTGCTTTGGCAGGTAGTGTACACAAACGTCACTCTTTGGCTGCATTAAGGATTAGGCTTCCACATGTTAGTGTGCATGTGTGTTCGTTACTGCTCTTTAGATTTTAATGAACCATTTTGGCTGTATTTAATCACCAGGCAAAAACGAACAGCGCGAGGATGAACTCGCCAAATGGTCAGTCATTTTAAAATCATTTGACATCATGACTTTTTATGCGTTGAATGGGCCAACATTTTGAGCCATGGGAAACATTAAAAGTTTCACAGCTATTGTGTGAGGATTGTTTAACAAGAAGCACCTGTGTACCTCCGAGTCATGCACATGTGAACGAAGTCATTTTAGGTCCTTCTAAAGGCACAAAGACAGCATCACTTCACGAAACGTCTCCTGCTTGACTGCATAAACAGAGCAATTTTTAAGCTTCGTCTCTAAAATAAATCTGCTTTTATTTTAGTGCCAGGGGAAAATTATGGAATGTGTGATTCAGGTAATAAAAGGTTAAAATCGGTGATAAAAACTGAGATGTTTGCTGCAGAGAACATGCATGCTGCAGGACACAAACAAGCAAGACACTCATAAAATGTTGGGAAAAAGTATGAGATAAACTATTATGTTCATGTTCTGTTCCTAAGGTTTGGTACGAGAGGTTTGTCCAAAAAGCTTTTTATTATTATTTTTTAAATAATTGTTTTGCAGTTCTGGCCTAAGCGGTATTTTACACTTACATTTAGGCATTTTGGCAGACGCTTTTATCCAGAGCAACTTACATTTTTTATTTTTTTTATGTCATTAAACATAAAATGACATACCTTTTTTTTTTTTAGATATTTGTTATATTCTGAGTGTAAATGTTGCTTGTGGTAACTATCGGGCTGCCTTCATCGTCAGCGCTCGCTTGTAAAAGTGATTTTATTTTTTTACATTTTTCCTTTTCTGTTGAAATAAAGGTTAAATTTTATATACATGAGATAAGATACATAAACAAACACCTCTTTGTCGTGCTCTGGTGATTTTGAGTCATGGTCCTGGGCCACTAGTGGCAGGTTCGTGTCATGAACATGGTTGTGGTTATGGCGCAAGCTGCCCAGACTGGTGCTTGAATGTTTTCGGTGAAATCGGCCATCCTTCTCATCATTCGGGTGACTAAAAAAAAAAGAAAAAAAGAATTAAGGTCATGTCGAATTCTTTCATATCCATGTCAACCACAATGCGTTATTCTTTGTTTAATTTGAAAACATGTGTTCTGCCCTGCAAGACAAAAGAACACAATATGCCCATATTCATGTTGATCTTGGTTTGCAAGCATTTATGATGGTTTCAGCTTTGAGTCCAATATTTCCAAACCAAACACAGAAACCTCACATTACATGATATCAAAATCCAAATTGCAAACCAAACCACATTTTCCATTTAAGCTGAAGAAATCATGCCAAGGAAATCAGGATAAATTGCAAAAACTACAAACAGGCCACATGTGGGCCTGATAATATCAGGGGCTATTCAAACAGAAAATATGAGTCTTCAGTTCACAGTGACATATAAACATGTGCGCAAAGGCATGTGAAGCATTATTATTTTTGAAAAAGCTTAATTCTTATTTGAGGGCCACATTGTGTGTATGCTCTAAAGGATCTAGTTTTTCCACTAACAAGATGCCAGTATTGGTACTGGAGCTGGTGCTGGTAATGCAAATCAAGAATTTGTTAATAAAAAAAATACAAATAAATTGGTTTGCAAGCCAAACTATTGTGCAACCATAGTTTGGATTGGGTAGTTATAGAATGAATGCATAAAAGTAGAAAATTTTAGTAATTTATACTGTATACACTGTTTAAATGTCTTAAGCCACCACTTATCTTTTCATAATAAATGAAATTCAATTATGTAGTTTACATTAAACACAAGGGAACAAATGTTTTACTGCAACAGGCTGCAAAGTGCCTAAAAATCGGTTGTTTATTTAACAACCTCAGCAGCAACCGCATTTCCCCTCTCGTCTGTTCCAACCACTCAGTGTTCAGCATCACCAGTATACAGTACCAATCACCGGCCTAATCATCTGTCATCATCTGTACCTGTTTCTCAATGGTCCATGCCTTTGGTTAGTTTTTTATGCCTGAATGATTCATAGGTCACTGTGTGGCTTAACAAACAAAAAGCATGTACGTATCTGAAACTGGTCAGGTACAGGGACTGGACTGAGAATGAAAGGCAAATCTTGCCAAAAAATTTAAGCCAAAAATGACATTCAGGAAGCCTGGAGAACTATTCTTAAAGACTACATAAAAATACAAGAAGTCTGGCTCTTTAGAAGCAAGAGTAATGGCTCAAGATTTCTGCACAGTACTGTATATGTTATCCTTCATTGTCAAACTGTTCACCTTTTTCTATGTAAATAAAAACAATATGTAAACAGAGCTAAGTTGCTGCTGTGTGTGAAGGAGTCGTCCTGGGGGATACCCTGTGTATCCACCTTGACCCTGTCCAGGATAAAGCAGTTAATGTGCATAAAAGAATGGATAAATGAATGACAGATGCATGTTTTTCGGTCCTGTTTTTGGCCATCTTGTCAGTGTCTGTAGCTGCTCAAATGACATTTTGTTAACATTAGCAATTACAATGTAACTCCTACTTATAATGATGCAAACATCAATAAAACTGTTCTTACTCCCAGTTCAAAGTTGCAAAATTTACTCCAGCTGTTTTCAACAACAGCCTTCAAAATCCCTCTAAATGTTAGTGTTTTGTTTAAACGCGATCATAAAAGTAACTTCAGCTGCTTGAGTTGTTGTCATGACGATAATATTTCTGCCATTAATTCCCTGACATCCCTGGTTCTTGATTCCAAAACAGTAGCAATTTGGTGCTGGAACCAAATCCAGTTTGATAATGTTTATCTACTTCTGCGTTTAAATAGTGAGAAAGTACGATAACATGCATCTGGCAAAAGAAATTATGGAAAAGAACTAGCGAGGTTGTGTTTTATCACCTCACACACATACGCTGTCAACACAATGCCTCTGTCCAGCTAGTGTCATCAGCGCTCTTGTTAGGTCCAAGCTTAGCTTGTCCACTAAATGCCACAGCCAGTGTGTCTTACAGTATGAGTAAGCTGCACTTTATTATACCTTTACCAATGGTTAGTCAGGAACAGGGGGATAACGACTTCAATAATTAACCATTCATTAAGTCTTATCATTAAGGCTTAACATTGTTCATTAAGCCTTATTAAGAAAATCCTTTTGTTTGCCTGCACAGGATGTGTGTGTGTGTGTGTGTGTGTGTGTGTGAGTGTGTGAGTACTTGTGTTTTATTACTGGGCAATTGATCTACTCCGGTAAATGGCCACAGGTGCTCCATCTGGCTTTGGACCACATAGTGAGTTAAGGATATATTTGGATCGGACCTGTAAATAAGTGTAATGTCTCAGGGAAAATAAAGTACCCACAGTTATAAGGAAGCCAGAGCCATGCCTGTGAAACTTTCTGCCTTAAAATTAGTTTAAAATGTGAATATAGTAATAGATATCTAGCTTATCTATTAAGACAAAATAGATAGATATATAAAATAAAGTGTAAAAACATAACAGACATCTAAATCATAGATAACTGGAGCATAAATATCTGGAACATGATATAAACTCTCCATCCACTTCGTTCACATTCACATAGTTATCTCATCAGCCAATCATGCAGCAGCAGCACATTCCATATAAGCGTGCAGTTTGTTTTGAGTTCCAGTTAATGCTCAAATAAAACATCAAAATGGGGGAAATTTAATCTCAAAGACTGGCATGTTTGTTGCTATCAGATGGGCTGGTTTGAACATTTTAGAAAATGCTGACCTGCTGATAATTTTACATACTCTGTGAGTCAGTGGATTGAGCCTCAAATACGATAGGCCTTAACACTCAGCTTAGCCGCTATAAAATGGTGCAAACATTTTATGAAGGTCGTACATTCATGATTGACGATGCTGGCTGAGGTGGCTCCGAACCCACTGCAGTCGTTCCCATGAACATTCAGCAAGTGGAACGCTCTCAGGAAAAACGACCTTGTTTGAACACCAAATGTGTTCTGTTTTTGCAAGACAAAGAACCAAACCACTTGCATATAACAGGAATTTGGCTGGGAGTGCCACTTCCCCTGTACAGTCCTAACCTCGGGGATTTCCAGGGGATTAGCAGTTTATGAAATGCTATAACCAGATCTTCTTGTATAAACACCCATGCCATGATCAAAGTCGGAGAGATCACATTTTTACCCATTTTTACCCATTCTGATGCTTACCCAATTGAAGCTCTTGACCTATATTTGCACTTTTTTCCCCATTGTCCTGCTTAAATAAATTTGCAGTTGTACAGGTGTTCTTAGCAAAGTGGATGATGGATGTATTTTAGAATTATGCATATCTAGACCTTAGTTTCTAAGAATATCAAAAGTATTTACAGCATAGATATTTAATATATAAATAAACATTGTATTGGATGGCTATACATACAGTTAGAATAAAATAAAGAAGACAAAAATATAAATAGAAATATAGATTATGAGAATGCACCATTCTGTAAATCTACGACAAAGATATCTAGAGCACCATACACTACCCAAACCTTTGTGGCCACTTAACCAACACATCTACATGTGAATCTACATGTTTAAAACATCCCATTCCAGATTTCTTCCCCTTTCCTGTTACAATTAGTTCCACTCTTCTGGGAAATCTTTGCACTAGGTTTCACATGTGGGGATGATGTTGGGTGAGAAGGGATGGGGTAGAGTGTGAGTTTCAGTTCATCCCAGATTTGTTCATTGGGGTGGAGGTCAGGCCTCTATACAGGTGACTTGCCGTCTTCTACTCCAAGTGTCATGAACCATGTCATGTCAAGCGCCCATGAAGTCATGAGGACCTAACCATGTCATGTCCAGCGCCCATGAAGGCTCAGATTGGCTCCAAAGGCTCCAAGGGTCCTCATTTTCCACAGTTTTTGCCATGATGCTGAGGAAAATCTTCCCTTCAATACTTAATAGCAAGATCATCCATAAAATTGTACACGTTGGAAATCTGCTTTCAGTGTATCTCTACTGCTATACTTTTCATTCATCCATTCATTCATTCATTCAATCATTCTAGATATCAGCAGGGATCTGCAACATAAAATCCTAAAATATAACTAGAATATATGTATACAGAAGACCACTAGACCATATATAGGTTAAACATAGGCTGTTAGAACATAAAAGACTAGAACATAGAGAAATGTACATGGCTCGTAGAGGCTGGATTTTCTTTTAATATAATTTTTTAACAGCTGTTTCAATGTGAGTTGAAACCCCAGGGTTCAACTGATATGGCATACGGTCCCAATATTAATGAAAAATCGCAAAAGCAATGTGTCATCGTATGGCTCTTTCAAACACTTTAACCAAAACAATCCTTCATTAAGTTCATATGTGCGCTATTTTCTAGTGTTTAGGAAAAAGAGGTCATTCTCTAAAAGGTTCAAGTCTTCATCTGCAAAACATTAATTCTCTGTGGGACACCATGCAATATTCATCATTTTAGTCCTCAAGCAGGGTGATGGCTGCTCAGATCTCACTGAATGGTCCTGATGCATGAGTTGAACCTAACACGCTTAAGCTCGGCACGAAACAAAGCTTGTACACTGGCTACAGATCACATAATCTAATCTCAGAGGTTAGTTTTTGTAATGTTTTTTAAGGATAGATTACTACACAGAGGAAAGGATACCTATCATTATAACACATATAATTAAAACATACAGTAAATTACCTTTAAAAAATTAACAATGATTTGCCAGTAAAGCTATCCTTAACTCTATCTAAAAAAACGTGTGCATAATCACACTCATGCCATCATGACCAGCCAGCATGTTGGGCAAATGGCACAGTGCTTGAGGTCTACCGCACTACTGGTCAATAATATCCCTGTTTGTATTATTGATGCATGCATCTCTGACCTGTGTTTCAGCAGCAATGCACGAAGCACATTGGCACGGTCCTCAGGTCTGATCTGATCTGAGATGATCATGGTCTCCACCAGCAAGTGCGCAATCCCAGGAAGCGTTGTCTGTTCCAAGTCTAACATTATGGCACCTAAGTGGAAAATCAACCATGTTACTCTCGGTGTGATATTCAAGGTATAGAAATTGGAAATTTCCCAATGTGCTTGTGCAATCCCACCCTTCTTACCTTGGAATGAACACAATACAGTACCAGAAAGGACAAACACAAAACTGCTCATTTAGTTTTTCCATGGTTGTGAAGATTGGGTTACAACTTTTCTGTTATCCTAAAGTGCAAAAGTCTTGAGCAACCCCTCATTCCTTCATATCATACATCCAAAGATACAGACTTTGTTTTTCTTTCATGTAGTTTTCTCAAGGCTTCCTGGATGTCGTTTTGGCTCTCATTTTTAGAAAGTCTTTGGCCCTCATTTTCAGTCCAATCCCTGTACCTAACTAGTTGCAGAGGAATGTTTTTTTCTTCTTTTTTTCACAGTAACCTACAGTATGACTCATTCAAGCATAAAAACATCGAACTTAAGGCATGGACCAGTGAAAAACATGTGCAGATGATGGCAGATGATCAGACTGGTGATAGGTCTACACTGTAAACCCTAATGCCCAAAGTAATTAAACATATTGAGTACTTTTAACTTAAATAATAACAATTAGTTCAAATTAATAGACCTTGATGAGTATTTAGAACGTTTTGTTATTTATGAGTTTATAGAAATGACACTTTTCAAGTTAGCTGAACAAATTTGATATTTTAAGTATCCTTAAAGTATCCACCAACTTTCAGACTAGTGATTTTGTGTCAGACGTCATTAGCGTGATAGGGCACTGGTGGCTCAGTGGTGGGTTCGATTCCCAACAACTTGATGAAGTGCCTGTCCCAAGCCCAGATAAAATGGGAGGGTTGTGTCAGGAAGGGCATCTGACGTGGGCACCTGTGCCAACCTTGTGTGCGGACCGGATTGTCTGCTGTAGCGACCCATTGCTGGGAGCAGCCGAAAGACCAATCTTTAGGCACTTTGCAGCCTGTTGCAGTAAAACATTTGTTCCAATTTCTTTAATTTAATATTCATAATCTACTGCAATTGAATATGAAGAAATGAGGGTGTGCCTCATATCATGGACCTAGTTTTGTACACATACCATGTGTGATTGTCCTGCGCAGCTCAAGCAGGCTCCGGAAGGACAGTGAGGCCACGTGTGGTTTGCCCCATCGATCCGTATCTTCCTCAACATCCTCTTCGAACTTGATCCAGCGAGCCATCTCTTTCCAGCGCATCTCCTGGTTCTTGTCCACAATCAGCTCATTTAGCTCTACGAAGACCTAAAGATACCAGAGTCACATCATAAATGACTTAACATAACCATAAAATCAAAGCTCATAACCATGAACCAGTTATAAATATTCTAACTCATGCTGTGTAAGTTTTTCATTAGTATGTACAGTATACATTTTGACATGTGCTCTAGAACTTCTCCCTGTTTATGTACAGAACATAATTTGTTAGTCTGTAGGCTAGCATCAGATCATCACTCTTCAGGGAAATGCTGTCTGTTTGACCTCCACACTGTCAAAGAGGAGCCAGTTTCCTCTGGTTGAGCAGCATGCCACAGATTAATGGTGAAGTGTTGATAAATGAACAGTGTGGTGATCTGTGAGGTTAAATGAGGTTTAGAGTGTGACTAAGGGCAGATTTTTTTTTGTAATTAATCAATTTGTCAGATCTGAGTGAGTCAGAGACACTGCTGATGGAGAGTACAAGTTAAGCTAGTGGGAAAAGATCAATAGGGCTAGGCAAAAGCCAGGGCGCAGCTGCCTTGGAGTTATAGTCTCTATTAACACAACAAAGTACAAACATTCACTTTGACCTCCTTAGGAGAAACTGGTGAGGATAAAGAGGTAAAATCAGTGGATCAGGGACCCGGTAATTAGGGTATTACGTTTTTGAGCACTGCAACTTTCCTTCTGTCAGGAATCACATTTTCAGACTAAAAGGCGCAGGGGAACAGTTTTCTTAACTAGTTGATTTCATGCTAATCTAAAGATGTTAGGGAGTTTATGACATATAAACAGGAAATTATGGTTGAGGTAGATATGCAAGAGTTTAGATCCATAAGGCTCAGTTATGACAGTGGCAAGTGTTTTACTGGCCAAGAATTGTCCAACTGATAGAAGCCACATAAGCAGTGACATAAGTTACACACACAAAGATTTAAAGTCTGGGCCAAACATGTCCCAAATTATGCAACTAACTATATCTAATGCTTGGACTGCATTTCAACGTTGGCTCCAAAGGCAAGCCATGGTCCATAACATGCTTGAGATATAGTCTCATTATTTAGAGTTGCGGCTGTATTTTGGCAGTCATATTTGAATAAGATGATTTCAGATGAAATAGGCTCCAGTTTGGATTACCCCATCACAATGTTGCACATCTGGGAGATGTATAAAGCGTGTACCGCTCTTGCATAGTGGCCACTGTACTAGTCTCTGGAGGTATGTGTTACAGTATGATCTGGGGTTGCTTCAGGTCTAGTCTCAGCAATGCTATTTGGCAATAAAGCAAAGTCAGCTGACCACCTGAATGTGCTGAATGACCAGGTTATTCCATCAATGGAGTTTTTCTTCTTTAATGGAACAGGTATTTCCAGGACATCAATCCAAAGATTCATTGAGCTCAAATGAATAACAAGTGCCTCTGATAACATAAGGAATGACTTTCACACATGAACGGGCCACCATTTAAAGTCCTTGTTATGTGATGGAAGAGGAGTTTCTTATTTTAGAAAAGATTGCTGAAATAATGACATGGTTAATGTGCACCTCAAAGCTGAATGCTATCCAGCAAAACATTAGAGTGTGTGATTTTTATTTTATGTTATTATTTGACCGGGCAGTGTGTGACTGCACCTGCATCCTGCCATCCATCTCTTGGCATAGATTTTACCCAGTAGTGATGTAATGCCTGGCATATCTTGATGTCTTGACATTCTGCTGTATTAAGTGTGTTGTCAATATCTTAGACAAAGATAAACACAAACATAAATCTTTAGGAGCCTTTGGCCTACACAGCTCTGGCCCCTCATGTCATGGACTCCATGGAACCTCTGCGGGTGTGCAGACCCCAGGATGTTGGAAGCGGATGCTTTGGGTGCTGTGGGTTGCATGGAGGGGCCTCTGTGGGTTGGACTTGTTTGTCTGGCGCATTCTATTGATGGACAATATGGATGGATTGGGATCTGCAAAGTCTGGAGGCCAAATCTGTGGCTTTGGGCTTTTTGCCTTCTGGGCCCTGTGTGTGGTGGGCTGTGGTGTACTGGGTGTTCTAACACCTTCTATCATGGCCAGCTTTGACTTTTTTTGGTGATTTGTGTTACACTGTTTTATTTCCGTGTGACCGAACTGGGTGGGCACATCTTTTGGTCCCCACTGGCATGGGCGAGTCTCTGGTGCCCATGACCCTGTCACAAGTTTACTGGTATATAGCTGATGATCAGTGTTGTTCGGTTCACCTGTCAGTCGTTATAATGTTACGGCTAATCAGTGTCTAATTTAAAAAATATAACCCTTTTCATACTGCAATGACAATGACCATGAGCAGCTTTGCTGATTTAAACTGTAGTTGAAGGTACATGAAATTTATTCACTGTGCATTATCTAATAATGATAAAGTAAACAGTCCCTGATTCTGGATGAGATGACTGCATGAGATGAGAACTTTGTCAGATCTGTTTCAGGGTTTGGATTAATTCGGCCATTTAGTTTTCTTGTCGGTTGTTGCTGTTCTTTGACTAACATTAGCTAACATTGGCTAACTGTCTTTTTCCCACGAGCGTTCTCGTTATTGAACACAGCCATGCTGAACTATCACGTGCGTGCCCGCGCTCGTGTGCCGAGCAGGCAGATGCACGATAGGAGAAAGTCTGTAACAGGATTAAAGATCGCTGCATGTCTTTTCGATTTTTTTTTTTCTTCTGTGGGACGCGACGCCACTGCCAACTGTCTGGATAAAAAACATTCGCAAAATAAAAACATTATGCACACTGGCGACCATTTCAGTCACCATGTGGAGCTCCCTTCTATTTACATTTCTGCCTCAAGCTTTGGATTTGTATGCTTGTGATACTTTTATTAAAAACACTAAAATGCATTTGCATCCACATCAAGCTCTCTGAACTGACAACATACTTAAAAATTTGAGGCTGAAACAAAGCTTACTTTGACTTCCCCATACAGACTTATTCCTTTCAGTTCTTGGCTATGGACATATAATTTACATGCTTTACTGTCATCTCTGTTCTTCTAACTCTTAATGCTGTTTATCATTCAGCTCTCGTGTTTATAGCTCGTGGTAAATTTATCATCGCAGTGTTTTATACAGAAAGTTAGATGACCCTCTCAGTGGGGAAAAAAAACAGCATCCCTGATCGGTGTTTATTTATAGAGCAATTCTTCATATCATATATCATCACATATAATCTATTATACTGTACAGTGTAGTTGTTTGGATTCAGGTTCAATCTCACTGGGGAAAACTTTTCTTCAGAGTCATTGCTCCATATTATAATGTATATTAATGTTGCTACTTAAATTTTTTACGTAGTGCATGGAACTCTGCATTTCTTTTCTCCTTCAAAGCCTTCATTATGTGATTATGTCTATAGAAATGATGCTTAGCACAGTGGGTTTAGACTGTATCCTTGCGCCTAGGTACATAATCTTACCTCATGGGTCTTTTTATCCATTTTCTTCCTCTTTTTCAGGCTAGACAGAGAAGGAGAGCCATTGTTTGCCCGTGTAACCTGACAACGAGATGACTTCTTGACCAGGTGTCGTCTTACTCCGGGATTGTCTTCAAACCGGTGACCTGCAAACAAGCGTCAAGTTTAAAATAGATAAAACGACTACAAAATAAGCATGTCAGTGGTAACAACACAACTGTTTTCATTATAAACATGTTTTGACTGAAAGATTATTTAATTAAAGCTTTTACTTGCGCAAAGGAACACAGATTAGTGAACAGAGAAACATAGTCAATGTTGGCCAAAGAAATCTACAGGGCAGAACAAATTATTTTGTGCGGTTAAAGCCACAGGCTTCTCCAAAAACTGGCTCTGATTTAATATTATATCACTTCAACCCACAAACCAAGGTTCTTATTAAATTTGGGATAATTGAAGGCCCAAAGTCATGCATTTACCCAGTAGCAAAGAGCTAAGGGGCCTGAGGGATTGGGCCATGCCAGGCCACAATGGTCCCTTGCTGTTTCGGGTTGTCACAGTAGCTGCAGGATGTGCCGTAAACAAAAGTAAAATTTTGTGTCTTTTCCTTCAACTACATTCTGTTCTCCGTCTTTCTGACCCTGAAATCTATAACTCCAGTCCAACACTCAAATTTCCCCCAACCCCCAGAGTCCACTCATTCCTAACTCTGCTCCTTCTTGCACAGGGAGACTCCTTACAAACATGGCAGCCATGCCTTTTGGCTGGACTCTGCTTGTGCTGATGTGGTAGCAAAGCAGCAGTCCTAAAATGAGATTTCAGGCCAAGTTGTATGAAAATGTTAAAAGGTGAAACCAACTTAAACTATAGCTATATTTTTATTACACTACCAAATTATTTAAAGGCCCTCCATAATAACTCATATTACGCTTGTTATCCAAATTCTGCTTAACAAGTAATGCATTTTATTATAAGGGAAAATATTCTGTGTATAATAGTGTACAGTAGCAAGGCGGCACAGTGGTTTGGTGGTTAGCACTGTCGCCTTGCACCTCTAGGTTCTGGGTTTGATTCCCACCTCGGGTCTGTGTGCATGGAGTTTGCATGTGCTCCCCGTGGTTGGTGGGTTTCCTCTAGGTAATCCGGTTTCCTCCCATAGTTCAAAGACATGCAGATTAGGCTAATTGGAATTCCCAAATTGCCCATAGTGTGTGTGTGTGCCCTGCGATTGATAGGCACCCTATCCAGGGTGTACCCTGCCTCGTTCCCTAAGCCTCCTGGGATGGGCTCCAGGCCCCTCCGCGACCCAGTATACAGGACAACGCGGTATAGATGAGAAGT
>JAQMYG010000035.1:24225808-24246852 GCA_030014215.1 Clariallabes teugelsi | reverse complement strand
TGGTGGTTAGCACTGTCGCCTTGCACCTCTAGGTTCTGGGTTTGATTCCCACCTCGGGTCTGTGTGCATGGAGTTTGAATGTGCTCCCCGTGGTTGGTGGGTTTCCTCTAGGTAATCCGGTTTCCTCCCATAGATCAAAGACATGCAGATTAGGCTAATTGGAATTCCCAAATTGCCCATAGTGTGTGTGTGTGCCCTGCGATGGATAGGCACCCTATCCAGGGTGTACCCTGCCTCATTCCCTAAGCCTCCTGGGATGGGCTCCAGGCCCCTCCGCGACCCAGTATACAGGACAACGCGGTATAGATGAGAAGTGAGAGTGAGTGAGAATAGTGTAGCGTATAGACAGAAAGATTTCAGACTGACGGGTTAAATAAGTTATGGCTTATCTGAATGATGCAGGAAGAAATTGGCAACAAGAACAACAACATGGATGCAAATTTGGATAAATGCAAATGATGATAGGTGCACACTGGGATCTGAAGCATTAGCTATCATTTGTTTGCCTCTCACTTTATTTCTGCATTATTCGTAATATCAACCAAGGTATATATGCAAGAAAATATTACTATAATCAAACAGCATGGGATTTACATTCATCCCTTAACTAAATTATTTTACAAAATTGCTTTATGTTGGCCATGATTGCTATGATTATGGAGTCTATTGCAAAAGCAGTGTGAATAAAGCCTTGCCTACTTACATGATATAAACATTTTGGGGTCAAAACTTTAAAATCTCAATGGTTTGTGGAAGCAGACTAAAGCAGTAGAAGTGTCCACTTAAGTTCCATTGAAAAACAGATAAATTAAGATGAATATCACGAGGAATGAGTGTAGTAGATTAAGCACTAAATGGGAAGCAATGACAGTGTATTCAATAAAGCAGCCAACTGTGGAGAATCTGTACTTAGACATGAGACCGAGGCTGTTTCTGGATCGTTAATCAGAGATAGAGAGGGCAGACAGGCAGGGAAGTTTTCCAGACAGACTGGCTGTCGAACAAACAGGGGTGCCCTGTCTCATAGAACAGAGGAGCTCAACAACTGGATAAGTGCTCAGATGAAGAAACCCAGGAACTGCTGACATCAATGACAAAACCAAGGACACCTTTACTGTTCAAACAGAGACTGCTTGTTTCCTGGCAAGTGTTCACAGTCTACTCCACTGCCAAAAGTACCTATTGACTAGGTGACTGATTACTTTGAAGGCATTGCACGTCTTCCAACATTTACTTGATCCTGATGTAAAGATAATAACAATGCTGCATACATTTCTTTATCATTTCAACTGCATTTATGGCACAATTTCCTGAAATTTTCATGGCAAAAGCAGCACCAGTCAATGGAATGAGCTCATGTCTTACTGAGCTCGATAATGAACAGGACTGGCCTGTGGCTGCATGTCTGTGAGTGTCTATGGGTCTGTGTGTGAATAGGATGAGCTTCCTGTTCAATAGCTTTCTCCACCATGTCGACAGCACATCACCACAGGCCCTACTTCAGTTACGGCAACAATAAGCTGTCTGTGAGACCTAGGCTTTAAATTAATTTGCTCGTGTTTCCCTTAAAAGAATCGATAAGCCATCTGGTTTGAACATTTCCATTGATCCATTACCAATTTTGGGTTGAGGATGCTTTCACAGTGCAGAGCTGAATGTAAAAATCCTTGCGGATGACATAACATTTAATGTACAAGTCATTTGGGTGTAATGTTGACTTTTTATCAGGACTATGTGCTTCATAAATGACCTTTAATGTACTTTTGTTTGAACCTTTAGAGCACATGCTCCTTAACTTTGTCCTGTAGTAGTACCTATCCTATATATATTACTGTTTACCTTATTACCTTATTTAACTAATCAGCTAATTACAAGTCACTTAGTGATTGTAGATAGGGCTGGGAAAACCCTAAAATGGCAGAACAGAGGTACTACAGGACCAGAGTGCTATGGAGGAACTCATAGATCCACCTATAACCCTGCAACAATCATTATCTAAATCAGACAGAATGCCAAGTCAAAACCTCATTAGAATCTTTACCTATACAAAAAATTTTTATTTTCTTAGAGCATACAGTTTTCTTATAATCTAAGCATAACCAAGGCTCTCCCAGTAACTTCAGTGTTCTGCAATACCACTGGGGATAAATATGTGGTCTAAGGCCCCCTCATGTGCCTCCCAAACCATGTTGTTGATTTTACTCACGGAAAGGTTCAATAGGAGAGTTGAGATGACTGTGGATGGACTCCAGAAGGTCATAGTCATCAAAATCCAAAACAAATTCTTCAAAGTCTTCAAACCCATCCACATGAAAGTTTTCAGAGTACCCCTCTTCACCATTTTGTCCTTTCCCAACATTCGTGTCTATTGAAATCTCATGTGGTTCAGCACTTGCATCTACTTGTCCCTGCTCCATACCCGTCATCTCCATGCCCAACGTTTCCACCCCACCCTGGACCGGTGGGATGATTTCATCCAGAAAGTGCGTCACTTGTTGATCGTTGATCACCACTGTTTTTATATAATGCAACCCAATGTTTTAGACTTCTGTTAAGAGTTTGACTGTCTCAAGACATCAGATGGATGCAGCAATCCTGGGTCCACTAGCAGTGATGGACGTCTAAGCCTTGTGGATCCTCTATATCCACTGGGTGGAGTTTTAACAATTCCAATAGGATTGCTACAATAATACACACGTCCTATCATCAGCAGAGATTACTTTTTCAGAAAGAAAGAAAAAACATTACCAAGTGCAACATAAAATGTCCGTAAAAACCAAAATAAGATGAAATTGTTCTTTTTAACAAGCTTTCTTGGCATTCCGCCTTTGTTTGATAAGTTTGATCCTGTATAATCCAACTGTTTGCTCAAATAAGGTCTTTCTTAAGTGATGAAAGCTTCTAAAAAGAGGATCTGGCTTCCTGGGTAGGCAGCATTTCGTCCATGTAAGTGAGCAGCCAGGACAACGGAGATGCCCAACGAATCACCGAAAACAACACATCTACTTTTTTAACTCCAAAACAACCTATTGGCTCCCTGTCCAATTTCCAATTTGATTGATTGTGCAGCAGTGCATGAATTAAAGTGCTTCTCTCAATGCTATAGTGTTGTCCTGTTTTCAGCCTCCCCTGCATTGCCAGACTCAGTAGTGTGAGCCAGAGGCCTGGAGTGGACTGTCTGCTTCCAGCTGAAAAACACTGGTGGGGGCTCCCAGGTGATTGTCCAAAGCAGCAGCTGAAACAGCAGCAAGACAGAAAGTGGCTAATGATGCCGAGCAGCCTGATATACGTGAGAGCGCGATGGGTGGCTTCGCCAGCTGAGCATCAGATGGAGGCGTCAGCTGATACATCACACTTAGTCAAACAACGTCCAAACGCATGGAGCCTCACATTAGGGAGCACTGTCTCTACATCATAGATCTCCATGGAAACCGCTCCTATCTCTGACACACAGTTACCTGAAATGCGCACATGCACCCAAACATTTCATGTATACGTCAAAATAACATGCCAAAATGATAATATGTTCAACTTATTACCAGTTCTTACAGAATAGATAGAAATGCAGTTAATAAAATAACTTGATATCGAGAGCTTTAAAAAATTATAGTACTGGAAGCATATCCAAAGCACATATCTAAAAATGTTAAAGATATTCACCAGAAGATCTTAGCATGCTCAATTCAACTCAATTCAACTCGAATGAAACTACTAGAACTGTAGTGCATTTAAGCATATTAATTTAATCCAATATTTAACATGGATGAGAGTTAGTGGGTAAAGGAGTTGATGTGGTTATTGGTAGGCCTCCCATTCTACGCAGGGCCAAAATGAAATAGCTTGTTCCATTGCAGGCCTACATATGTGATTCACTACAGGAAGTGTTGTTAAAGGTAATCAATTAGAATGCTAATTACAGCCTCAGGACCATGTTCCCAGCTCTCACTTAGACATGCCCTCCTGATCAAAATTAGACAAGCCCTAAACCCTCCCCACCACACACACACATATACAGACACACACACACACACACACACACACACACACACACACACACACACACACACACAAATCTCTCCATTTGGAGAAATACAACAGATATCCATTACATAATTTTATCCATGAAAGTAGTCATGTAGCCCATACACTACACACACTTCAGTCAACAGGGTCATCAAACAGTAACTGGCTCATTTGAAAATGTTAAAGAACATGAACAGGTTATGAAATGAATTGGTTTATTTATAATGTAATAGTTGTTTTGAAAATATGTTAGTTATAGAAATGTACTATCATGATAATATAAAAAGGCTTATTAATAAGGCATAATAAGTGTAATGCCATCATAAAATAACTGAAATTTTTACGTGTAAAAAAAAACAAACAATAAATGTATTGTGTTTAAATAAAAATAAACTCGATTAAAGAAGCAAAGGTCTGTTTACTTCCAATTCACTAAAGCTATTTTTAAGCTTCTACATATCATGTGCATCACATGAACAGAGAAAAGAGGAACATAATTCTCCCAAACATCATATGGAAAAGAGGCCATCATGAGCTTTAACCACTGGCAAACATGTTATTACGGGCACTGCGCGGCGTTTTGAGAAATGAATAGATGATGAGTTATGATTGCTGGTTTCAGAGAGATTACCCTAAAGCTCTAACCAAATCCGTGACAACTTCACTGGGCATCCTCTACTTCTATGTCCTTCTGAAGCTTAAAAGACATGAGCAACGGTTAGTGACTGCTTCCTGATGCCACGCACTAAAGCTGGGAGGAGTAATCTGCGGTTTGTTTTCTTATGCCTTATGCTCAATTAAGCAGATTTTATTAAGGATAATTGCTGTAAAAATAACAGGGAGCTTTAATCCCAGTTCCAGTGATCCCAACCATATATCTACACACCAGGACTTGTTTACTATAGTTTTTAATGGAGTTTGAGTAAATCTGGCCAGATGCCGGACCGTTGTTGGTTTTAGTGCTACGCTGACCCTGGTCCTGCTCCCTACAAAAACACATTTATGAGTATGGACATGCACACAGCAGGCCTTTACATAATGATCCATCCGAACTGCAGTCAGTGCAAGCCTCAAATAGCACACGTCCACCAAACACTAAACCCATGCTTCAGTATGTAGCACTGTAGCACTAAAAGTAGTAGCATTCTTGCGGGGTGTGGAATAGTGGTTGGTTAGTTATGTAACCATGTAATCGATTAGTTGAACTCTACATTAAATTTGTAGTAGCAAATTCAATCGCGATTGTTTTTTAATAACAAGGGATAAAACTAATTGTATGTGAAAATGTGATGCTGTGTAGGACAGAACTTGTCAACTGGCAGAATGAGTAATTTTAATGGACCAGTGGTCACTGGTGACAAAATCATGGGCATCCAAGGCTCAGTCATGCCTGCACGGATCAAAGGCTGGACAAACAAGTCCGATCCACAGAAGCCCCACCCCACAACCCAAAGCAGCCAAAGGATCATCCACTGCCAACATCCTGGTGCCAGATACTGCAGCAAACCTCCAGATATCCTGCGTAGCCACGCCGCAAAGGGCCAGAACCTCCTTTTGACACAAGGGGAATCCAAAACCTAAGTGGTATTAATGGTAATGTTTTTAATACTACGGCTTTCAAATATTGAGACTAATAAGAAACATTACGGCTGCTATCCATCCAAATAACCTTTGAGGGACACTTTTTGTGGAACTGCATCACAGCAGAATTGATTACTTTATGACCACATGAGGAGCCTTTAAATTTGATTACAAATGTGGTATTGAAATGTTTCTATACCAAGTCCAGAAATGTGTGTACAATATTCATTTGTTTTGGTGAATCAAATAATCATATATCTCACTGCAATATCACATTGTTTTGGTATTTTCTGTAGACAGTGTAACATACAATACAGTATGGTTAATTTTTAAAGCCCTCAACAATGCTGATAGAAGCCTCAGTGAAGCACAGCTTTTATGGGCCTTGTGGCAATTTCAAGTACTCTGTGTTTTAATGGGAGTGCAGAATAACAACTGGACAAGAGGCTTTTAATATACTGCCTGCAAAAGGCACCATTTCATAACCCCCTGCATGAAGCAAAGAAAACAACAAGGGAGCTTGCTAAAATGATTGGAATAGGTTTAAGAACTGTCCAACAAATTAATAAAAACTGGAGAGCAAGGTTTTAAATATTTTTTGCAGAAGAAATGTAGTCAGAAGAAATAATAAATGACCACGATCCTCTGCACCTGTGTGACTTATCCTAGCCCCGCTCATCCCATGGATGCCCTTTGTGGTCTACTTGTGTGGTGACTGGGGACAGTTCCACTTTATCATGAAGACGGTCCTGGCCTCGGCTGATGCAGACAGCTGTTCTATGGGACTTGTGACTGCGGTCGCTCAATAGTTCAGGACTGGAATTTCCTACAGTCTACCTTAGCCTCCAATAACAAACTAGACTACATATTAACTTATAGACATCTTCTGTTATATTGAACTTCCAGCTGCCTAACACGCAGTATACAGTATCTGCAAAACAGTTCCTGCAATCTGCTATCCATGGGTTCCTGGTTCTCCTCAATGTTTCTTCCTATTGCCATCTCATGGAGTTTTTCCTTGCCACAGTCGCCCTTGGCTTGCTCATCAGTGACAATCTGAGCATTACGATTTATACACCTTTTCTCAAATTTTATACACATTTTTCAGACACTACGAATCTTGTTCACCTGTTCATAATTATAAGAAAAGATTGAAATTGAAACCAGATAAGCAGGTGAAACTGATAAAAAAAAAAAACAAGAAAAAAAAAACATACTGTTTACTTGTAGATATTTTTCCATATAGATATATTAAAAACAACCGGTTGCTAATGCAGCACAAATATTTTAACATGCGAGCCTTACTCTTCATGTCATCCAGGTCAACAGTGGCAAGCATCTGAGCCTCGGCTTCATCCGTGGGCACTTTCTGATAAACGGCCGTCTCCATGGCTGTCATGCTGCCGATGCAGATACGTTCTCTCAGGTCATAGTTGGTGCGTTGGGTTCCGCTCAGCCGGTGGACAGGTTTCCGGCAAAACCAGGCCCGTGTGGGGACACTGATCATTTCTAGAGATGGACTTAGCCTGTTGGGCAAAAAAACAGCTTTTTCAGAACGCAATCACTCAAAGCACATGTTTTCCTTCAACATTTAATCTGAAAAGCACAACTAATCTGAAAAAAGTACATCTTCTTTAGTTTACAAATGTGCTTAAAAATCATGCTAGTACAAATCTTCCCCTGGCTGATCAGCACACTTTTCTAATTTTATTCAGAATCTCAGTCATCCAGTAGAGGGAGCTCATGTATAAATTTGCCCGAGCATCCCCTGTCCCAGCAAAGCCATTTATTCTTTCCTTCATCTCCAACAATAGTACACCATTGCATCATGCTCTTTATTTAAACAGGATTATTTTCTGTGCATCATCTTAAATCTTGCAGATTTGTAAATGCTTTTCCAAATGCTATTACAGGGAGCACATCAGCAGCAGCAGAAGCACTCAATTGCTTTCATGTAGTGCATTATTTATCATATTACAAATTATTTATATTCTGCGCACCATCAAGATACATATCACATGCACTGTACAGCTCTGGATCACTACGAATTTTACATTGATTTATATTTATATAAATAAAAAACTGCAGCTTTTTGTTAAGCAGCCATAAAGGGATCATGTTCAAATGTACATTATTAACAGTGATATAGTTTCTGTTTCTTATTATAACTAAAGGGAGATCTATTTGCTAGATCATGGAGAGGACACTGGTGAAATCAAGCATTTTATGTAACATTTTATTGCAAGATTGTATAACCAAATTCAGTTGCTTATCACACAATATTATAACGGTGAGACAAATGAATACAGACTAAGATGAATAAAATAATAATATATCTTTAATGAATTTATCTATTTGCCGAAAACTGCAATCTAAGTGATTAATTAAACTTTCATGGCATGGTATTTATAGCAACAGGGTGATGTGATGAGCCTGATGTGAAGCAGAGTTATTATTACCAGCCTGAAGAACATTTTCCAAAACCAGCATTGTGACTGACACATTATACTTTTTATCCATTTATGTTTACATAGAAACATCCACACAACAAGTTAGTTTCTGCCATTCATTTATCCATTCTTTTATCTTCAGTAACTGCTTTATCCTGGACGGGGTCATGGTAGATCCAGTGAAAAACCGAAGCAAGTGATGACAGATGATCAGGCCGGTGATCAGTATACTATTGATACTGAAGGCTGAGTGGTTATAACAGATGAGAGGGGAAATGAGGTTGCTGCTGAGGTTCTTTCATAAACAACCGATTTTTAAATTGTATCTTCAGGTACTGCGTTTCACAGTAGCACATTTGTTTCCATTTTTAATTGAATCAAATTCATAATATTCATTAATATGAAAAAATGAGGTGTGGCTTTTATACAGTACTGTATAACAGAGGTAAACAGTCATTCCACTCACCAACCTGTCTTTCTTACTACATTCATGAAGTTAATAAATTAATAAAATGCAGCTTTTTATGTCACCCAGCATGTTATGTTCCACAGCCTGTTATGTAACCAGAAAGTTTTCCGATCTAATAAGCAATCCTGAAGTCAGAAGATTGAAGGGAATATCTGTTTATGAAGAATTCATCCAAATAAATGTCTGTTTATAAATCTGTTCATATGAAGCATCCGTCATACAATTTCCTATAAATTAACCGTTACCTAAGTATATGAATTTATAACGTTTATTAAACACTTTTGATGTAATTATATACTTGTGATGTCTTGTAGCCTGACAATTTTTTTCAGAAAAATTAATCAACCATTTCAGACCTATCAGATCTGAGGTTTCACCCGTTCTGTGGTGTAATCATTATTAAAACCTGTTTTATTGTCAGTCTTCTCATAAACAACGTAAAACAAGAAAAACAAGATATAATGAATGATATAAGAAGTCACATACATATAAGTGTATAAGGACCTATAAAGAAAAATGCATTAGTGAAGTTTCTAAAGTTGACAAAGTATTCACCATTCCAATGTGAGCAATGTTCTGTTTGTGAAGATTTCTGGTTTCTAAAAAAGTACACAAAGTAGATGTTTCCTAGCGGTTTTATCTACGGGGTTCTTCAGCCTGTGATTTTATAGTTTTATCCCATATTTTATAGTTGGATTCTGAGTATTATGAGTAGAGTATTACATATTGCACAAAAGGTCCACCAGTGATACTTTGTTATTCAGCACCTGCAGTGCTGTAATTCAGTTATTGCAGCAATTATTATTATTATTATTATTATTATTTTATGTATTTACTTTTTTTTTCACAAACCCCTTAGTGGCGGCTTGTTAAATTGTGCCTCTGCTTACCTATTTAATGCATCCTCATCCTCCTCTTCTTCTTCCTCTTCTTGTTTATCTTGTACTCCCTCAGCATGTACATGTGGTGACCTGGGTATGGCCAGCTCTGGGCTCGGGGTTCTTTCATTCTCCACGTGGAATGTGGGAAGAGGAATAGGTGGCATCATCACTCGTTCACATCCCAAACTAAACTGAGAGCGGACAGTATGCGTTAAACTTTTTCACACACACGCTGAAAAATAACGCAAGATCTTCTAAATGCAGTCAGCAGATGTGTATCTACACACTGTGTCAGCACTTTCCTGCATGTCCCACTAAACACAGTTATCAGATGCATCATGCACTCCTTTAAACACACTTATACACAAATGCAGACACACACATTTAGTACACACGCACACATAACACCATATACCTCCAACAACTCCTTTATGCTTTCGGTTCACATTCCTACTCACACATACAAACTCAGCCCACACATACAGTACACACACCTAAAGAACACAATTGTATATTATATGCGTGGATCAGGTAGCAACAGTGCCGACCAATGTCTTATAACAGTCTTCAGTCTTCAATCCTATTCAACAAAGCCACAACTATCCGACTTCATTTCTCAGCATGTTCATGATCACTAATAGGTCAACATGTAGGACTTTTTTATCTGAAATATTGGAGAAGCTCCAGCTCCAAAGCACCACCAAGCTTCCCTGGATAGCCTTAGGACTGCAATTGCTATCAACAGTTCTGCACTCGAATTCAGTTTGCACAGAGCAACTGTCAAATTTATAAAGGAATTAAAAAATTTTGACTTTGATGCCTTTATTCATGATTTGCATATACTGTATACTCACAAATTCCTGGGTACACAATGACGCTTTTTGAGTATATAAAGCATGGCGTTATAGCGGAGAAACTGTTTATAATCACTCTATCACATGATAGATAAGAACAGGTGCCCTTGAGTCTCAAGGTTTCTCCCTTGTGTGATTTCAGGAAGTATTTTCTTTCCCCACTCATCTCCACGTTGCTCACTAGGGATTAAATTACAATACGGAGTGGAATTCATATATTTCTGTGAAACTGCTTAGCCTACTCCACATGTCTTTGGACTGTCGGAGGAAACCCACCAAGCAGTGGGAATCGAACCCTCGGCTAACCTCTATGCCACTGTGCTGTGCAATGTTTATTATTTTAAACATAATAATCTAAACATAATTAAGCACATTTACAACTATTTACTTTAGTAAAAAAAAAAAAAAAAAAAGGTATGTGAGGCATCCTTGGGGTTAAACTAATGATCTACCAAACAGACTTAAACTCATGATCTCTCAAACAACTAGACTGTCTTGCCACTAGGGGGCCAGACCAGAGCTCTCTTTGACCTTATCTAGGCTGTAAATCCTTAAAAAACGTTTCGTAAAACTATTAGCACTAACAATGAATCACACACCTACTGTAGACATGTCACATCTAATTACCTGCATCTGTTGTTCAGGGGGCTCAGTGGGCGTAGTGTCTTGGCCCTGAACTTCTGCCTCAGATTCCACCCCCTCTTCATCGACCTCATGGATGGTTGGGGTGACGTCGGAGGGTGGCATAGACGTCTTCTTTTTCCTGCGTTTCTTCTTGCGTCGACGCTCCATGCTGAGCACCCTCTTCCTGAACCGCTGTGGGGGCAGGTGAGTTGACAGCGGGTGGTGCGTATGGTGGAACGTGTGGCGGTGGTCTGGCAGAACAGATGCATGCCCGGAATTATACAAACATATACAATATTTGACAGATTGAATTGCTTATAAATTCTCCAAAGAATTACCAAACACTACTGCAGATCTCACCAGATTAATTTTAATTAGAAATAATGCTGAATACGAAATCTCTGTGTATTTCTCTTTTGGGCAGTTATTGCTATTTTGAACACTTGGAGAGATTAACACTTTGCAGAAATATTATGAAGTTTAAATCCCAACTATAATATTGTAGTATGTGCTACATGAACACTACCAGAATAGTCACAGAATACATGGGTACTTCAGAGTGCAAAGGAAACATAAAATGATCTGCAGTTACAAATAAGCAGAGTAAGCTGGCTAAGCAATACATCACCCAAAATACAGATTTTTTTTTAGGTTTGCTTTCCAGGAACAGCGACTCCCATTCGAAATCCCCCACCAAATATGCTTTAGTCTCTCTATAAAGGACCATGGATGTTTTCCAGACATAAAGGTGACCCTGTCTTCTCTGATTATTAGAATAATCAGATGTGGCCCCCTGGTGTGAAAACACATCAAACAGCGAGAATGGGTGGCATTCTGTCCCTGATCTTATCAGATCTGAGATGTTGTCACATGCTAGTCTATTCAGACAACACAGTGACCGTGAGAAACATCAATCATCAAAGCAGCATGAAGTTGAAAGTCTGGAAAGAAGCTCCAAGTGGACAAAGCACTGGTTAGCCTCATGGAGAGAAACCCACCTACTGGGAAGTTACAATAGTGCAGTGGACGCATTATACAGTCCTGCATCTGCAACGTCTGCACACAGAAGTGGTGTCCCAGATCTGGGAAAAGTTTGCCAAAGTGCAGGTGGACCTTCTAGCCGACGCCAAGTCAGCTCATTGTTGAGTGTTGTTCTCCTAAGTGTAGCCAGACAGCCTACCTCGACAGCATGCACTGACCCATGAAAAGGATTTACTATACCCCTTTCTAACTGTACTGCTGATTCCATTCTCACTACACAAAATTCAGCAAATTTCTACTTTGGGCTGCCAAGGCCTTGGATTCCACCAATACTTTCATCTTGATGCTCCTCTCCCTGAGCAAGTCAGTTATGTTAAGTAATTGGAAAGGTTTGATACCTCCAGCCAGGTCAAATAAATACAATGGTCACCAATGACCTCCATAGTCCCTAGTTGGACAACAGAGGTTCCTAGATGGATGGATGGACGGAAATAAAGTGGAAGTTCCACGAAAAAAATCAGACTACCCTATGAGATAATTCACAGTTTCTATGTAGATCTTTACAACATAGACTATAGCAGTCAAAAGTTAAAGTACGAGACTGAAACGTCTTATGGTGACTTATATCAGCAGATGAGCAAAATACAGAGCAAATTTTCCGTTGCCCTAGTCACACCCTATGGCCATCAGAGCGACCGTGCAGTCCTTTTCACGTCTTTGTCTTTGGTAAGCGGTTCAGTTTAACTGAATGTTTCAGCTGTCAGAATAATTGTGCTCAGACATCAAACGCTGGGATGCAATGGCATTATCATAAAAACATAGCAGTGTGCTACAGCCTGAGGTGATTTGCATTTTTAAATCGTCATTATAAGAAACATCTCTCGGCATGCATATTAGTAAAAGCTCACAAAGGAACAGAAGACCCTTTTTTTTTCTTGCTTTTCCTGTCGCCTCTGCTTACTCTTATTATTCCTTTTTTTCCTTAATGAATCATTACATGTTACTGAAATCATACATTCATTACAGAGTATACAGGGGGTTTCGAGTGTAAACTAAGTACGGGACTTGGATTAGGTAGTTGCACAAGATTGTCATTAAAGGGAAAAAAATTAACAAAGAAATTAATAGAGACCGAGAGAAAGAGAAGCTAATCCATTAAAGATTAGACAGGTGTTCTCCTCAAGGCTAGAGTTTTTAAACTAAGACGACATCATAGAAACCTGCTGCGGGGGTGATCGATGCTTACAATATATTATAAACAAAAGGATAGCATTTGCAATTATTCAAGTCTGATATTATTTAACTAGGAATGCTGTATTGTACAAAGTTCTCTGCTGCATTTTGTACTCTGTAAAACATCAGGAGTGTGTCCAAAAACAGCTATAATTACATTCAAAGTCCTTTTCATTGTAGCTGCGACCCATTTTGTCTGCACCATTCGTGCCAGACTCTGTGATGATGTCCCCAAAACGCTCCACAGATAAAGCCCTGTCCCAGTCTTCATCCTCCAGGCCTTCTGTGGAACCCTCCTCCTCCTCCTCCAACTCAGCCAGAACCTGAACAAGGGAAGAAAAGCACAATTACAGTACATTGTGTGAAAAAGCTTCTATTTTTAAACATGCATTAATTACTTCATCAAGCACAGGAGGAACAAGCAATCTCCAGACAGACGCGGACGGGAGGTGAGGTTTGAACCCACAACCTTGAAGGTGCGAGGCAGGAATGCTCCTACTTTATTTGTTACAAATTACATTTTCAGTTAAAAGGATTTCAGAAATGTTAAATTCAATAATTTCTTGGTACTGTATTTTCAAATTTTTCTTTAATGGTAGTGTGCAGTGGGTAAAATCTGTTTGTGGATGTTAGATCGAATGCATTACAGTGTCATCTGGACACACACTTCAAGAAGAGGGATAAAACTTAAGGAAATTTTGACCTTTTGCACAAAAGTTAACATAGTCAGTATAACAAACTGACTTAAATTTAAACACTGACTTCGAAGTTTACAGAATCTTATATATTGATATATTGACTTTGTTTCTTTGTCAAAATAATTTTTGTTTACTTCCAATTTTAAATGAAAAATGATTTGTGATATTTGACCTTTTCAATCTACAATGCAATACACACGTACATCCTTATATTGCATGCTATATTGTATAACATAAAAGAGTTATGTGGTTCAACACAATACAGTAGGTTTATATTGTGATTATTTCATGCATGCGTGTGCTACCACTGTGAGTCTATGGAACTAAATGCTAAAAATCATTCACATTTTTGCTTAAATTTTTTTTGAAGAGAGGTGGTTGAAAGCTAGTACAGTGTACCTTTTCTGAGATGCAAATGGCCACCATGTCTTTTTAACCTGGTACATAGTCAATACCTTATTCAAGCTAAACAAGCAAATGTATTATTTTGCAATCATAAGCTAATATACTCTATTAATAGGATAGTATAATAGCAATAAGATAGTATAATATACTCAATAATGAAAGAGGCACAATACATTTAGATGTCATATTTTGTTTAGTACCATGTTGTTGTTCCAAACCTGGGCATGTATATACTGATTTATCGTGATTTATTGTATACTTATTATCTTGTGAATTTATCCCAGCAGGTATTTTTGGTTGTTAAACAGTTGTGGCCAGGTTATTTAGGTGACATTTCGGTATGTACACTCAAACGACACTAATTTTGATTAAATGACATTGGACCAACATTGACTACATGATGTTGGAATAACATTGAATAGTATATCCTAACACAGCATTTAATTTTTTATCTCCCAACCAAAATACATCCATGAAATTGTCTTCATGCTGATAGTACGTTTCCACTTAATTTCTTTAATCAACTAAGCTGATGCTCTTAGTAGCAAACGCTATATAATATAATAATAGTATGTAATAATAAAAATAATAATGTAATAGCACAGTACGTACTGTAGATACTTAGCAAAGCTTTATGGGACATTACAGTTTACCTGCACTGTATGGATACGACATGCCTACTGTATATCATTCACTGATTTTCACCTTTGTGTTGTTTAAAAACCTTCTGCTTCATGATACTTTTCTTTTGCCTCTTGCTGCTATTCATCACAAGCACACTAGTTTGGTAGGTATCTACAACACTATACTGTAATGTAATGCTTGCAAAACATCCAAGCCTTCACACTACTAAATAAATACATAAATAATAGTTAAACCTAAATATAACATTAAAAGACATGCAAGAGCTTTTGTGTTTTGCATGTAAAAAATACATGAGATACACATGCTGCGTACAGGAAGCTGTTGTGTTCATCCAGTTCTTTCTTCTGGATTTCTGGACTTGTTATGTTATAAACTTAGGGAATGAACAGACATTAAGAGGCACGAGTACTATAAGTAAATTTTCACTTTCTGTTGTTTTGAGGTAGTATATGCATAAGTTGTTTTGGGGTCATTCATTCAATGTCGAAACGTCATTTTATGACATTTTATAAGTCACTCTAACCTTCAAAAACTATGTTTTGGTTAAAAAACATCACGGCAATACAGTAAGTCCCCTACATACAAACATTTGAGTTACGAACTTTCAAAGATGTGAACATACAATCGGCCATATTCAGTCATGGAAGTTAGATCATATGTCCGGCGTACATTGTCACATGCGTGCAAAGTGCATCCCAGAGTGTCCGGAAGCAAGCGTAAAAGCAGCGGTGATTAAGCTGGTACTGTATAACAATGAATATATGAGAATAATTGTGAGAATGGAGTGAGGTGAAACGATGGAGGGCCTTGCATGTTCTTTTAACATGAATCGTTCAACCATCGGCATCTAAAGAAGACTGTACTGTAACATACTGTATAGCCAATTATGTTCATAAGTCCAATCTGTTCATAAGTACTAGGTACTGGACAATGTTTCTTGGACTTATGAATGAATTGGACTAGCTCTCAAACGGAACTCGTTTGTATGTTGGGGACTTGCAATACTATACAACTTCAGAGTTCCTGCTATGAAAGTACCAGCATTACTTTAAGAATAATGTGTTAATATTGTATGGAAGATTACAGTAGCCTTTTAAGATTTTCTTGTCCTACTGTATGAGATCATCACTGCATACATCTATATTTTCTATTACAAAGCATTATTATCTTCATTATTATCCTGAAAAGTAGAAATAATTCAAATAAAGCAACAGTTTATGTCCAAATGTTTGCTCATTTCCAAATGTGAAATAGCAAATTACACACAACAAGTGTTTGTTTTTTGTTTTTTTGTACGCTTCTTTCATTTTTTCTAGGCTTTAAACCATCTTTGCAAGAGCAACATTGCTGTGGGATTCTGAATTTAACATGAAGCACTATCTGTACCTTATTTCTTTCAGTTAGGAGAGTAAATGAGACACAATACTGTCTCCCACAGTAGGATGTACCATTAACTAATATACGATGTAACACTTCCTACAGCGAGGTCTCTAGTAGCATGGAGGCAAGAAGCTGTTGGCCTCTTGGCCTCAAATAATTTAATGTCAGCTTTGAAGACGTCCAGGAGTGATGGTGCAGATTAAGGAAGCAGGATGGCAGGCTACAGGGCTGCCAGATCAGTCAGAGTAAATGTCAACAGCCCCATAGGAGGCACATGGCAAAGCTCAGGATGTCTACAACTACTACTCTAATAAGCACCTCTATCATGTCATACAAGCCCTAACTGGCACGACAGCAGATTCGATGGGTCACCAATGACAAGAAAATGCACTCCCTGTTCTTTAAGATCCAGACAAACAAACAAATATACTTTTTAAAAGTTACTGGTCTCCAGACAAATTGAGATTTAATAAAGCTCCATTTTAAAGCTACTTTAGATTGTGTAAAGACTCAGATGTTCCTTTAAAGTGCCTGGTGGCAATTAATCAGAGCAGATGGGCTAAACACACCAAACAGCAAGAATAATAGCAGAATGGGAAGGCACTAATTAAAGCACACAGTGTAGTCTTTGTTGTCTGTGTCCCTTAACATTGCTTGAATTAATCAGGACAACATTTCATTTAGCTGTTGGTGCTCCTCCCATGAGACTGCTTCAGCTGCATCCAAACATTCTCTTTCATTCCAATGCCCCGCCAATCATGCATCACCAGCAAGTACGTTTTTTTTTTTCCCTTTTTTTTTTTCACATAAACGTTATGTAAGAACTGTCATCTTAATAACAACTGGAGAAAGAGTGGGAAAGCATTTCATTAAAACGGGTCGAATAAAAAAAATTAAAAAAAACACACGCCCTCCCTTTTTCCTCTTTAAATCTGCAATATACTGTAGCTCCTTTATAAAAAAAAAAAAACTATTGAGATTTGTCTATTGTGCTGTATGTGATGCTTGCACTATTCCTTAAGGAAAGAAGGTATTCATTTGTTAATGTCCCTCCTTCAGCTTGGGGCTCAGTTTCACCCAGGAGTCGTCATGTTTTAGCCTGTTTGGCTACAACAAACTTTTGTTGCGAGATAAGCATTAGACATTCACAGCATGTCAGACAGCAAGACATGCTCAGTTGTTGGATGTAAACGAGAACACCAAACTTCCTCTTTTTAAAACTATCTTCTAAGGGAGTGAAAAAACAGTAATAATTGTTTATTTGCAGATTATTTTCCAACAGTTATCGTCAAAGTTGTAAGTGTGTGTGATTTTGTTATGCATGCAGTGCATCCATTGTATGTTGATTATAAGGGTTATTTTGTGGCCTAACTGCTAATAGCTAAATAATTGTTTTATATTGCTTCAACTTTTATTTCGCTAAACATTAGATACTATACTACATTAGATGCTATACTACATGTGAAAGACAAGCCAATCAGTGCCCCTTACTACCCCAAAGATTTGTGTAGTGTTTGTGTGAAGTGAAATCAAAATTCAACTTATTTCTTGAATACTCAACGTGATCTAATGTAACCAACATATGATATGGGGCAAACATGCATAGAAAGAATACACTTCTAAGAACATAATTCAATTCAATTCAATTTTATTTATAGAGCGCTTTTAACAATGGTCATAGGCTCAAAGCAGCTTCACAAAATGAAAAGAAAATTGTGTATGAGTGAGAAAAAATGTGTTTAGATAATAATGAGATTGTGATATTGTCCTTGATAAGCAAGCCGAGGGCGACGGTGGCAAGGAAAAACTCCCTGAGGTGGCAATAGGAAGAAACCTTGAGGGGAACCAGACTAAACAGGGGACACATCCTCATTTGGGTGATAATGGACACATAAGAACAGATCAAATGTCTACATTACCTACTGAATGGATTATCGAATGTTTACACCATCCCTCTCGTTCCAAATCAAACTTCCTTCTGATCAGGCCAAATCTGAGGAGACTACAGTACGTTATGCATTTTAATGACTTACAGACTTAGCATTTGTATACATCTGAATATTAACTTATGTACTGTATACTGTCATTACACTCACTGTGGATAAGGGAATCTGCTACTTGTCTGCTAAATCTCTTTATCTTTATTACATATGTTCAATCTGATGTCTGCAATTCATCCTCATGCAGAATTTTTCAAGCTTTTCAAAGTTAAGCCACATGTTTGTACTGTACATGTGCCTTTATGCGTTCTTTAATATTCTTAAAGACTTGCAAAATGCGCAATATATTTAACTTCATTTGAGATTTAACCAGAGAAAGAAATCTAGCTCCACTGGTCACATGTCTTGTTTTGTAATTGTCTCGCCTAAATTATCACCATGTAATAACAAAAGAACAAACAAGCAAAAAACAATGGACGGCCTTTGAGCAGATCCCTTTTTAAAGGCCACTTCCCACTGTCTCTTTACTGTACTGGAACCGAGAGATGACAGGGGACGCAGCCAGCATTTGTTTCTCGTCTCTTTGAGTCAAAGCGCTGTCTCATTGTCCGAATGTTAATGGCCCGGCTACGATTGGGAGCAAGCGATGGCGTTAAAGGTTATGGATTGCAGCTCTATTCATCATAGCGCTGAGGCGTACTGAGGCAATGCGGCTGTAAAATCAGCTCTGGCTAATAGATGTGCTTGCTCGCTCTTCATTAGCACACGGGGTAAGCTGGAGATAGAGTTACATGGGGCACAGGTGGACAGCAGTTCCAGCCCACCTCTACATTACTGCTGCCCTCTAACAAGGCAAAGAGATGAAAGAAGCTCTACAGTTCGACCTATAGTCTTTGTGCCATTATGCAACAGTGAAGTTACATATTTATAAAATGTAAAACATTAAAGGAACCATTGTGAGCAATCTGAGCCATTGAGAGTGCTCTTACAGAGTGCAGGTATCCCTCACAAGGCCACTCCAATAGGTATCACATCACCAATTCAATAGAATCCGTTATTGTGTGATCTTTCACAGTCAAGGAAGGCAGAAAGTTTTGATTCTGGGAAAAAAAAGCAATTTAAATTTAAATCCACTAGAATAACAAAACTAGCTTAGTCCTTGTTTCCTTAATGAAATAATGAGAAAATCTAATCTAAACCGTAAATAAGTCCATATACAGTATATTAACTTCTGTATTGACCCATTCCAGACGTGTCACATAGTGTAAAACATACACAACGCCCAAATACATCTATCCAGCTATTAAATTACCTGCTTTGCATGTGTCTACCAAGTAAATGATATGAAAATAGCTATGATTCCTAAATTCTTCATCACAATATAGTCTTAAATACATGAAATTTAAAACAAGTGTCTATATAATTAATGATGCAATTAATCATCATTTTAATATTGTCAGGATGTAAGTTTCCACAACAAATTATTGTTAAGGGCTGCAGAAACAGAATGTTTTGGGAATGTTAGTGACACCGATGTCACTAGTCTTACTTCTTCTCATACATTTCATAAATAAACATGATGAAGAACGACCTTCTATGACAATAGAAACAACTTGACTGACATCAAGGATGACCAACCACAGACCTCTTCTAACTGCTTAAGGATGTCAAATGAATGTTTTCATATCTTTTAACGATATTTTCTGACCCTGAACTTTCTTTTCAATTTGTGATTGGATAATGAGCTCAAGCAAACTAAACATGCATTTAAAAAAAAAAAAAAAAAAAAAAAAAAAACTTTATAACTACCTGCAAGTGCAGCTGGCACAGTGGCATTGTCATGGCAACACAATTCCAGCTGAACCCTGGGTCAAGACTGTGAGACTGACATTTATGCAAAACAAGCAAAAATGTTGGCTCTTCAGTGACACAAATGCCCAAAAGCATGCAGCCTTTCAGGATGGACAGCTTAGGCATTGTGTCAGTTGCTGACAGAAGAGCAACACGAGCAAACAACCTAATTTACCTGAATTGTTGGTTAACGTCATGTATTGGTGACTGGCTCTGTCAGCAGAATTATGCCTCTGGAGTGGCTCTATGTTTCAAATTGACAACTATTCACCATAATACATCAAGTATTATTAATGTCATTTTTAAAACTTGTACATATCAGTATATGTCCTTATGTGATGAGTTCTGATAAACAGCAAAAATAGTCAAAAGAAAAGCACAAATATATCCACATTTATGGTTTCCTGCCTATAACACACTATAACAAATCTGTTTTAAATAAGCTGTCCATCTATTCACTATCGATACTGTTTATCCTATGTAGGATCATAGTTGGGGGTCTTTAAGGGAACTTACGGCACAAAGCGCTCACACACCTACTCATACATTATTTGGAAACACCACTTAGCCTTGAATACAAGAAAGAAGCTGGATTACCAGGAGGAAACCCACCAAGCATGGGGAGAATATGCAAACTCCACTCGCATAGGTTGTAAGTGAAATTCAAACCCCCAACCCCCAAGGTGGATTTTTGGCCTTTTGTTCCATTCTCTGTCAAGATGAACTATGAATTATGTTAAAGATATAATTGCATTGTTACCACTGGATGATGCAGATGATAATATTATTGTGTACATGTGATGTGTCTTAAATATTGCAGTGGAAACAGGAAATCTTTCAGGTCTATTGTAAGAGTGAGGCTTAGATTTTGAGGCTTTGGGCTAATAATCAGAAGGTTGTGAGTTTACATTAAATCGCAGCACCACCAAACTACCACTGTTGGCTTAACTTAAAAACTTAAGTGGCACAGGTCTGTCCTGGCAACATAGTATAAGTCAATGATGATTAAAAAACAAAAATAATTATTAT
>JAQMYG010000035.1:24179189-24199426 GCA_030014215.1 Clariallabes teugelsi | reverse complement strand
GATCAAA
Source organism: Clariallabes teugelsi (assembly GCA_030014215.1). Lineage (NCBI taxonomy): Eukaryota > Metazoa > Chordata > Actinopteri > Siluriformes > Clariidae > Clariallabes > Clariallabes teugelsi. The sequence goes on along the minus strand of JAQMYG010000035.1, from coordinate 24,199,419 downwards.
TGGCTGTTTTTTGATGTGGGGGAACACACACACACACACACACACACACACACACACACACACACACACATATTTAAAATAAACACTGACACAGTTGCTGCTGATTACTGCTGTGATGAACCACCAAAGCCTCAAAGGAAAACAGGCTCATTTAGTTTCAATGCTGTGTAGTTAATTAAACTGGCATCTAGAATTTCAGGAATGGTAAATGCTTGACAGCTGCCATTTGCGCACTAGATTTACAAACAGGATTGTTTTTATTTATTTATATGATTTATTTTTAATTGTCTTGAATGCATTCATTAAAAAATGCATTTATTTATGAATTTATTAGTTTGTTTTGATTTACTTGATTAAACTTCTTTCACTATTAAGAATACATATTTGAACTGAGAATTTTAAAATATCAAAAAGACAATTTAATATACATAATATTAACTAGATGATAAGTTTCCATATAAAATGAATGTGATAAAGGAATATGGATTCTACAACCTACCTCCAGGTGGAGCTATTGATCCAACCTTGCTCTACATTTAGTAAAATAATTACTTGATCCATTTAAACCAACACATAAGCGTCACTAAAGTAATCTCTGGAAGCAGATATTTTACCTGACTTGTTATAGTTATGTGCTTCAAACCCCACATAGAGATAAGCATAATATTTAGGTCCACCAGATATTTTTGCCTATCTGATGTACAGTATTTAACTGGTTTGTGGAAGGAAATGTGAAAAAACAAAAACAGTCTGGGTTTTTGTTGTCCATAGTGGAATATAAACATATGGTGGTAAAAAAAAAAAAAAAAAAAATATTTTTTATTAAATGTTTGTCATATATATTGGCGTATTATTATTATTATTATATTTTATTATGAATCATAGTGAGTACAAGCATGCAAGTATGCAGAGCAAACAAACTGAAGTGACTGTAGTGCTCAAGACCATACACTGTCATGCTGTGATACTGACCAGTCGAGGAACTCCATGTTATCTGGCCATATCTCAGATAGAGGAGATGGCTCCACTAATCATGTGCTTCCCCCTTGTGGCAGGAATCTCCACATGTTGCCATATGCTCCTACTGATAATCTTTCTCAGAATTTAGCTCTAAACCATCTAAATAAAATGTATGCATTTACAGTCAATCAAATTATTTATGAATAGTCATTTATGATGTTAATAGTTAAGTATTAACATTTTATTAATATTAAAAACAATTTAGGTTAACCTAAATTATAGGGTATACTCTAAGTTTTCATCAGTGGTATGAAACCACCATTATAATGTTCTAATATCTATCTGCAGATATTATGTGCAATATCTATACACAACATTTATACATAGCACCTATACACAACGCAAATAAAATCAGTACTCTGTATATTGCAGCTTAACTCTGGGCTTGTGTTATGGCAGCCCAATGAATTGTGTGGATGCACACATAGTGCCTTGATCCACAACATTCACTGTTTCTCTTTTCTATTTATCTGTATAAAATGTTTGTTTTTGTGGGGGGTTTTTTGTTCAATGTACTGTTTATGTATAATAATAAACTGAATGTTTTTATTGAGTCTGAATTAAGTATGAATATATATATTTTAATTGGCCTGTAAAAGTACATTATTTTGATTGCAATCACAAAAAAAGAAAAATATTTTAAAGAATTTGAAAGTGCGGAATGTACTTCGTGTAAGAGAAGTAATCTCAATGTATTTGAAATTTGGTCCACATGTAGTGGTGTTAAGTGAACTGTATAAAAACTAGTTCTACCTAAGCTGTGATCAATCCCCAAGAGATCTATAATCAATAAGCACAAGAAGCAAATTTTCTATATACAGAAATCTGATCACTGGATAATTTTCATAAGCATTACACTTCCTGCCTTTTTAAAAATTGTTTCTCTTTAGCCTACTACAAATAGTTTCAAGTTTCTTTACTCTGGGCTTCAAATTTCTGTCTTTGCCTCATCCCCAAATGAAACACAATACTATAGTTTATTATTTCATATTTGTGTTTTAAAACCACTGGGTGATATTTGATGCACACCTGGTCAACATGGAACTTTTATGGCTCTCAACATTTTACTGCTCTATTTTGTACTACTGTTTTCAACCTCTTAAGTGTTTAAAATAGAGTTTATTACTAAACTAGCTGCTATTAAGTTTTTTGCTGTACGTAGGTACAAGTCGAGTTGCAAAAACAGCTGCAAGTTGTTAAATTAACACCATTTGAGTCTAATCAATAAACAACATACATACAGCACCCCCATGCCAGCTGTGTGGACAGTTTTCAAAACTGTGAACTTGTCTTAGTGAAATGCTTGTTTGTAACTGTAAAAATTGTAAATTGCTTATTTTCATGGAGCACAAATGCATTGTGTAACTTACCTATGGCAGAAGTCAAGTTTTTACATTCCAAATTATGATGGAAAATTTTCTATTGGCTTTATTGCCTCTAAGACAAACAGTAATCATATACTGTACAGTCCAACACAGAGAGTACAAAAACAAAGAGCAAGTGCTAACAATGTTTGAGAAACATGGACATGACAGAGCTCGTACTAGAGAAAAACGAAGGAAAATCAATTAGTCACAATATAGGAAACTTTTTTCTTTTTTTATGTTAAGCCTAGTAATAAAAGCTCTTTGACAAGGAACATAAAAAGGATGAACTTTTAAAAAAAAAATAAATAAATAAGAAGAAAACTCTCTAGGGAAGGGAGGGGACATGTGTATTCAAGTCATCAAAAGACATTTTAGTCATGATGACGCTGAAACATTATCCAAGGCAGAGTAAAGAACAACGCCTTTGTCTTTCTGGCTCAGAGTGATGTGACCAAGGAAGCTGAATCAGTGGTCACCAAGCCTAATATTTATTACCAGGTGGAGTCTCTGTGGCGTAAATGCATGATTAAAGAGTGCTAAGGGTATGATCCAAAAGAAAGGGTCTTGGTCGAGACAATGAAATGCAGAAGTTGGGAAAGCATTCATGTAGTAATTATTTACAAATAGTACTACAAATAAAGAATAAATGATAATTCCGATTCATTATATTATGTGGCCATGTGTTTTCATGTGTACTCTTGTTGTTGGGTACATGCTTAAAATGATGATGGTTCTTAACATGCACAGAGCATCCAGCAGAATTTTAACAATTCCTTGCCAGTTCATCACCCCACTTATATTGTCATTAAGACAAAAAAAGAAATTTTTTCAGTAATAACTGAAGCTTTTCCCAAAATGTCTTGGTTAGTTGAAAAATAGTCATACACTGAGATGGGGTCCAACATTCTTTCACAGAAAGTGCGTCAGCATGCGACCGGGGGAGTGACGCCATGCTTATGAGGCTTAACTTGCTCATATGTCCCGTAAAATGTGTGTGTGTGTATGTGTATCTTTAAATGAATGATTCATTAAATGAACACCAAGGGTTTATGGAGTCTGCCACTGTAATAATAGAAGCAGTGGAGTGAAAACACCACGCAAATGGTGGTGTCATAGAAGTTAGGGAAGAAGGTAGGACGGAAATGGTTTAATAAATTTATGCTGTGGCTTGTCATAATATGAGGGCTTTACCAAAAAGAAGAACAAACCTGTTAAAGGTGAAATACAATACAGTTCAAACATTCTCTGTTGCTAAGTGGAAATCCTTACATGCTCTATATAGAATCATACAGCATCATGTTCCCTGTTTCAGACAGCTCTAAGGACCCATTATGAATCATGTTTTTTTTTTTTCTTCATAAAAATCTTCAAAAAAATTTCATGTTTTAAGTGTTGTGATGTGAAGGCATCGTTCTGTTTCGCATCTTGACTTGGTATCTTGTGGGGTAAAGTCTTTGAGACAGTTTTCATTCAATAAAATCGATATGGGGAGAAGCAAAAGAGATGCAATATGACTCAAAATCAAAAAGCCTATTTGTTTGAGCCAGGGAATTAAAAAAGAAAAATACTGTCTCTACTTACCACAGTTCCAGAAATATGATTGTTTTTGATATTGTTAAACAATTACACAACTTGGCACAAGTTTTACGCCGGATGCCTTTCCTGACGCAAGCCTTCTATTTCTTCCGGGTTTGGGATTGGCACTGGGGTTCGGGCATCGGATGGGAATTGAACCCCGGCGTTCCACATGTCAGTCAAGAAACCTACCACTTTGTAGCCACCAATGCCCCTAATGAGTGGTGGGATAAATTATGTAATCTTTTAAATTAACAAAAAAGAAGAATATAGTGACACAAAAAAACTCCAAATACTGTTTATGAGTCTGTAATTTATGCCAGACAAATTATCCTTCTTTGTTTCTCTGACCTAGTTAGCATCAGCCAAAGTATGCAAACATTTTCTTAGCCTTAGCACTGATACAGTACGTATGAAGTTCTCGGCTCTCAACCACAAACTCTGTCCCCACTAAATGAAGAAGAAAATGTTTTCATGTTTTTTGACCCCAAAAATGTTCTCAAGTCCAAATGAGTACATTTATATATCTTTTGACCCTCAAGAAACCAATAGACAGCATTTTGTTATACTGAGTACTCTCACTCCTTACATAATTACAGATAATCATAAACATTGCAGAAGACTTACTGTATGATCTAAAAAATAAATAAATAAATAAAGAGAGAGAGACCAGAAAAAGGCAGGACTGTGTACCACAACCTGACTTCTATCAACACGAAACTAGCCTACCCAAGGTATATTTCTGTCTGTAGGAGAGATTATGAATGGCAGGGCGAATGGTTAAAAATAGACTGTCTATGATATGCGCTTCAACAAATAGACTGTAGGTATTGCATTTACCAACTTTAGCATCTGTGATTGATATGTTTTAACTAAATATAAGTACAGTGTAAGTATGTGTCTGTCCTATCCTACTGTATCTCATCATGCGCCAACAAAGGTCAGGTGTTGAAGTCAACTTGTCAGAGACAGCAGATTAAAAAAGGCATATGGGTTTCACTAAAGCTTTGAAAATGTCAGGAGGTCACCGAGGACAGAACGTACACTGTTTTCCTTGTTGGGAGACTTAAAAAAACAACACAATGTCAAGCATATTTTATCATGTGTTATTCAGGTATCAGCTGCTGTTATCTGATGATGTGAAGGACATTTTAAAGGGCTTTTTCAAGCTGTGACTATTTTATTGGCATTTTTTATGTAGGGAACAAAAAGGTCAGGTCATGCATTCAAGATTGTTATGGGTCAAAGATAGGAGACTTTAAACAGGTGAGGTTATAATCAGGAACAATGTTAAGATTGCAGGAAAACATATTGTGTGGTCTAAAATACAAAGTAAAGCTGTTTAGAATTTAAGGAATATCAAGTGTCAGCACTTTTTAACTATTAGCCTTTGGGTTTCCTCACATGGGACAGACTTTAAGATGGAAAAAGGAGGGGAAAATGAGAGATTGTGAGAGATTGACTATATCTGCTTTAATATAAGTGATAACTTATAACTTAAAACCTGTGATGTTTTGCTCTAACACATACAAATTGGTAGTGCTGACAAGTGTAGAAGATTTTTGTGTCAGATTACACTAATAAATAATTACATACTGTATATTTAATAAAACCTAAAAACTCTAAATAACAAATTCCATTTCCATTAATCTAAGAACCTCTGTAGTCCAACTAGGGACTGTGGAGGCCGATGGTGACCATTGTATTTATTCCTATTTGTACAACCAGCCTAATCTGCATGTCTTTGGATTGTGGGAGGAAACCAGAGAACCCATAGAAAAACCCACCAAGGCAACTGTTGCAAGGCAACAGTGCTAACCACAGTGCTAACAGTGCTAACACAAATAGTGTTAACAGTGCTAACCACTAACACAGCTTGGGACTCACTGCTGATGCAAGTTAGGGTTGCTATACCGTGCCTTATTGTGTGTTAGTTCCCCATTAACTGGCCAATTTATTGGACCAAGTCCAGACAGGAACAATAAATTAACTTGTAACTGTTTTGTGTCGACTGGATTATGGACAGGAGGAACTGTGGTTAAATAATAATAACTGACTGCTGTTTTGCTGAGACTGAGAGCGTGTGGTGTTAGCGCGCTGGGTGGTTATACACAGAACACTTATGAGCATAATGAACCATTAGAGAATCAGAGGAAAGGCTGTGTGTTTGAGGTCCAGGAGTGTTTGGTGCAAACTTTTCAGGAAAGTTTTCCCCGTTCATAGATAATGTGGGTTTATTAATGAAAATAAATAAACTCAAACACAAGTGCGAGCACAAATCCGCTGCTTCTCAAAGCAGAACTAATCCTTATCTTTTCTTTTCTCTTTTTCTTTTCTCTTTTTCAGATTTCTTTTCTCTTTTCATTTTCTTTTCAGTTTTCTTTCCCCATTTTCTTTTTCCCACAACCTAGTGCTTCCTAAATGTCCACACGTCTACTGCTTTGTCTTGGGGGCTTATATAGACATGCGTCCAGGTGTCATGCATTGTTCTTAATTGCCATTATGGGAGCGTTGCCTAGTAACAGCATTAGGGGGTGGCCGCGGGTCTGCCTGTCGCAAATCCCGCGCCGTTACAGTACCACAACCCCCCTCTGTGAACGGCTCCCGACATTCACATGCCAGCCTAACCATATATGCAAGCTCCCCATCGACAATGAGGGGTGGGGGTCAGTTTTGGAGTGGTGGATAGGCCAGAGTGCTGCACAGGAGTGGCTTTAACTGGGAGACATGAAAGGTGGGGTTTATTCTCATTGAGTGGGGAAGTGCTAGGCAGTATGCTACTGGATTAATTTTCTTTACCACCTACCAAAGTACCGTGGGGCCATCTTCTTTGCCTCCACCTTCAGCGGGAGGTCCTTGGTGGATAACCAGACCCACTGTCCCGGGCGAATCTCGGGTCCCCTCCACCTTTTTGTGTTAGTTCCTGCCTTCTGCCAGATTCGGTGGCAGCATCGCATCATGTGTTGCGCGGCAGTTACCCCTATTTCTGGCTCCTGCTTTGAGAACAGGGTGGGAGGGTAGCTGAATTGGCACTCGAAAGGGGACATGTCCAGGGAAGAGTGCCATAAAGTGTTGTGGGCAAGTGCCACCCAGATCAGATGGTCAGCCCGGAGGAGTGGTTGCCGGATTCCACACACCTAAGGGAGCATTCCAAGTCCTGGTTGACCCTCTCTGTCTGCCCGTTTGACTCCAGGTGAAAGCCTGATGAAAGACTGGCCATGGCCCCGATTAGGCTACAGAAAGCTTCCAGAACTGGCTGGCAGACTGTGGTCCACGATATGAAACCACATGAAGACGTACCACATGCTGTAATATTAGTTGGCAGTTTCCTTCGCTGATGGGAGTTTTGGCATAAACTTTCAGGCTTTAGAGAAGCGATCAACCACAACTAATATCACAGTGTTTCCCTTGGAGGGAGGCAATCCCATGACAAAATCAAGGGAAAGGTGGGACCATAGTCGTGATGGTAGAGGCAATGTGTGTAACAACCCACGAGGACGTGTGCGGGGCTCCTTATTTTGCGTACATATGGGGCAAGCTGTTACATAGGCCTGAACATCTTTGACCATGCCAGGCCACCACAGGCGACAACACAGGAACTCTAGAGTTCTGACCACCCCTGGATGTGCGGTGAAAGGCGATGTGTGACCCCAAGAAAGGGCCTGAGGTCGGACTGTAACTGGCACATAATTTGCCTGGGGGCCCCCACCTGGATCCGGCTCCTGTCTTTGGGCCTGAAGGATCTCTTGTTCTATCACCCAGCGCACTGGGGCTACAATCCGCGGAACCGGTATTATGGGCTCAGGGACTGGCTTCTGAAATGGGGGGGTCCCATTGCCGTGACAAGCATCAGGTTTCAGGTTCTTTGAGCCTGGCCTATACGACAAAGTATAGTTGAACCTGGTAAAGAAGAGGGACCACCTGAATTGCCGAGGGTTGAGGCGTTTAGCTGACTGCATGTACGCCAGGTTCTTCAGCCGGCATCAGGCGGTGCGAGAAATATGTGCAGGGTTGTATTTTATGGCCCGAAACCAAATAATTCAGCAAGAACAGCCCCAACCCCTATGTCGGACGCGTCTACCTATGAATTGGACCTCCGGACTGGGCAGTTGCAGAACCGGCGCAATGGTGAGTTTGGCCTTAATGACATCAAAGGCACATTGGACTTCAGTCATCCCCTGTGGTCTTTCTGCATGAGGGCACTGAGTGGGGCTGCCAAGGTACTGAAGTTCCTGAAAAAACGACGGAAGAAGTTGGCAAACCCCAGAAAGCGCTGAACGGCACAAAGCGATGTAGGCCGTGGCCATTCTGCCACTGCATTTTTCTTGGCTGGGTCCATGTGAAGGTGCCCACAGGACACTAAGAAAGGCCTAGGAAGGAGATTGTGCTCACCCGTCACACGTGAACAGTATGCTCCTTACAGTCAAAGGACCTGTGGGGGGGGGGGGGGGGGGTATTATTTGGGCCGCCCTCTTGGAGAAACCCCCTTAAGGTCTCAGTAATCCTGGGGAACAGTGGTCAGATCCACCGGTTCATGGGGGGCTGCGGGTTGGATCCCCTTCAGGCAGCTCTGGGAGCACTGGGACCCCCAAATGGAGACAGTCCAGGTCGACCAGTCTATCCTAGGTTTGTGTTGCTTAAGCCAGGGGAACCGTACCACTACCTGTAATTCTGGTATCTGTGTAACCAAAAAAGTCAAGCATTCAGTTTGCTGCCCAACCTGTAATACAACTGGGCCCGTTAGCTTTGTGATGGGCCCTGATTTAAATGGCTGTCTATCCAAGGATGCAACGGGAATGGGGGAGGGGAGTGGCATGCCTAGTCTTTGAACTAACTGCCAGTATATAAAATTACCTGCTGCTACTGAGTCGACAAATGCCTCCTAATGGATCTCCTGAGCCCCATTCCAAGAGACCGTGGCTGACAGGAAGAGCCCTGCATGATGGGTTTCCCCGCTTCGGGGCACTACCGGGCCCCCTATTGGTAATGACCCTGCCCTTTATAGCTGTCTGCACGGTGGGGCTGACCGGTGCTGGTGACCAGTCCCACCACGCCCAAAGTGGGTGCCTCGGCGACCGTGTGTGATGCCATCTAGGGCAACAAAATCAGCCGCTCCCAACTGCATAGGCTCTGATTTATTTTGGCAGTTGCCGTTTGACTGCGACAGACTGCGCAGCAGTCATAGACATTCCGCTTGAGTAACCACTGTAGGTCCCCTATGGGTTCGGGTGCTCTAGGCGGAGGGTATGAACTCCCGCCTGTATGATGTCCCAGCTAGGCGTTTGCAGCGATGCTCACAAATGCGGTTATCAATTCGAGTCGCCAGCTTATACAGCTCTTCTAAATCACCCGGGGGTTCCCGAGTGACTAGCTTATCTTTGAACCTTTCTGACAACCCCTGCACATAGGCGGCCATGAGGGCTGAAGAGTTCCACCCTGCGTTTGCTGCCTGGGTTCGGAACTCGATGGTGTAGTCTGCTACTGGGCGGCTACCCTGGCGAATTGTAATGGGGAGATTACACCCCCTGCCGTATGTGGATGGTGGAAGGTGTCCTTGAGAGCCTCAACAAAGGCATCTAAGGTTGTATTTTCAGAAAGGGAGCTCTGCCAAATTGCTGCGGCTCATTCCAGTGATCGCCCCGTGAGCGAGAAGATCATAAAGGCGATCTTTGCTCGCTCTGTGGGAAACTGGGAGGGTTGCACCTTAAAAACCAGAGAGCACTGCAATACAAAGGCATTGCACCGCTCAGGTTCACCTGCATATGGCTGGAGAGGTGGTAGAAGCGTCTCGGCCAGGAGAGGGGGCGATTGCGCATTGAACTGTAAGTGGATCTGCTCAATGCGCTCCGATATCCCACGTATCTCCGAAAATAATGAGGTTAGTGTTTGTTCATGTTTGCCAATCATTCCTGTTTGCCCTGTTATTATCTCCTCCATCCTCTCCAAGTCTGTGGGCTGTTGGGGTGGTGCGGACATTGTTATGTTGTGACTGAGAGCACGTGGTGTTAGCGTGCTGGGTGGTTGTACTGTACACAGAACCCTTATGCAGAGCGTCAGAGGAAAGGCTGTGTGTGTGAGCTATGGGAGTGCTTGGTGCAAACTTTTAAGCAAAGTTTCCCCGTTTGGAGATAACGTGGGTTTATTAATGAAACTAAATAAACTCAAACACAAATGTGAACAGAAATCCCCTGCTTCTTGAAGCAGGACTAATCCTTATCTTTTCTTTTCTCTTTTTTAGTTTCCTTTTCTCTTTTCAGTTTCCTTTCTTTTTCTTTTCTCTTTTTCTTTTTCAGTTTTCTTTTCTCTTATTCTTTTTTAGTTTTCTTTTCTCTTTTCAGTTTCCTTTCTCTTTTTCTTTTCTCTTTTTCTTTTTCAGTTTTTTTTTTCTTTTTCAGTTTTCTTTTCTCTTTCCTTATACCAGGGCAACGCTCCATAACCTGGTGCTTCCTAAATGTCCGCACGTCTACTGCTTTGTCTTGGGGGCTTACATAGATATGCGTCCAGGTGTAATGCATTGTTCTTAATTGCCCTTATGGGAGCTTTGCCTAGTAAAGCTCCCATAATGACAATTAAGCCTGACTGGAAACCCGTGGAGCAGCTGACTGTGGGTTTGCCTGTCGCAAAACCCATGCTGTTACAACTGCTGTTGTTGTTATTTAATTGCATAATTCCAATTTTACTACAGAATTTTATAGAACTTGCTCTTTAAAGGCACTGTTTCTGTCGATATAATTCAGCCAGGAGGTTATTTTGATTCACTATAAAATAGTCCATCAAACTCACATATCAAGTCAGGCACCTACTCCACACATAAAATGAATTCATCTTTAGTGTGTGTACACTTTCAACCGTTATGCTTAAATATACTGCGAATCATTTTGTGTTTGTTTTATTTGTCATTTAGTTATTTTAAATTTTTAATTTGTAGAAGGTTAAATTACTGTGGTCATAGAGAGGTATTTTTTTCCTGCTTTTGTGTGCTGTTACTGCTAGTATGTAAAAGCAGTGCCCTTTAATTTTTCCCATGGTTAGATTACAAATGTTTACAGGAAGAGTGTCTGGCTTAACCGCAGTTCATCAAATCCTGTCCATAATCCATTTGACATAAAACAAAAGAAAGTATTATATTTTTGTTCTAGTCTGATCCAGTAAATTGACTGAACTAACTCACGATAAATCATATTAGCCTGTTGGTGCAAGCTAGCAACCCTTGATTGCATCACCAGCAAGTGCCAGGCTGTGTTGTTTAGGCTGGGAATGGGAATGGGTAGAAACCTCTTTTGGTAGGTTTGATTGACAGGTCATGCGCAAGGTACACATCGGATAACGAATGTGACAGCAATGAATAACGAAGGCCTGCATCGTATGATGACATACACATAGACCTTAAAATAGAAAAGAGTGACGCTGAATTTAATGATTTTAGTGAATGTTCTTTTGTATTTTCTTATTCAATGCCTGACATTTAATTATTCCACCTCTGTGTTCGTTATTTGATGTGTAGACGGCCTGTTGATTTCATAACAGTTGGTTTTTCATTAGTTTTTAACAGATGTTTTATTATCTTCATTATTAGATACAAAAATTAATTATTTGATTATTTATTTAGTGCAAATATTTATTATTTGGGATAAGTGCATTTGTTCTTTCGTGCATTTGTGTTGGCATTTTCTTCATTAGATGTAATGATTCATTAGTGTAATCTGAACCAAACAAGCTTAGAGAGGTTGCCACGGTATCATACACATATAAAAAATGTTTTATATAATATTAGCACATAATACTATAACATATACTGTATATCCTTCACTTTGTTCGGTACTCATCATGATACATAGCACTTCCTCTAGATGGAAGCATTTGCTCCAGTTACAGGCTCAATTGCACTAAACAGCTGACTCACTGTAAATAAAACCAATAGCAGCACTAGCATTCATAGGGCAGATTTTTTTTTTAATTAAACAAAGAGCTTAAACCAACATTGCACTGTGAGGATGACTAATCATTTTTTACGCATACTTAATATAGAGTATATGGGCAAAACTTTGAGATACCTGACCATCACACTAGTACGTTTCAAACATCCCATTCCAGGTTTAGTCCCCACTTTCCTTTTACAATAACCTCCACTTTTCTAGTCTGATTTTGAAGAGTTACTATGGAGATTCACACTCATATAGATACAAGAGCATTAGGTTGGGCCCTAATGTCAGTTGTGGATGTCTGGGATGCAGTCCAGAAAGCCTAGGGCATTGTCATGCTGGAACAGGTTTGGGCTAGACATTTTGGCTCCAGTGAGAGGTCATTTTAACACTACAGCATACAGGTATAAAATAAATCTGAGCAACAACATGCTTCCAACTTTGACAACAGTTTCGGGAAGGTTCACATATAATCAGGTAGCCATAAAACTGGTCAAATAGTGTATAATATTGCATAATTATTAACATGAGAACTGAAAAGCTTTGTCTTGGTGAATTGTGAAGAATTAGTAATGTCAGAAGCAGAGGTGTAACAAATTTCCCCTGAGAAACATTTATACCTGGACCAGTACAGATCCTGTTATGAAACTTTATATGTGTGCTAACATTGTTCACTAATATTCTACTACCTTATTTCTGTGAAATAAATATCCTGTGATATACTGGAGATAAGCCAAGGTAGCCCTGATGGATTTTGGAAAACAACTCTCTTTACTTCTGACCTTCCTCTGGTGCTTGGCAAGTTTTCAAAAGAGAAGTGAAAGGCATTATTTGTAGAGAGTCCTCATGATTTGTTTCTAGAGTCGCTTCCCTGGAACCAGGAGGTTCTAAAGAACAGCTCAAGAGTTGGCAGCACAGATAGACATCAGTTTTAGAATTATAACATGCAATCTTCTGCAAACATCCAGAAAAATGCAAAACACCTATACTCAACATCTATATTCAAACAGATTATGATGTAGTCATTGAAGGTCAGACATTACTAGATTTGTAAGCACTATACATCCTCATTTAGTTTGTACCTGTACAAAAAAAAATCTATCTCCAAAAATGTACCTTGAGAATATTTCATGATAAAAATCCAACAAATCTTACTTGCTGAAGGAATTCTGTGCCAGAAACACAAGAAAACATCATTATTAGTAATGAAGTGTAAATCTGTTTAAAGACCTATAAACAGTCATCATGCAAATCATGCACATTTACCTCAATCTTTATTAGAAGCACTTTTGCATATTAAGTCCTAAGTGGAACTGTTCTTAGATTTGATTTATAGAACATTTGAGGAACAACTCTGCATTTTTAACCAATTTCTACCTTCCTCAAACCATGCATCAGCTCTGATGTGCCATCTCACTCATGTGAACTTTCACTCTAGTTAGGAAATTGAAAAAACTTAAAAATGCCCTGAATGATCAGGAGGTGATGTAATCATCTGCATGCCAACAGACAGCAAATTATTCAGGTTCTAGTTCTTCTGTACCGTCAGTCATGTGTGGTTGTGCAAGCTTCAGTTGTTCTATTCACAGATGTTACTGTTTCCCTAAAACCAACCTGTTCTTTTTTGCTTTGTTTGTTTTTTTTTAGCATTGATGCAATGTAGCTAAGACATTAAGTCGAACGTAGGTTGATGCTTTTCTGTCAATGACTGATGCTGTATCATACAGTTATGCAATGTGCGAGGTGAAGTGGTGAGCAGAGTATTAACATGTGCTGCCTAACCAGAAGCATATTGAGGCCGTGCTGCATAATTAGAAGGCAGGCCAAGACACAGCTTATCTGAGGCACGTGAGACAAAATGTGGCAGATTACATGAGGGCTTGTTGCAGATTGTTGCAGTGGTTTAAAAGTCACTAGGTTCAAAATCATGTGATAGGATTGAATCAAATCTTAAAATAAGCATTTGACCTAAGCTAGCTTATGTGTTGACATGCTGTTTGTTCTAACTAGTACACAGTCTAGCTTGCACCAACTGTCTTAGAAAAAACACAACTTTCTTTAATTTTTTTTCTCTTTAGATTTCCACTGTTGCTGTATATGTAAAATTGTATAATTTGATGCTTAGAACCATGCATAATAAAGTAAAACCTAAAATAAAGTTTAAAAAAAGGACATCATCCATGGTTCCGAGGTTGTGTGGAGATCATTGGGTGGAGAAGTACTTGGCGGCGTTCCCTGCACTGACCTTTTGATTCATAGAGATCTGAGCTTTTGTTATAGCTGGAAATATTGTGATACAGTTAGGACAAGGCGTTCTAAGTGTTTCTTGAAGATTCTCTTGTCCTAAATGATTTGGACATGTCCATCATCCTACCCCAACAGGCCCGGGTAGAACAAACATCTGATCATCATGGCCTGAAGAGTTCATGAATTTGCTCTGATTTTTAAAATCAATGTTTTAGAAATTTCTGAAATTAAACAAGATGCATCCACAGGGCGCATAAACCTTTGCCTATTTTAAAGATGATGATGATGAGGATGATGGCAATAATCCTCATCATTGAAAAAAGTCCAATAGTGGAAATATTGTCACCTATTGTAGGATAACTGTCATATTCTAATCTCATGGTGAATTAAAATGTTTTGCATGCTATATTCAGCATATTCATATCCAATCTTTGAATAGGAAAGAGAATAGGCAAATAGATAGTCATTGTGTACTGTAGGAGGGACCACTGATTCAAGATAACAGTTTGCTGTTGTTACTTGCCAATGTAAAGTATCTAACCCTAACCTCTTGCAAATAAAGCACTAGTACCATAGGAAACTGTGTACACCTCATGATATGGCAAACCTATGATCAAAGATTTAGTTTCAGGAAGCCACCGTTCATAAACACCAATAACATCCTTTACCATTAACTTCTTTCACCTAAAAACAAACTTCCTTGTGCTGTATCTATACATCACATCAACTCAAAACTCCTAAGCTCAAGAGGACTCAATGTTCCTAAAAAACAACAGGTCAAGTTCAAGTGCCAAATTCACTAACAATGAAAATTTTTTGTCGTAATCAAATGTAGTTTATCATTGTGGCAGTGTGTTCACTTTTTACACAATTAGAGCTTAAACTATGTAAGCAGCCTAACCTGTAACGAAGGTTTTACCACGAGTGATTTAAGTTATATTGCTCAGACATGTGCTCATTCGGAAAGTTTAACTGATTTATTAGAAATGTTTTGTTCAGTTCATCCCTGCATATCACGCAAATGTGTTGTGATGTACAAGGACAGGCCACTTTTGGCAGTTACTATGGAATAACAACTCTGAGTCATCCTGAAGTTTACAGAGTTTCAGGTTTTGGAGCTTGAGATTTGGGATTGGTTAATATACTAAATAACTGAACTTATGAATCACTGTTTAGCTTGTCCTTCCAGTTCACTAACTTGTCAGGACATTTGTTATAAAGAATGTAGAATAGTGCAGGGAAAAAAGGCCATTGCTTTGATAATCATGAGAGAAACCTCCAGGCATGAGATATGAAAGATATAAAAATCTCAGTGGATGTAATAATATAAAATTTTACTGCATTAGAAACATACTTGTCTGTTGGCAAGTAACTAAACAAGAAAAAAAAAAAACTCTCTGAAGGGAAATGGAAAAATAGTGAGCAACTGATGGGACTCCTTCCCACTGATAATGTGTACAAATTTAACCTACCTAAAATAAGGTTTTTCTTTTGCACCGTCTTTCAGTATCGCCAAAACATGGTATGAGCGCTAAAAAGTCTCACTAGGAGAAAAAGCGCATTTTCAGATACGATCATATAACACCGTTTTTCATAATCCTTAATGCATAATTCATAATTACACAAACTTTATAATACTTTATCTCCTGATCCTTCATTTTTGTAAATATGCATACACATTCATATTTTTATCAGATAAAAAGAAACATTTGCTAAATACAATTTCATGCCCTTTGATATAGTGTCTGTAACTTTGAATTAAAAATTTTCAGTGATATTAATTATTATTCAGATGAAACAGCCAATTTAGATTTTATGTGAAAATATCTAAACCTGAACAAATTGTCCTCAAATAGTAATTGTTATTTCCTATTAGCTTACACCTAGAAAGGTTGTAAAATGGGTACAATTTCCTTCAAACTTTGTTTTTTAATTAGGACAATGATAATGCTGAAATGCAAATTATTTATAAAAAACTGGCAATTATGAACTTTCTGGCTTACATAAAGTCATAACAAGACCAACATTATAAAACGAAAACATATTTATTTTTAAATTGCACAAAACAGTTTAAAAATGAGTCGTTTTACTTCAAATTGCTGCAAATTGCTTTCACGTATTAGAGTCCAAATGTAATTACCCACCATGTTTTCGTTGTATGCACCTTAGTAGCTGCGTTCAAAGTCAAGAATGTTTTGATGGAAGCGTTCACCTTGTTCCTTTTTGTACACACTCCTGTTGTCTATAAATCTGTCAAGATGAGCGTTGAGTATATGCACTTTGAGGGATATTATGAAGCCCATTTTGCAGAAGTTTTGCACCATGGTGTCTACAAGTTTTGCATCATTTTCGGCTTTGTGATTTCCAAGGAATCCTCGAACCACTGCAACAAAGCTGTTCCATGCAGCTTTTTGTGTCCTGGTAAGCTTCTTAGGATATTCCATGCACTCTATTATCTTCTTTATTTGTGGGCCTATGAAAATCTGTGCTTTCACTTTAGTCTCCGAAAGTTTTGGGAAAAATTCCTGAAGGTACTTAAAGGCTGCAGATTCTTTATCAAGTGCTCTGATAAACTGTTTCATCAAGCCTAATTTTATCTGCAATGGTGAAAGCAATACTTTTCGTGGTTCTACCAGTGGCTGCCATTTGACATTGTTTCTGCACACATTGAACGCAGTTTGCTCTGGCCAGTCTCACTTATAGTAGTGTACCGCAGTGTCCCTGCTGTCCCATAGGCAAACATTGCATGGATGCTCGGTGAAGCCGCCTAGGAGACCCATTAGGAATGCCACCATTTTGAAGTCTCTGATCACCTCCCAGCGGTAGTCTTCATACTTCAAAGCATCTAATCAAGATTTTAACACTGCTGTATTCCTCTTTAAGCTGCACCAAGTAAACCTGTGGAAGAGATGTATGCCTGCTTCTGTTATGAAGCTGCACAGCTTTAGGGTCCTACAGTACTTAAACTGTCAATGAAGAGGCACCACTCATTTGGGTTACAGGAAATTCAAATTACAGGAGCAAAGCTCATCCTGATGGCTGAAGAAGCTTGAAAAATACTTGTGATGCTTTATCTGATCTTCTACATGCACACTTTCATCTAGGTCAGCTTTGGACTTTGTGAGACCAAGATTTTGGTCTCCCACCAAGTCGTTGTGGGCTATCTGGTTGGGGTAGTATGGTTTTCCCCTTTCTACTGCATCTCTGTAATCTGGATCAACAACTTCTTCTAAAGTGTTGCTTTCTTCTAAAGACAGCTGATCTCTTCTATTGGAGAAGTAGGCAAGTGGAGCTCTGTGATGTGTGACACTGGGGCGATGGATGATGGAATGTCTGGATGTATGATAGCAAGTGCCTTCTTCCCTCACTTACATTTTGAAATGTCGACCATGCAAAAAAATCAGTTGCGTCATGAAAATTCTGGAAACTTCTAAAAACTTCTGCAAAATTATACTTCAGCAGCTCATCGCTGAATTTAATGGGAATTTTAAAACAGTTTTAAAGAGTTTTAAAAAATCGTTGATCAGGTTACAAAAGCAAAGTTTAAGCAGAATTTATAGATTTTATTTTTTCCGTTTCTATGCAGATACAATTAGGAAATAACACTTTCAGACCAAAGACAAGAAAAAGTCAACAATTTTGTTACATTGTGGACATTAACACTCCATAACTGTTAAGCCCAGAGGTTAACCAAACTGATATTCTAAAGCCGAATAAGTGGGAATATGAAGAGAAACTTATAAACTTGGCTACATAGTACTGGTAATAATTTTAAACAATTTTCAACCCTGTTAATTACACTAATGGTCAGTTCCACCAGTTGCAGAAGGATTTGTATTGGCAGAGCAAAATAAACGATTAAATAAAGAAATAAAGCATTATCTGTTTATAATAATTTGTGTTTTTGGAACTTTTACATAAAAGCAATATCACACCCGCGCGGGGCCATTATATGCTTAATGTTAATGTACTTAACCCCATTTATGTTTTTTTTTTTATTTGATGCCTGGACATTTGAAGAATTTAAATTCACTGGAACTGTATTAAATATACATTATTTGTGTTTAAAAATTTAATAGTAGTGTGTCTTAAGGTATCCAAAGTACCAAGCTTACCTGTATTTCCACTTATTGTAGTGATTTGCAATTAAATTTGAAGTCATTATACATTATAGTCATTTTGTGATGAAGTAGTGACAGGTTTGTATATTATTGAATTGACATAGATGAATGCTGTAGAAGGAGTTAATCTGCACAGAAGAAATTATAGTCTTACTGAGCAAGCGATAAAAGCAATCCAGCTTTTCCTGCCAACTAAAATGATTAGAGACTGCCACTTAACCACGGATATACTGTATGAAGCCAAAGGAATGCATCATCAAGAACAATGATAATTTCAAACAGGTTTCATAAAGTTAAGCTTTTCAATACATGAAACCTACATGATTATCTAAAAAGTACTAATATTCCAATTATATACAATAATTATATAAAATATCCACTTATATATAATTTCCACTTTTGGGCCATTACAGGAGTTCCTGGGAGGCCAGGGTCTCAGACGATTAAGGCTCCGGCCTACTGAGAAAACGTTTTACCTGGAAGGTATTAGAACCCAAGTGAAACACTGGGATAAGTGCATTAGTGTAAGCAGAGGACTAACGGTTTGCTGTCAAAGTCCCACTTTGACTCATATATTCACAAAAATGTGACTTTATAATAGTCCCTGTAACATAGTTAATAATATGATGTTCTGAAATAGTTTTGGCATTATGACATTAAATGTGTAAGCTCACTGGAGTCGTAAGTGTAGAATCAACATCAATAACATAATAACAGTAAAACAATAAAAATAATTATTCCTACGTTCGAACATTAGCTGGTACTACCACTATAATATGTCTGGAATAATTCTAACAGTAAGTACCTGTTTTATTTCCCTTCACTATGTAAGGAGACAAGAATACACATCTGGCATGTCATGCTGAACAGATTCACAAATGTCTTCTCTCGAAATCAAACTGCATGCTATTACACATACACAGTGTTTCAGTTTTCAGCTTTTACATGCAGCTGGACTTTTTAGGGATTTTATTTAGAGAACTGTTTCTCATTTATGTAGACAGTAAGTATTTTTTTTAAAAGTGTACTGTATACATGTGGCAATCAAAACAGATGTCGCCATGATGTTCATCCAAACCAAGCTCCACAAAATAAACTGACATTTCAAGAGGCTGTGGTTTCTAGCTTGCTGGCTTTCATGCATCTAAACCAGTCCTAAAATAGGTTGTGAATTTCTTTCTCAGACTGAAAATGACCAACTTGTGTCCTGGTAGATGAGTGCATTATGCAGTCTGACTGATAGCTAGAGGACTCAAATACTTGAAAAAAAAAAAAAAGAAGCTTTTCCATTGCAGTTTTCCCAGTGTTTCACCCTGTACCATTTAAAATGTGCTAATAACAGTGCTGTCACAGTACAGCTGTTACATTTAACAGTGGGAGGAAATAAGTCAAGAATTTGACCGTAGTAAAACTGAAGCTTGCATGCATTCTCCATGAGATGCTTCAAAGATTTGAGATGCACTGTGATTTATGGAATTGTTTAATATCTACCTGTTTCAGTGTTAATGAAAGAAATGCAGATGAGGAACTATGAAATTGCATGTGATTAGGGAACTGTGTGGTGGAATATCAGGAATTTTGAGTATTGCTCCCTAAAGAAGAGGGCCAGATCCCTCAACAGCTGTTCTCCTTTTAGTGTCAGGCCACAGCTGCAGGCTGCTGAATAGAACCTTTCCATCTAAAAAAAAAAAAAAAAAGGATTTTTGAGCATGTCCAACACAAGTCAGGACGTATACAGTAACAATCTGCATGTTTGTGTTTTATTGAGTGTCTTCAGTAATGTTTTAATGAGTTCTATGTAGGTTGATTCTTGTACTTAACTTTTATTTTTACCATTTTATTTTTACACTTTATTAGACAACACACGCATACTGTAAAATACTGTATATATCCAAACCTTCATATACACTACCGTTCAAAAGTTTGGGGTCACTTGCAGATTTCTTTGTTTTTGTTTAGTGATTTATTTTCTACATTC
>JAQMYG010000035.1:24137897-24158502 GCA_030014215.1 Clariallabes teugelsi | reverse complement strand
TTTGATTGTGTAAAGCTGCTTTGCGACAATGACAATTTTTAAAAGCGCTATACAAATAAAATTGAATTGAATTGAATTGAATTGAAATTTGTCATTTGTAGTGTAAAATTTTTGGGAGGAAGAAAAGGGTTGATTGCATTAGTGTAGTTGTTTAGTCTTTCAGCTGCTCCTGCTAAGGGATTGCCACAGTGGACCAACTGATTGGACAACAATTTGGCACAGGTTTGTTGCCATTCCTGATGCAACCCTCCCGTTTTATCCGGGCTTGGGATCGGCACCGCATCCAGTGGATAAAAATTGAACCCAGGCCTTCCGCAACAATGCCCCTGCTTGATTACATCAGTTACTGCAAAAAAAACCACACTAACAATAAAAAAACACAACAGTAGCAGACATGGTAATGCTAGTGGTCAGAATAGCAACAGTTGCACAGCTGCCGATATACACAGGACAATGTCGTTTGGAACACTAACTTATGAAGGTTGGTGCTCCCTGTGTCTGTGCGTGCAACATTGTGCGGCCATCTGTCGGAGTGTTACAAAACTAATCTCAAAACTTTTTGATACCACCTCGTAAGCTTTTGACTTTCAATAAGCGAGTCTTGATTTGCTTTTTTTCCCCTTAGGTAATTAATTTTTTACCTTAAAAAAACCCCAAGCGGCATAGATTTGTGACAACAACACAGCTTTGGTCACTGATGATTAAAAATATATATATAATTGCTTATTCAAGATTCAAGATTCAAAGACCTTTATTAATCCCAGAGGGAAATTGCTCTTGGTTATACAGTTGCTCAGATTAATTTACCGGAAAGCAAGAAAAAGTTAAGGTGGGGGGGGGGTGTATATATTAGACAGGAAAATAAAATTAAAGAAATAGAAATGTAAAATTCAACAGAAAATTTAAGTGTGTTATAATCAGATATTGCACTTAGAACATTGAGTTGTGTGAACAGAAGTGTCAAAGTGTAAAATGTAAATATATTATATGTAAATTATATGGAAGCCTTGCCAGTGTGTGTTAATGGAGAGGCTTCAGACATCAAACTTTTTCACAGTTTTCAGCTTGTTAAGTAGAACAAAAGTTATCTTTACTTATAAAAAAAAATAAACATGTAAATTACCACTACCACAATATGGTGATAAAAATTAAATAATCCAAATAATACAATAATACACATTAAAAATTTACAACTTTGAGCATATAATTAAAAATGAGCATATTATAATTTTTTATTAGTCATAGACACAACCAAAATCAAGCAGAAAAACACATGATCATGTGTATCTGTGTTATTTTCTTGCCTATATGACCTAGTTCTTTTATTTTTGCTGGTGTACTGTACTTCGCCCATTTTAAGCGGTGAATGTTCTTTCCTGCAATTGCATTCAATTCAATGTCAATCTTTCATTTTCAGTAAGCAGTTTATCCTGTTCATTGTAACAGTGGATCCAGAGTCTCTCCCAGGCGTGAGACGGGAATACACGCTGAATAGACCTCCTATCCTTAGCAGGACACTTACACATGCGCACACACATTCACACCTAGGGGTGATTGATTCGTTGAATATTCTGCCTGCTAACTGACATGTTTTAGGCAGAGAAGCCTATGTACTTAATTACCCTTGGAAAAAGCACTCAATAAACTGACCTGATTAGCACTATTTCTTTTTCTAATGCTTTTTCTTTTTTCTAATCCCTCTGGGATTTTTTTTTACTCATGTTATTGCCTTTTTTTAGGAAACAATTGGTCATTTTATTGGTTTAGAACAACTTTTGTCTAACCAAGGCTACACAAGGTAATTTTACCCAAAACCTGCCAAGAAGACAATAGGGAATTTGAGGATTTTTTTCTTGACTGCAACGGAATAATACGATTGCATAAATACCTAGATATGGTTACAAATATAGATAGAATGTACAATTATGCAAGAACATAAAGCAACATGCTTTTGAAATGCATTTAGATCTTTTTCTTTTTAACACAGTTCATATAGAAGATAACTCTATGCAGAACCTACATTTATAATATGGGCATTAATAAAGAAATGATTTTTGTTTTTCATTCTAACATTAAAGATCGAAATTTATGTAAAGATTTAAACATTATCAGTAACAAACTACACTCACCTCAGTGCACACAGAGATGATACTAAAGCAGAACTAATTTTTTTTTACACCATCAGTGAAGACATAAACACAGACAGGTTTTTTTTTTTTGCCTGCAGGTTTAACAACACATTTTTTGTTTCAGATATGAGTTGCCATGACTGTGACTTTCCTGTTAAAAGTGGAGTAGAATAATCTCTCATACCCCCAGTGAGTCCAAGAACAATGACTCCTAATTGTGATTTGTTGGTTACCTTCTCTGCGATGGATTGGCACCCTGTCCAGGGTGTACCCCACCTCGTGCCCGAAGCTTCCTGGGATAGGCTCCAGGTCCCCCGCGACCCTGAATACAGGATAAAGCGGTATAGAAGATGAATGAATGAATGAATGGTTACCTTCTGGTTGTCACATTGTGAATTTCTTCAGGATTTCAGGATATTATACAACAGTTAGTTCTGACAGAGCAATTGGCAAAATATTACCAGTAAGAACTCTTTTTAATTATATAAACTTTGGCCGTCAGTTCCACCAGTCACGGTTAGTTAGTTCTGGCAGTCAGGGAAGGGTATGTGTTGGTGGAACAAAATAACTGGTGAAATATAAAAATTAATCTGTTGATAATAAATTGAATATCAGCACGATTGTGATGCAGTTGTAGGCATAAGGGCACTGCCCAGATGTTCTACTCAACAACATAACCTTTGGTGTGATATGGCTTTAATACAACTTATCATGATTGGAGTCAGAATTTGGTTCTAACTGCTATTTGATTATTGCTGCTGACCATTTTGGCTTCATGGCCACAATTCACTCATCGTCTAATCTACTTCCAGCATGATAACACGCTATGTCACACAGCAATAAGCCATCTCAAACTGGTGTTCTTCTGAATGCAGTAGTACACTTTCAGGATGTAAGAGAATGTGAGAATGGCAGCATGCACATGAATGTGCATGGCAGAATTGCATGAGGCAGTAATAGCAACATGCACCAGGATCTCAAATGGACATTTTCAACACTTTGGAACCCATGCAATGAATTCAATTCAATTCAATTCAATTTTATCTGTATAGCGCTTTTAACAATTTGCATTGTGGCAAAGCAGCTTTGCACAATCCAAAGAATTATTTAAATTTGTATGAAATGTGAATGTGTATGAATCAAAATGATATGATTGTCTCTGATGAGCAACCCTAGGACGACGGCGACAGTGGCAAGGAAAAAATCCCAGAGATGGCAGTAGGAAAAAATCTTGAGAGGAACCAGACTCAACAGAGAACCCATCCTCATTTGGGTAAAAGCAGATAGCAGGGATCGATCTGCACTTATACTGTGTGTTAGGAGGCTGGAAGTTCAGTATAACAGGAGATGTGTTTAAGTTAATATGAAGACTTGAGGCAGTTTTGAGAGAAAAGACGAAACCCAGTATTAGTGTAGTATTACTAACAAAGTGCTCAGTGGCTGTAGTTGTGGTCTTTGCATGGACCCCAGTTGTGGTCTACAAATTGAAATGTGTGATTGAGGTGATTTGGTGGGGTGGGCTTTAAAAACAGCTCCCACACAGTTATGAGTTCAGTTTCCAAGACTGCAAGAAATCTGCATCAAATGAAATCATTTATTTTTCAATGAAATCACTTTTATTGGGTTTTCTTCTAAAAATGACCCATACAACATTTGAGCAGCATATTATTTCCTGGTAACTCTGTGTTCTTTCTACTGTTCAACAGCACTAATGCCAAAGCTTTTATCTAAATCTACAGTATGTATGCTATCATAATTTTGGACAATACTAGTTTAATATCAACTGAGCTATAAATTTATATTAACTATATGTAACCTGCAGTTTGCATTGAATCTAATACCTCATAAATTCATAAAAATTTAAAATAAAGTTTAAAATAAAATCATTCTTTAATTTTTATTTTAAAAGGTTTATTTTATTTGGTAACTCTGGGAAACCCCTGCCCCAAAATTATGGGTACTGCTACTACTGGTGTGCAGAGTAAATAAAAATTCAAAATTTAAGAGTCATGTGCACATTAAAACATGCACTTACAATGAAACCCTTCCTCTGCATGCCTTCTGATAAACAACCAATAATGTACAGATGGAGTTATAAAATGGTTGGAAATTTCACAGTGAGACGGTGTGTACATGTAGAGTGTGATGTACAGGGTAGCTGTTAAGGGCAGTTCTTCTTAATTTTATTTGGCATCATATGAAGTCAGTAGTCTATTGGAATTGACCCAGAACAATTATTGCACTAAAGGAGGACATTGTATCTGCATGGAACATCGGTTCTAATTCATTTAAAAAATGACTATTGCACTACAGCCTACCTACCTCACTTTAGCAAAAGTTCAGAACTTGTAGCACATTTCATGTCATATTTGTAATATAGAGGTTGGCTCTATTCCAATGAATAGTGGCAGTATTATTTTATTGTGTTTTATTGTATTATGTTGTCAGATTGCAAAAATATTGTAGAAGATGGTGTTAACACCCCTGCCCCTCACTTATATGGTAATTTATATTAATAAAAGAAAGTTTTTGTTTGTCTAACCATAACCCTTGGTATCTATATGTGGCATACATACTGGGTGGACAGAATTTTATAAAACCATTGCAGTATTTAGATATTTGCCTAAAATTAAACCTGTATCATAAATAAAATCAAAATGTTAAGTAGAATTGAGGTTATGAGCAGTTATGTGCCAGATTTTGTCACAGCATCACACAAAACTGGCTGAAATAACAGCATTGAAGTGGTATAAGTGAATTTTAATGTGCTGGAGTAGATTTTTTATCCAATATACCTTTTTTTGATTTCGCATTTGTGATTCTCTCTCTTGCATTTTCGATTTCTCATTTGTGATTACAAACAGGGAGTGTATTCGGCTGAAGATGATCAGTTAGTGCAAACAAGGTGTAAGCATAAACTTTTCTATATCCTCTCTTTCCCATTAATTGCAATAAGATAAAATGTCAGTAGATTCACAATCTTGAATTTGAAACCAATATAATTTTGACGCACCAAACAAAAATTTGTGAAATTACAATTTTAAAACTTAGCAATTTATTTCTAGCTTTAACCTTTAAACACATACTCTATTCCCAATAACGACGGGTACTTCAGCTAGTGCTTCCTATCGCTTGCTGCAACTCTTTTGTTTCCCCGGATTTCTATACAACATGCAAAAGGCTTTGATGTTGTTAGACTCAGGAAATGGATTAGTGCTTCTTTTTTTTTGTATATAAACCACAGAGAACACTCAGACTCCTCATGCTGGCAGGTAAAAATATAGAGGTATGGCAGATACTAAGTGATTCTTCCCTCATTATAAACCTAATGAGATTTTCTTTATTAAGTTAAGTTATATTTTTTATATATTAAGTAACTTAAACTTATGTTTAGTCTGCTGTAAGTTTAGTCTGCTGTATGTTTAGTCTGAAGTTATGTCTGCTGTAAGTTTTTAGTTAATTGTAGAATTCGAGCAACAATTTATTTATGGTTATGTTAGGAGCATGTGGAAACGTTGGATATGGTGTAAGCCAAAATAATTAGATAAATAATTACTTCTTTCCATAGTGATTTAGAATGTGTGCTTAACTCTTGGTTACACAGCTCTACAGTTTAAAATAAATCCTTCAGTACTTCAGTACACTTGTAAATATGATACTGGCAGATATTTTGTTGCTGCTTGATTTAATATATCAATACTCATTAATTAATAAAATTTAAAAAGCTGCAGACACTAAACTTCAGCATTACCAGTTGTATAGTGTAACTTGTTATGACTTGGCAACCAATATCCCATGCTGAAGACCTGTAGAGAGATAGTACTGAGGAGTTTGGGGAGTTGCTGATGCAACACAACTCCTAAAACACCCTTCCTCCAACCATCTGCTCTCCTGCTGGGGGGCAGCTTGTGGGCTTGCCACTTGGTCTCCATGGCAACACCCGTATTTCCCATTTCCCCAATAATCTGAAGTGTGCTACCAGGTCTTACACACATTTTGCTTGTAGTTTCACTATAGCTAGTGGAGCAGAGGGAAGGACAGGGCAGTTAAGTCTGCTTGGTGCAATAAGATACTCATGGTTGAACCGTTTGCTCCACCCACTACTGGGGATAAAGTCAAGTAGAAGAGCTGAACTCTGCCCAACCCCCACTGCCTCGTACCCCTGCCCCCCAAACACTCCCTCTTACACACTAAACAAAGCAAAGGTGGGAAACGTACCCTTTTGTCTGGCAAGGTCTGGTCAGTTTCTGCTTTACATAGACAAAGACATTTTTAAATACATGGAACATATTGATCATACATTTCATGTGTATGCAATTAAGCTTATATTTTGTGCAGTGTGTATTTTTATTTGAGAATTCTAAAAATCCAAGCCTGTCTAAACCATATAGTTCTAAGCAACTAGTTAGAAAATATGAAATAAAAATATAGTTTTTATATAACATTAAGAATTGCTACAATGAAATACATTGAGAAAGAAAGCATAACGATTGCACCTGTTCTTTGTTTCTGACCAGAGAATTTAACTGAAAGAAATGTGGTTTGTGATGTTAGTTAATTACTGTAGCACACACACTCGCACACTGACACAGTAAGGCAGGCAGATGTTTTTTGTTCATGTGCAATCAATGAATTACCTGGCCTCCAGAAAATTACTTTGGAGGTTTGTCTGTGGTGCCTGCATACAGCAGATGTTTTGAGTATGGAAGTCTGTTTTCTTGTTGAAACCAGCATGGGTAGCAATAAAAGTACCACAAACCAGACCACACTATTTGCTATTTAGGTATATTTGTGTGCCACAGAGTCCTTGCAAAACCTTGCACAAAAATGTGTTAGCAGGCTCATTCAAGGAGCCTTGTATTGTCTATTCAATTTTTGGCGGTATGTTGTCAATAACCAGAGGAACTTCATGCATTAAATACTAACACAAGAACGTATTGTATTGTGATTCAAGAATGTGCTAGCATTTGTTGTAGTTGTTCTCGGAAAGTCTCTCCCCTGTACTTCTAGTTATTTCCCAGCATGGCACACACTTTTTCATAATTATATTTCTACTTATAATAATAAGAAAATAAGAAATTACTTTACTAAAATCATAGATGTCCTTATGGCAAACCTTCATTGATATCATTAAAGTTCTTAAACTAAAAGCTGTGACATAACATCATAATTCACTGGCTTACAACAACAACAACATAAGTATAATAATAATAATAATAATTATTATTATTATTATTATTATTATTATTATTATTATTATTATTATTGTTGTTGTTGTTGTTGATGATGATGATGATGATGTTTGTTGTTGTTAGGAAGTGTATTATGATGTTATGTCCCAGCTTTTAGAGGTTTAATAATAATAATAATAATAATAATAATTATTATTATTATTATTATTATTATTATTATTATTATTATTTGACTGCATTATAAAAATTTAAAGTAAAAAAGAAAGTTATGTTTAATAATGAAAGTAAGAGCGTTTCCATACTCACAGGACTGGGACAAAATAGCTGTGTCTCCATATGAAAACCACTTGAACCACTGAAACTAATCAGAAAAAAAGCCTTGCATTTTTAGGGAGCATAAAAATGGACACTGGAGCGATGGAAAAAGGTCATATGGGCTGATGAGTTCAGACTGATCCTATTCCAGACTGATGAGTGCATTAGTGTCAGGACATGAAGCGATGCGTCCTTAATGCATATTACCCACTGTACAAGCCTGTACTGTGTTATGATTTGGGGTTGCTTCATTTGGTCAGGTCTAGGCTCAGCAATGCTATGAATCAATAAAAAATAATCAATCAATAGAATGACCAGGTTATCACATCTATCTTTTTTCCCCTGATGGCACAGGCATATTCCAAGACTCAAATTGTGAAAGCGTGGTTCTGGGGGCATCAAAAATAATTTTCACACTTGAATTGTTTTTTTTTACCAAGCAGTGCATATTTATGTTCAGTCACATAAACTTCAGCAGCTGGCTTATTATTTTTTTTAAAAAGTGTACTCTTCTTTGTTGAGGCTTGTAACTTCATTAAGTTCCTGCCAAATTTAAAATACTTTCATGGAAATAAAAAAGCAAAAGTTGAGCAGCATTAGCAATCAATTTAAAAAGTACATGGCCAGCCAGAAATACCTATAGACTTATCTACCTGTCTATTGATATAGACAATACTTAGATTTGTGATTATTGTTAACAATAAGCTCGGAATTACCCAAACCTTTCCCAGCTAATAGATTCAAAATAATGTTCAAATTCATATTTGACTGAGGTTTACCATTAAAGCAGGGTCTATATGATATGCAAGAATTTCATAGAATCAGAATTTTTTTTTTCCACTAATGATATGCTGAAGTGTAAAGACAATTGTGTTTTACTGGTATGCTAATATCAGTATGAACTAGGTAATTAGTCCACCACTTATCAGGCTTTCAAAAGGTGAAGAAAAAACTGTAAGTTTATTCATTTCTCACATCTTCCTTTTAAGTGCAAATTATCATGAATTGTTTTAGTGATTTGAAAGTGACCAGGCTAACGGCCCATCAACCAAACATCATTTATTCAAATTAAGTCATTTACTTTTTTTTTTTTTTTTTTTTTTTTTTAAATATACAGAATAATAAACCTGGCTTTGTATGGCAAATTTTTACGATCCTGTGCCCTAGTGTTAGTGCACAATACTGAAAAACAACTCTGGAATGAAAAAAAAAAAAAAAAAACACCAGGAGCACAGAAGGAAGCCCTCCCCACCAGTCACTTCATTCTCTGAAAAAGTGCTGCCAAGGAAGGATCTCAAATATCAATGGCTTCCGAACACGTTTTTTCTACAGGAAGATAGGAAGTTGTTAGGAACATTTCGAATGGCCGCCACGTGCATCTGGTGTGTTGTAACAGCAACTTATTGTCCGGCGGTACAGCTGTATTTTAACAAGGGCCAAACTCTGGGGCAAAAAAAATTCCAAAAGTGCATATCATTGAACTCTGTTTACCTCTGACACACACACACACACACACACACACACACACACACACAATATTAAATAAGACATATGGTAGTAGGTAATTAAGAAACAACAATTTTAAAAAATAGTCAGTTGTTATTTTAAGACACAAAGTTCAGCTGCTCTGGAATAGTTCTTGCTTCTTTCTTGCATTTGCAATTGCAGTTCTTGCATTTATTTCTAAACCCATCATTCATGAAGACCATCCCAGAAAAGCAAGAGTTTCTAGCCTCAGAAATCACCATTTTAAAGCAGATTAAAGAGCTGTTATGAAGACTTTACAGAGCATATGCAACACACACATAACATAATGTTTACTTGCCCAATGAACATCAAGTACAAGGTACATGTAAGAATACATATATGTTTACCATTTTATCAGGTCCACATTTAGCTGATGTTTGTAATCATAACATTACTCGTAGCAACTGATAGCACCAATCTGTTGCAATGGACAGTCCATCACCTCATCTCTTCCATATTCATCAGTGAACAGCAACCAGCACTAATCAGATACAGTACAGTATCTGTATGATGGACTACATAACACTGGTATTTGTACAATGGAGAATATAACCCTGATAAAAAAAATTGTGTGTGGCACTGGAATAAATATCAGGTGACAGAGTGCTGTTACAGTGTTCAGGACAGTTCATTTAAGGCTGACTCATTTAAAACTTCTGAAAATTTTCAATAAAGTTTTAATCAACAGTGTCAGTAAGATGTAAAAATTGAGAGTAATCAACATTTCTGTACTTTTTAATTGTATGAGAAACTAAAAATAAACTTTATGAGACATTCAAGCTGTCACCATCACACAGACTAATAGTGGTGGTTGTATAATGGATCCTTTCCCATGCTGAATGGAGTGGGGAGGTGTAGCAGAATGGTCTCCATTGCATACCTGTATACCTGAGATGCACACTTATACTGTAGGTTCAACTGAAATAGATAGGTGGTGTATAGGAGGTGTATGAAATAGGAGGTGTACGGCATCTTTTGCTTACATTTAAGTTTTTTTTAAGTTTATTGATTATTTGTCATATATACATTACTGCATATCCCAGCATAACTGGGCTCAGAGCGCAGGTCAGGCCATGATACAGCCATGATACAGTGTCCCTGGAGCAGATAGGGTTAAGGGCCTTGCTCAAGGGCCCAACAGCAGCAACCTGACTGAGCTGGGGCTCGAACCTGCCGACCTTCCGATCAGTAACTCAGAGCCTTATCACACTGAGCCACCACTCCCCTTATCAATACATATGCAATTATGCATTCAAGCCAAGTGTCAAATCTACATGCTAGGAGTTTCAAATCTCTCCTCTGGTCTGTGGGTAGAGTTTGCATGTTCTTGTGCTTTGTTTGGGATACCTTTTACAGTCCAAAGATATGTGTAGGCTGATCCCAGGATCCAGGGATACACCCAGGGTACATCCTCAACAGGGTGCCAATCCATTACAGGACACACACACACAATGGGCAATTCGGGATCGCCAATTAACTTAATCTGCATGTCTTTGGCCACGCATAAATTCGAGGCAAGAATCGAACCCTCGACTGTGGAGGTGCGATGCCACAGCGCTGACCACTATGTCACTGATTAACCACTAAGCCATATTATAAACCGATTATTGGGATGAATGAAGGTAGTTAATGTCTTACAGCTATCTAACTTTGAACCGATGACAGATCACGTGAACCCATAACCCTCCTAACTAAAAGTATAACTCAAATTGAACACAATTAAAGTAACATATACTTGTACTGTATTAACCACTAGGCCACCGTGCCACCCTTGTACATGGGTGCCCTTGTTGGCACCCCAACCAGGATGTCTTGAGTTCCCCGAGATAGCCTCCATGCCCCTGTGACCCCACACAGGATGAGCAGTATGGGAAATGGATGCACTTCCATGGTTTGACACTTTCAGTAAAAGGGAATCAAATTGTGTGTCTTCGTCACTGCAATATCTTTCACTTTCTTAAAAGCATTTGTGCTTTTAAAGGATTTGGTGCATTACTGGACCTTTAAAAGTTAGACTTTTACCTTTTAAACTTAGACCTTTCTATGTAAAAGATGCATCAGAGGTGAATCTCTTCACCTACAAGGACAGGTACAGGTTAATAGCTTTTTTCCTTTTTTTTTAAAGAGTTGGCAATATGGGAAATGTGAAATGTGAAGGAGGACAGGTGGAGTTTCAGGCCATGTTTTGGGACCCTGGAGGTGGAAAGAGAGGAGGAAGGGATTGGGAAAGATAGAAAGAGGAGGGAGGAAGAGAAGGAGGAGGAGGAAAGGCAATTTGGTGCTCCTCTTTTGTCCGCGCTTATTTAGAGCCCCGTCGGCGCGACGCGGGGAGAAACATCACATGGACCTAATCTGAGCGCTTTAACGAGGACTGAGCGTTTGGTTGGAAGTTGGAGAGAGTAAACAATGTGGTAATTTTCTACACATTAGGCGAACAAAAAGAGAAACACCAAAGGAAAAGCGAGTGGAAGGAATCTTTTTGACGGTACGCTTCGTTTTATGGTAACCATACTGAGTTTTGCTAGCTTAGCTTTGAATTGTACTGGCGTTGAACAAGTTTACGTTAAAAAAAAAAAGCGTACGATACTTGAAACGACAGAGTCTCTTTGTCTCGGATTAGTCGATTATGTAAGTGAAAAAATGGCAGTTGTAATGAGGAGAAAATATTGAGGTGCAGTTGCGTGAAGGCGCGCGTTCATTCCTGAGGAGAGAACAATAGTAAAGTCGGCGTCCAGCAGCCGAGCGGTTTCTCTCAACCCTTTATTGTTATGTTTTATATATATATACACCGAAGAAACCTGGTTTATCTGAATCACCTATAGTAAATGTGTCGTTTATGTGGGGAAAAGTTTACTGTTTGGACATTTAAGACTAGAAGGATGAGTATGAAGTGTGTAAGCGGCGCGAGGCATGGAGAGAGAGAGGAGGCGACACGTTGCACGCCACATTTTCCTCCTAATGGAAGAAACATCTCAAATTTTTTAAAGGTTTTTCTATGATGTGCTCATTTTATCTTTCGTTTTTTAAAGTATCACGGTTTAAGACTTTTTTTTTTTTAATAAGTTGCGCAAACGGTGTCCCTATAAAATATATTTATAGACCAGCATTAAATAAGTGTATAAATAGACTGAACTGGCTTTACCGTTGGTGTTAAAAGACTGCGTCACAAAATTAATGTTTAACTATTTATTAAAATTTTTAAAAATAAATAAAGGTAATACATATGTGGTATTTGTCTGCCTATTTAGTTTAAGGTATCAGTTGTAGATATTCAGATATCAAACCCCGTTTTTATTTATTTTAATTTAAGTTAAAAGTGTGAATTTTATGTATACTTGACGAACTAAAAGGATAACGATAAAATTTTGTATCGATTTGAATCAGTTTTTTTAAAACCTCCTCTGTGTATGTGCTTATTGATGGAGGATTCACGAATCGTTATTCTGAGTCGACTCACAAGAATCACGAATCAAAAGAGTGTCAAAATGGCATCTTTACTTAATTAAGCTTTCAAAAAAAAAAAAAAATGCACCGTCATGCCTGTTTTGCAGAACCCCAAGTCTCAAAGTCACCGTGGTTATACCCTAGCAATTAAACCGGATTGTGGTGTATGTGGTTTATCCTCATGTAAATGATTCTGTTCTTGGTAGTAAAACTTTTTTTAAAAAATAGGGTTATGAATGAATTGACAGTGTACAATCTTAACTCTGTGATACACCAGGGGTCAGTTGTCAAATCTGGAGCTTGTTTTACTTTTCTGAGAGATTCGGTTTGATAAAACTTTGGTGAACTAAAGTTGCTCAACTTGGTAGTTTCAAAGAGTCAAATGGGAGTGAGTCATATTGGACACCAATACTTTGGACTTAGCCTTAGGGTTTTTGTTTGTTTGTTTTTGTTTTTTGCATCTTATAGCTGTATGTAACATTTTCTGTGCAACAGCAATGGGTCAGTGTTCAAGAGTTATAGCTTATAATTCCCAATTACAGGTGCTTTCCTTTTAATTAATCAAACAATAAAAAAAAGTGCATAAAAAGAAAAACACAACTCTGCCCTGCTTGACGGAATCGAGTCAGAGTGAGTCGTTCTGGATATGAGCACTTTGGGTTTGAGAGTTAACTACTCTCCCAGATGTGTCTCCCATTGCTGTCCTTTTCCTGTGGTGTGCACTGATAGTCATGGCTGTCCTGTCTGGGTTTAGCAGGACTCCTGTGTTGAAGGCTGAAAATCATAGATATTCAAAACAGCGCTTTCATTCCCTAGAGGAATTTGGGTTCAGAGAAAAGGCTGCAACTTCAGCCTCAAACGTATCAGTTACATGATTATAGATGACGTAAAAATCTTTTTAGCTCTTACTAAGGATTCCCCCCCCCCCCACTTTGCTTCTAAACTACATATTTGAGGCCTTTGGAGATTTTCTTCTTCTTCTTCTTTTTTTTTTAAGCAAGCCTAGCTCCTGATCAGTTGTTTTTGGGGAAACAGGATCAGTGCAATAAGTAATGCGATTCCTAGTTTATTGCCAGTCTTCTGTTCTGTACTTGTAGTTTTTGGGTCAGGTTTTAGCCCTATCAGACCTGATTCTCTTGATTCTTCATCAGGGCTTAAACTCATGGCAGTTATTTGTGGCACGTAAGCTCAGCTGAGCATGTAATGCTCCTGGATGAGTCGAGACAGACTCTGGCCCTCAGATATTTTAAATTACAGGGCACCAGCTGTGTTTGCTTGTCACAACTGGCTCTTTGTGCTTTTGGCACCAAATGGATGTCTTCCTAGCTCTACCTACAAATTGCCGTAGTTTGGTGCCTGTGTGTGGTGTTTCTGTTGGGCACGTGTGGTGTCGGGGCTCACAATGAGTTTCTCTGTGAAGACACTAGGCCTCTCATAAAACTTTCCACCATGCATGCTGCTCAAGTCATACTTTTACCCTTTTCCATCACACTGCCTGCAGCTATTTAAATTTTTCTTTCAGGCATTTAAAATAAACCCCTTGAGTTCCATATATAAACATGGATTCGCACCTTTAACTGTATTTAACTGTGTACTAAACAGCCTTCCAGACACTTTTTGCACCATTGTAATCAGCTTGCATTGTAGTCTCCTTATCCTTGCAGTCTGTCAGCCAGCCAAGGACTTATTCCGACATGCTGCTACATGCTCTATGAGATGAAGACATTCCTGCTTCTGGAATATTCTATAGCCTGGAGTGAGTCAAAAGCTTGCACGTGAAGGAACATAGCTGAAGTGTAACTGTTGACAAAAGGCTTAGGAATAGCTGTATTTGTAATGGGTGGATAGGGTGGACTTGACGTCTGGTCTTGGTTACACAAGCAGTTCAAATAGCCCTAGCCAATGTTTGCTAAGGTTTTCAGTTTCCTTGGTCATTCTGAATGTCATGCAAGTGTTAAGCCACTGACCCCTGTGTTATTGTCTTAAATCGTTTCACCTGGGCTTTAGAAGCTGTTTGGTTGAGTTGAGGAGCACTTCGCATAGACTTGTGTTTTTTTGACCCTGTACACCAGCCAAGTTTCTTTAAGTTTGTCTGCATGCTCTTTCAAAGCGTCTGGCTATTTGGAACTTTTTTTAGTGAGTAGGTGCTAACCCACATTGTTCAGAAGGCACTAAAAAAGGAAATGATGTGGGCAAAGGGCTGTTTCGTGCCATGGTTTGGCTACCGGTCAATGAGTTTCTTCACACATTTTATTAGATTTTTTATTTATCCTTTATTCCAAGATATGCTGTATAGACTCGATGCATTTGTTTGGAATTTTTTTTCGGCGTTCATTCCCAACATCAAATTCATTATTTTTTTTCTCTCTCAATTAAGAGTGAAATTATTTTTGGCTTTCTTCGTCTTGCCTCCTGTGTAACAAATGTCACTGGAAGGTTAAAGCAAATGCCACGAAATATAAGCAAAATAAACTTTAAGCTACTGTATTCATTTTAAGACATTGTGTGATATGTAGTGCCCTTCTAACTTTTTACAGTATCCTACTGGCGCCATCTAGTGGCAGAACACTAGATAACGTCACTTTAGCAAGTCTTAGTTCTGAACTTAGGTCTGAAATATTAAATCCTCAGCAGTATTACCCATTTCTTTTTGATATTGATATTTATATACATGTTTTTATTTGTAATGAAGAGTTTGAAAGATGTGGAGACCAGTCTTAAACTAAATCTGTGCTAGGTTGTGTGTTGCTATGAACATGTTCTAACTTTTTTTTTTTTCCTTTTTTTTTTTCCTTTTTTTTTTTTTAGAACTGACCAGCGTGCTGTATTAGCCACATCATGAGTTGGAGTTTTTTGACGCGTCTTTTGGAGGAGATCTCCAACCACTCCACGTTTGTAGGCAAAATTTGGCTCACACTGCTCATTGTATTTCGGATTGTACTTACCGTGGTGGGTGGTGAGTCAATATACTATGATGAACAGAGTAAGTTTGTATGCAACACGCATCAACCTGGTTGCGAAAACGTGTGCTACGATGCGTTTGCACCGCTCTCGCACGTAAGGTTCTGGGTGTTTCAGATCATCATGATTACCACACCCACTATTATGTACCTTGGCTTCGCTATGCACAAGATCGCACGCATGGACGACGACGAGTACGGGCCACGAGGTGGGCGCAAACGGATGCCTCTGGTAAAACGCAGTACCAATCGCGATTACGAGGAGGCCGAGGACAATGGTGAGGAAGACCCCATGATCACAGAGGAGATTGAGCCGGAAAAGGAAAAAGAAAAGGAGAAAGAAGGAAGGAAGAAACACGACGGACGGAGACGAATCAAGCGTGACGGCCTGATGAAGGTGTACGTGATGCAGCTTCTGTCACGTGTGGCCTTCGAGGTGGCTTTCCTGTTCGGCCAGTACGTGCTGTACGGGTTTGAAGTGTCGCCATCGTACGTGTGCACTCGTAGCCCATGCCCACACACAGTGGACTGCTTTGTGTCTCGTCCCACTGAGAAGACCATCTTCCTGCTCATTATGTATGCCGTAAGCGCCCTCTGTCTGCTGCTCACCGTGCTCGAGATCTTGCACCTGGGCATCAGCGGGATCCGTGATGCATTCCAACGTCGTGCACGCCGTCAACATCATCAAATAGCCTTGACCAACCAGAGGACAGCGGTCTGCCCACGTCACATACCTTCAGCACCGCCTGGCTACCACACAGCCCTGAAGAAGGATGGCAAGGGAGGTGCAAGTCTGCAATACAACCTCGGCGACTCGGGCCGCGAATCTCTGGGTGACGAGGCATCCTCACGGGAGCTGGACCGCCTTCGGAGACATCTGAAGCTAGCTCAGCAGCACCTGGACCTGGCGTACCAGAGTGAGGAGGGCAGCCCGGTGCGAAGCAGCAGTCCAGAGTCTAACGGCATAGCCGCCGAGCAGAACCGCCTCAACTTTGAGAAACAGGAGAAGCAAGCGAGCTCATGTGAGAAAGGTAAAGCTATTTAAAAAATAATTTCCCTAACAAAATTTTTGTAGCAACAGTTTTGCTTAGGTGTATGTGATGTGTACTAGCTAATCTTATTATTGCCTGATATCTAAATAATTTTATTTATTCGAAAATACAAGGTGATGATTAACTGTGCAACTTTTGAATGAACTGCTGTGTAACACTACAGTGCTGTTCTATGTATAGTAGGTAAATAATATAAATGTCCATCTTTAGTCCTGTCCTACATCTTGCAGTATTGTAGTTGTAGGTATTTAACATGTAAAAGGCAACAGTAAAAATATTAGTAAGACATTCATGTAGCATGGAGAGCTCTCTCTCTCTCTCTCTCTCTCTCTTGCACACACATCATCACAAAAGGTTGTATTGTCCGTTTAGACGTTTCTTTTTCTGTCTTTTAGGGAACAGAGCCTGAATCTCAAGTCAACAGTTTGCATCTGCCCTCTTTCCTCCCGAAACAACATGGAGGAAGGGCCGCTATCAAGATGGACGACTTAAGAGTGTGTAGGATTTTTTAGCAAGGCAACATGACACTGAGCACGCTGGTGAACTGTAAAGAACAGCCTGTGCAGTATTATGGCAGGTCCGAGCGTCTGCCTTTGACAAGAT
This sequence comes from Clariallabes teugelsi, assembly GCA_030014215.1. NCBI lineage: Eukaryota > Metazoa > Chordata > Actinopteri > Siluriformes > Clariidae > Clariallabes > Clariallabes teugelsi. Next base: position 24,141,280 of record JAQMYG010000035.1, on the reverse strand, counting down.
CTCGGCAGCCAGCACTATGCGGAGAAGTCTGCCTGACATTCCAAAGTTCCCAAGGGCCAATAAAACTTTTTCTTTCTGTAGCTGACTGAGCAGTTTTTGTATTTGTGTGTCCATTCTAGGAAAAGACTTTCCGTATGTTTAACACGCTTCTCAAGAAGTGTAAAGGGTTGCATCTCAAAAATGCCTTAATTTTTATTAATTGTTTTTTTTTTTTCTTTTTAAACTGGAGTTTACATATTTTGATTTCAATCCAAAAAGTAATGGATGAGCCAGTGTTAAATCTTACTTAATTTTTTTTTTTTTGGATAGTTTAGGTAGATGTGTAGAACAAAAGTAGGTTTTTGTGTTTTAAGTAGTGATTTGTCATTAGTAACTGCATGTATATGTGAACCAGTTTCAGCCAAGGGCTTGCTAAGGTCAAAGGTACAATATTGTTACTTGTTTAGTTTTGATTTGTTACATTGGGGAAGGTTTTATCTTCCAGTAGGACATATTCTAGGATTATATCAAAGGACCTGTGTGTTAAGTTCCCAAGATGGTGTTCTGGTCTTGGATCAGGTTTACAGACTCAAACTATGAGTTGTTTGTTGTCAAAAGTTTTGACCCACCCACTCGCAGAACCCAAACCGCCAGCTACCTCATATGGGAAAAAAGCGCAATGAACAAATCTTGTATAGAAATTTGATATTTACTCAAAATAGCATTGATAACCGTTTGGCTTAGCAGCTTCATTCATGGCCATCGTGCTGCTTTTCCAGTTTAACCATATGAGCACAAATTAAAATTAGAAAAGAAACTTGCTTTAGGCTTTTCAGTTTCTTCTTACCTGTATCAACATAGTTATTTCTATTTTTCTTAAAAGCACAAATAAACCACAAGCTTTATGATCACAAGAGATGGGTGTGTCTAAGCTTTTTGACCAGTAATAAAGTTAATCTGAATGAGTGTTTACCTGTACAATCCAAGTGGTCTTCATCAATAGGTAATACTGCCTGAAGACCAGCGCTGTTTTATGCTTTGTAATAGGCGTCCAAGTGGCCTCGGTTTCCACTGCTTAAATTCAAACATGATGTTGCACAACAAACCCAGTTACAAACTTGTTTGATGGTTTGTGTACTTTGGGCTTCACATTCCAAATTAATATAATATGTAGCCTGTACTTTGACAGTAATTCATCTCTGAACACAGTGCCACCAGTGATGTGGGTTTGTACGTTTGAGAAAACGCATCTCTGTTACTTGTTATGAACTGAAAACTAGCGATCGCCATGCTGAAGTTCAGTCTCAGCGTCAGCCTCTCAGCTTTGTGCTGTTCTGGAACGTTAAAGCCACTTTTTGGTGCCTTTTGTCAGAATAATCAAAACATTGAAAACCTGGAAAATGCTTGAATACTTGTGAAACACATTTGTTGTCCTGCATGGAGGCTTTTGATAATACTGTTTTTGTGTACATCAGGTTGTTGTTGATTTGCCACTTTTTGGCTGAAGATGGCAAGGCTTTCTCAGTGCCATACAAAGAAGCTGTCTTATTGTTTATCAATATTTTGCTCACTGCTCATGTTTTTTGGGAGATTTTTTTTTGGATATTTGAGTCACGTGTGTTTGTCTACAAATTTTAAATAGTCCTGATTTAAGGTGTTCCCATGATTTCTTTTTTTTCTTTAATGAAACAGAAAAAACCCCGGCAATCTTTTAGTTTAATTTCAGCGTTAGTTTTGAGTGTTGCATTCATCTCAAATGTGTTTGTTTTAAATAAATTTTGTACTTTTTCTTTTCTTTTTTTTTTTTATACTTTTTGTATGAATAGTATTTTTGGGCAAATTAAATATTGAATAAAGTTTTGCAAATAACGTTTTGTCTGTGTTTTCCTCAAAGTGAAAGCTAAAACTATTTCTATTCATTTCATTTTCATGTAGTTTATTTCTACTTCATGGCATCCAGCCTGTAATAAAAGTTAATAAAGTGTCATCACACTTTGAATGGGGCATGGTGGCTCGTTGTGTTAAGGCTCTGAGTTACTGATCCGCCAGGTTACCGGCCCCTGAGCAGGGTCCTTGACTAAGTCCGCTCCACTGGAGCCATATAATGGTTGACCTTACGCTCTGAACACAGCCTACTAACAAAAAGTTGGTATATGCAAAGAAAGAATTTCACTGTGTGGTAATGTACATGTGAGGAATAAAGGCTCAACTCAGATTTCATGCACATCTTAAACTTTTTGTATTGCTGTTCCCTTTCAGTCGATTCGCTTGGTATAACGTATATGGTATGGGATACCATGCCCTCTTGTGTCCTGGATAAGGACACCTTTATTTACGTTGTAAAGGCAGACAAACCTGTGGTAGATGCAGCGCCGCCTATACTTATAAACTGCCGTCACCACAGTTAACTCTCAGTTCTAAGCTCTTAACCTCACTGAAAACATCTTGTTCTGTGGAGTTTGTTAACTGCTTCTAGTTTACACTAGGATTTAACTTGAAATAAGTTTAACTATTCTTGTTGGTGTAACGAAAACAGACTAGTTCGGTGAATCATCAACCAATGGAGCGCTGATTTTGAGCTTGCTAGCAACATCTCAAGTTGGTAAACTTCTGTTGAGCTGTGATAACCAGTAAGTATGAAAACTAATTTGGCAAAGAAGTCATCTGCCATTCGCCCCTCAGGAATGCAACATGTCTTTGATCAGCACAAAGCGTCTGCCTGGGAATTCTCCACACTAGGAGAGCGCCAGCTGAGCCTGAATCACATGTGTTTTGTCAGGAGCACCTAAAATGGTGTTTGAGGACTGCTGAGAACAGCCTGCTTTCCAGTAAGATGACATGCTTGACATTGGTCTGGATATGCATAACTTGACAATCAGGAAGCTTTGCCATGTGCTGAGACATCCAGTGCTACTGCACCCACTGCAAAAAATTACACTTTGCTTTTCTCTCTTAACCGACACGCAGCCAAGAAGCTGGAGGTGTTGTGGCCTCCTCCACAACCGGCCCAAAAGTCACCAAGGTTCTCTGGATTTTGTATTTTCTCCAGAATCAACAAAAGTTAAAAAACTGTTTGCCCATGTTTCCTGACCTTGTCCCTCCCTTTTCGGTGCTCCATGTAAGCCGACTGGCTGTTCACTCCCTCAAGTGGTGCGCATGCGCAGTCTCGTCATGGGTAGAGAACACTGTTGCCATGGGCTACTGGCTGCAGTTTTGTATAAAGCCACTGCATTTTTGGTCTGTGATCAACACAGTTGGACAATGCCGAGGCAATAAAAACTTCAGGTGGCTTCTCCTTTGGAAGGGAAGGGTTGTAGAGCTGTTATTTCCAAGATGGCGCCGGTGAGGTCGGCTGCCGTCACGACTGCTCCGACCTACTTTTCTTTGTTTTTGTATTTTAAAGT
>JAQMYG010000035.1:24097883-24112692 GCA_030014215.1 Clariallabes teugelsi | reverse complement strand
GGCACTGGCTGGGAATCGAACCCGGGCCTTCCGCATGGCAGGCGAATCACCTACCACTGAGCCACCAGTGCCCTATATGTGTATATAGTGTATATATACATAGTGTATATATTCTCAGTGTATATATGAGAAATGGTGGTGTAGCAGGTTGCTTGTCTCGTGGTTAGATCCTGAGCTCAGATTACCGTCTGCTTAGCATTTTTCACATCTTATCCATGTCTGAGCAAGTGTCTTCCCTGTTCTCTAGTTTCCTCCAACCTCCCAGAAACCTGCTCTGTGTTTTTGGTGGTGGTCGGGGGATATTTGTCTATGTTAAATGGCTTCTAGGTGTGAATGTGTGGATGCATGGTGCCTCACGATGGACTGGCATACCATCCAAAATGTATTCCCGCTTTGCGCCCAGCGTTCCTGGCAAAGGCTCTAAATCCACCACATCCCTGAGCAGAATAATGTGGCTAGTGAGGATGAATGAATGAACTGGATTCATGAAATTACAGTACTGTTTCTGTGTTAAATACATAATTAACAACAGCCAGTTATGTTTCGTGGACATTAAACAGTATGTTTTACTTGCATTAGCATTTACACTTGCATTAGGAATGCCAGGATCCAGGTCTGCATGAAATAAAAGGACAGTACCTTTGCCCTTTAAGTAAATTTCAAGCAAAAGGCTTTAACAAATTTAGTGTTTGTCCATGGATATATTGAGCATCAGTTGGAAATTGGATTTCAGGTGCACTAGGGAATACTACTGAGAATGCAGATAAACTTTACAACATGGAAAGTTATCCTATCCTGCGCCCTGTAATCAGAGACTACATATTTCAACAGTCTCTCTATATTAATCAAGATATGTCTGTGCAAGAAGGTAATCTTCCGTGTCTGTTATTTTTGCTTGTTACAAGCATGCATGAGCTTGGACAGTTTGCGCAAGTGTGTGAATGAACAGGAAGTAGGAGTAGGAGATCAGCCAATAATTACACAGAGTAATGTTGGAAAAGGTACAGAAGGATCATATTCAGATAACACAACATGCTCTTTTACCTACAACAGGTCATACTCAAACACAGCTTTAGAAAATGAAGAGTGTTAAAGAGACTTGTGAGCATGGAAACCGATTAGATTGTTTGAGTACTTTGGTGTAACATTATTCCTAATGGTGCCTAGAAAAACAGCTACCGAGAGATGCTTGCCAGTGTGTAGTTGTGTCATTTCCTAGGATGTTGCTAAGGAATCATTTGTCACTGTTGTGGCAAACAAACAGTTGCAAACTGCAGACCTTTGATCCAACCAAACCGTTGCATACCTCATTAATTCTACATGTTTAATCTGTGGTGTTATTTTTAGCTTGTGGAGTGTTGCTCTTATTCAGGAGCTGAGAACTAAATTCTGTAAAGCTTATACCCTTCTTATATCTACTGACTAAAGGTTTTCAGTCTTCCTACCTTTCCAATGCTATGCCAACAGAGATTCTTTCAAGCTGACAAAGCCTAAGCAGTTGAAATGCCAAATCAGCTCCAGTGTCTAACATGTTAGTCTTGATTGCCTGAGTGAATTCACCAAATTTACTAGCCGCACTGTTACCCCAGTTGTGGCAGGTGTTATTAGGTTTGCTAATCAGTAAGAATTCATATTTCCAAGAAACACACCTTAATGCAACAGCTCCACCAGATCATGGCTGAATATGTCTCCATTGGCAAGTCCTTCAATATGGTACAAGTGTATATGGTAGCCATTACAGCTTAACATGGCACCATGGATGGCATCTATTCTGGAAGTGTCACAAACTTAAAATATAATTAGGATATAATTTCTTTTTTTACTCTGTGGACTGTGGATCATTTCCAGAGATCCTTGTCATTCAGAAATGGCTCCGAACCAGAAAGAAGTCATGAAAAATATTCCAGTATGAAAAGTATTGTATGATAGTGGTATTTACTGTGAATAACTACATCTTTCATATATTCATTCATTTACCTACTATACTGCTTATCCTGTTACAGGGTCACATGGGGCCCGGTCACAAGGCGGGTACACATTTACATTTAGGCATTTGGCAGACGCTCTTATCCAGAGCGACTTACATTTTTATCTCATTATACATCTAAGCAATTGCGGGTTAAGGGCTTTGCTCAACTTGATGGTTGTGGGGTTTGAACCTGGGATCTTCCGAACCATAGCCCAATGCCTTAACCACTGAGCTACCCCTGGCCCACCATGTACATGATGTCAATCCATTGCTAACTGCATCATCTCACACGTTATTTTATTGAAAAGTCTCAGCATGTATGTGCATATGCCCAAGAGGCTATCCAGCTGATTCTTACTGTTTCTGGAGGCTATCCAGTGTTCATAGAACCAAACAACTAGCATCTTAACAGAGGGCATTGAAATAATCTTTTCTGTAGCCTCTTCAATACTTACTAATAACGAAGTTTTCAGAAGTTGTTGCTAAGTAAGTGAATACAATCTTTCAGTGTTAATTAAAAATTCCTTGGCATCCACATATCCGCAGGTGGGAACAGACTAACAGCACATGTACTTCCAGAGGAAGAGGAGATGGTGTGAAATGGCACTAGACATTCTCACTGACTTTCATCGTTGCAGCATTATTTTTGCATCGCAGCAGCTGTTCCACCGGCGACCACAGGGACCTACAGAGAGTGGTCAGATCACCTGAGGTCATAATCAACTGAAAACTGCTCTCACTAAAGGACACTTCCCTTAAATGATACCCGAAAAGAGCCAAAACGGTCATCAAGGACAGTAGTCACCCAGCAGACTTATTCATCATTCAGTGCTGCAGAAAACTAAAAAACAGTCACTTTCTTAGTGACTGCATAATTTGTACAGCCATCTTTTTGGCACACTGCTTTGCACATTGCATACTCATTATGAACACTAGTAATGCGTTATTATTAGTATCATTATCCTCATCATTATTGTTGTACTTTTTATTATTTTGTGCATTTTTGTTTATTTGTTCAGACCAGGGAACTTATCATAGATGTTCTATGTCCAGTATTTGTGAAGTTTGTAGATAATTGTGATACTGTGATACATTTTTTTTTTTTTATCTTTATGGATCAATGAACACATCCGACAAATGTCCTCTGAGTTCTACAGTAGATACTGTTTAACAGACTCTATGAATTCCTGTAATTATATTATAGATAAGCTTATGTAGAACAGAAGAGTCTTAAAGTGTCTCATTTTATATGGCATTTAAAGGAAATGAGGTTTGGAAGGCTTTTATTTTATAGGTTCCGTAATGGTGACTCACTGTGGTGCAGAGTAAATTCTTTTTTTTATTCTTCTATTTGCATAGTACTGTAGGGTGAAAGTAGTACATATCTTTTCGTATGTACCTAATGTCTGAGACGACTCAGTGATTATCTCCTATTGAAATAATACAAATTGCAAAAGTAAAAAGTCTGCAATTTTTCTATTATTGCACATTTACTCTTATATATATTTTTTTAATGACATGATTCATCATTTTTTTTTTCTATTTGAACTGTTTGAGCAGTTGTGCTGCAATGCAGCATCATCCGTAATGGCTACATTTCACTTCAAAATGAAGGGATATAGGATAGGCAATTGCAAAGCAACACCACGTTATTATCTTGTATCTGCCAGCAAATTGGCTTTGGGAAGAAGCTATTACAGAGAGAAATTGCAAACTGTCCCTGGGAGTGGTGTCTATGGGAATCAGTGCAGAAAAACCCTGTGATTCAAATAATGTCTACTTGTCGGATTTTGGAAGAAAAAAAGAGCTGCCTCTTTAACGTGTGTTAGTCACTGAAAAGGACAGATTTAGGATCAGGGAATTTTGTTTAGACCTGCTATCCTATCAGACTGCTACTCAGAGGAAACAAAGATTTCTAGATTCTCCATAAAACACACTATTAAAAAAAATAATTCAAACCTGTCTCAGGTCTTAGTGCTGCCCGAAGCTCCTAAACAGGCATCATCATGGTGCCCTGAATAGCTCAGAGGGCATAATGGAAAAATATTTGTTGAATATTCAAAAGAAAATTTTGTCACTACGTGTTATGCCATGGGTAGTACGGTGGTGTAGTGGTTAGCACTGTCACCTTGCACCTCCAGGGTCCGTGTTCGATTCCCCGCCTGGCTCGATTCCTGATTCCATGTGTATGGAGTTTGCATGTTCTCCCTGTGCTTGGTGGGTTTCCTCCGGGTACTCAGATTTCCTCCCACAGTCCAAAGATATGCAGAATAGGCTAACTGGCGTCCCAAATTGCCTGTAGTGTGTGAATGAGTGTGTGTATGTGTGCCCTGTGATGGATTGGCACCCTGTCCAGGGTTTATACAGCCTTGTGCCCTAAGCCTCCAGGTCCCCGCGACCCTGAATACAAGATAAAGCGGTATAGACGGTGAGTGAGTGTTACACCATGTTGTTGTCCGCATTTTTGTTATGTGTGACAGCATGTTGTTTGAATTCCACCTTTTCCAGTGACATTGCACCTCCAACTCCTCCAGTTGTTGTTCTGTTCTCACCCAACCACTCATTTTACCAACTTGTCCACCACAACCAGCTCTCCAATCACTCTCTTTTATGTCATATGAGACACAATCAGTCGACTTGCCACGCTGTAATTTAGCTGTCAGAAGAAATGTCAGCCCTCCTCCATGATTGTCACTATCCAAATGAATCACATTTGTGTTGCTTGAAGTCAGTTTGAAGTGAAACCTTTTCTGCTGTTCCGAGGTTTCTGACGAGATTGACTGATGACAACTTGCTGTCATGAAAGGTAAACTGCCATTTACTTCCCTATTTGCCTTTTAAATAACCTGTTGTATTATGCTCATATGAAAATCTCTGAAACAAGCTGTTAATCCTTGTAAAATGTGGAACTTCTAGTTTAAGAGCAGTGCTTTTAGGTTTACATGGTAATTCATTAGAACCTATACATAAACATTGACTATGTATTCATTCATTTGTTTTTATTCTGCTTCTCTCTAAGAGTCTTGTAGTAGCAACTGGGTGAGAAGGTCTGTCCAGATCTCTCTATCCCTGGCCACAGATTCCAGTTCCTTCTTGGGATGGCCAGATATGTCCAAGCTAATTATGAAATATATATTCCATGGGAATGCTTCTAGGTCTTTGCCCTGGTCATTTTACAACAGTAATGGGAAGCAGCCAAGTAAGCATCCAACCTGTGGATGAATTTAATTCCTGCTACCTATACTCATGACATTCTTATTTTCATAACTATCCTCATCCTTTGAACATAGGTGAGGACAGAAAGTAGGCTGACTAAAAACTATGCTCCTCATCGACACTGCAGCACTGTAGCCAATTTCTCCCCTCTTCTGAAAGTAGAGCAATTGAGGTTCCACCCAAGTGGCTTCAAATTAAAATGTATGTCAGAGGTCTATTTTAGATAGTACCATCTACAAATAATAGAGACTTGACCCACTAGTTTGCCATACTAGATGCTTCTCAACAGTTGGATACACCATACTTAGTGATACCTGTCAATAAAGAAAGAAAGATAAGTAGAAGTCCAACATCTACCAGTTGCACCAACCATAATTCTGACTGCATAACTTACAAGAAGTGACACCATAGATACATCATACATCTATACCTCCTACCACAAATGTCAAGGCGCAAGATCTTTCTCCAACCCTAAATGCCATGTAGACTAGATTGAGATGTTTCTTTAACCTTTCACAAAGCTATGAAGAGTAAAGAACTATTTTACTGTTCCACTCAGCTTAGGTGAAACTCTTTTAAGTTCTATTGGACAAATGCTCACCAAGGCGGTACGGTGGGATAGTGGTTATCACTGGGGCTTTGAACATCCTGGGTTGAGAGTTTGAGTACCACTTTCAGGTCTGTACTGTATTATGGAGTTTGCATGTTCTCCCCATGCTTGCTAGGATTCTTCCCTGTACTCCAAATTCTGCCAAAACATGCAAAGTACGCTAACTGTTGTTCCCAAATTGCCCATAGTGTGTGACCTGATGCATACTTGTGCATTGTGAAGAACTGTGACTCTGTAAAGAGAGTAACATGGCTTGTGCCTCCTATGACCCTGTACAGGATAAGCGGTATAGAGAATGAGTAAGATCCTCACCATGGTTGTGTGGTTGTCTTTCATAGACTTTTTTGGGAAACCTACCCTTTGGTCCACCTGGAACCACTATCCCAGTTTTCCAGCACATAAGATTCTTGTTAACCACACTTTAATCCTGTCCAGTGCTTCCAACATCTTTGGCTGAATTTCATTCACCCCTGCTGTTTAGCCGCCATGAAAGTTCCCAACTGCTAGGGTAATCACTATATTAGTTACAGAAATAGACATGTTTATCACAGTTTGTGCACGGTTTTATCTATTTCTCTTATGACAGCCAAAAACAGCCTTCCAGTTACAGCTTTTTGCAGCTGCTGCCATGATTCAGGACTTGAATACGGTCCATTCATGTTTAGTATCCTCTCTCTCACTTGGCACAATAAAGTCCTTGGAGATGAAAGTCAATTTATCTCTCATTAAGAATTTTTTCGGGCACTCGTAAGCAATATACAAGGCCCTCCAGAGTTTACCAGGTACATTTAACTAGTTCTCTGACTGTATGCACAGTGATAGTCAGGATAACTCTCCTCACCATCTGAGTTGCATATGTGAGCTCACTTGCTGACACACTCTCAGGTCTAGTTCCAGCAGTCAGTTCTAACACTAATATGGGCAGGGGTAATATTTAAAAGAGTCTCTATGTCTGCCCTGTCTCATCAGATCTGGTGATAAATCCTTCACCATGTCAATGAATTACATTAATTATCCATTATGCATATGTTACATATTACAATGGCCCAACAACTGGCTTAGTGTATTTTGCATGCCAGATAATGGTGATGATGTGAAATGCGACCTTGTCAAAGGATGTAATTAGAAAACAGAACATAGGTATGTGCTTCCAAATGATGTATCCCATGAACACAGCGCTTGGTGGTAATCTAACACTGTTACATAATGCATTCAAAGTACTGAAGCAACCACAAAGCACAATAATTTCACCATAATAAAAGTAACAATTAGACTTCACAATCACTCCTCTGACATCACTATAAATAGGGTCCCTTATATTGTTTTGTCTGCCTGATTATATTGCACTGATATGATCATGTCCTTTCAATCTCTCTTTTATTAATATTACACATTGCTAGTGCACCTTATGTACAGTTAATTACGTTTCCAACTGTATATACAATCATCATGTACATTTAAACAGTATATCTTTACAATATCTCTACATTATTTACAATCTTTACACTATTTTACAATAGTTCTGGGGTTTTTCTCAATATTGCACCTTAACATGCAGTTCTTCAGATTCCTGTTTGACTGCATTATTGTTAAGTATCATATTATATCAATTAACACACTACGGGCAACTTGGGAATGCCAATTTGCTTAATCTGCATGTCTTTGGTCTGTGGGTGGAAACCAGAGAACCCGGAGGAGACCCACCAAGCACAAGGAGAACATACAAACTCCAAGTGCACAGACCTGACACGAAAATCGATCCCAGGACCAGGAGGTGCAACACAGATATACTGTATATAACATTACCGATATATATTCTCATTGTGATTTATTTTATTTCTTTTAACCTTGCCTTAATATTTTTTTTTTCATCTTGTTTGCATGACATTGTATAAGCTGTGACCTGGATGCTGTAACAATGGACAATTTCCTTTTGTGATCAATAAAGTATTCTATCTATCTATCTATCTATCTATCTATCTATCTATCTATCTATCTATCAGAAAATAGTGGTGGTTGAAGGATTTATTAAACTACTGTATATATACACTGTTCAGCACATTCTAAGTGCTCAGAAATAACAAAGTCAATGGTTTTTGTTGTTGTTATGGTTGTTGTTGTCGTTGATTTCTCCATTGCTCTTGCTCCCTTGCCCTCTCCAAACTGGTAATGAAGACAATGCTCTCATCTCCAATCCTACCTGCTGTGTTTTCCAGCCTAAATATTTCCTTCCACCATCCCTGATTCTCTCTGATGCTTTGGCTTCAGGAACAGAGCATGCACAGATGTCATGGTCCTGGATGTTAAGTTAATTACATTTAACAACTGACTTCCTTCCACTGGATGTGGTTGTTGGAGCTCAATGAAGAAGATTCCCACACTGTAAAGCAGAGTTTAGAGAACATAAAGATTAAAGATTTCTTTCTTTTTCTCACAGATTGTATAATATTCTCAATTTAGAAACTGTGGCCAGATGTTGGTGGCCAGTTTGTTGAGCATATTTTATTCTCAAATGCTGACACATGAGGAGAGCATCACAAAATATTAAGAAAAAAAAAGTTGTCTGACAGGCAACATGGCAAGAAAATAAAAAAAAATCCACTTATTCTTCTTTAAAGATCTTGTTAATATAGTGTGTGGAATTTCCAAATTAGTGAATCCTAGTGAAATTGCACATCCTTTCAGGAGTTATTGGGAGAAATTGAACTATCCTGATTTCAGTTACGGATACAGTTAAGTGTTTTCTTGGTCACAACTTTCTGGATCAGCAGGGTAGCCCTACCCAAAGCCAGCTAAAAATATTTGATCCTTGCTTCATAACTTCATCACAGTCCCTGTTTCTGCTTTGGATTTAAATGATTTGGAACAAGGTTCCATGAGCTTATTAATTCAAAAGTTTTACTCTGTCTCCCAGTCTATTCTCATAGATCATATTTGTTGGATAGTTGTCTAACTGTGTCACATGGCATAATAATGTGGCTGTCGAATTAATTAATCATGTTCAAGAGGTTTTTCAAAGCTAATCTATAATCTTTGCGAAGTCGAAATCCTTTGCTGTGCAAATTTTTTTTAATATAATGTAAGATATTTGGGCCGAAACCTGGCTGCATTCAGCTTTTCATTGCATGCCTTACGGAATGTTTTCTCCAGACACATCCTCAGCATATAATTTGATTCTTTTTTTCCCCCTCTGGTTGAATTCAGCCCGTAGGCATTCAAAGGCACCAATATTATTCCATTAGTGTGAAAACGTAATTTGATATCCCTAAAACAACATTTTATATCAAACTTCAGACAATTTTATATTTATAAACCCTTTAGTACATATTTGTGTGTACATTTTATATTTATGCAACCCAAGACTGATGATCCAAGTTGTGCATACCTTCAATAAAGTCTGTGATTCATCATAATCTGATTCATCCCTTTTCAGTGGGGAATATTAAGGAGAATACTTTGATAATCTCACATAATTTATTCATGATGTGCAGTATGATGGGCATGTTCTATACCTTACTACTAAAAAAGTGCAGTACTCTGTTGTAACATTTAGTATATATTTAGTATTTAGTATATTTAGTATAAAACATTTCAGGTGAATATAAGTTTAGTTCTATTTGTTTGACAAATGTCCCCTTTGCTCTTTTCTTTAACATTTTAGATGCTAGATGGCTTTGAAAATGCCAATAGCAGATCAAATTAAACCAGACCAAACACTATTTGACTTTTTTATTCAGGGTCATTAAAAGTTTGTCAGAACTTTACAATAGAAGGTAATGCATGTAATCGCATAATAAATGTTTAACATTCTATTACTGTATTTAGCATACAAGAGGAAAATGATTTATGTATCAACATAATAAAATTAGGTCAGATTTTCCACTCGAGCAAACTATTTAAGTTGAACAAAACTAAATAATGTTAATCAATTAGTAAAAATTTGTATGTTTAGGTTAAACTCAATACAGAGAATTAAGAACATGAACAAACTTAATTTATGTTGGTAAAATAGAAATAACATCAACATGTAAAAGCCACACAAAACCCATATATTTTTTAGAATACTAGGGTAGCAAAAAGTATTGAGATGGAAGAGAAATTCAATGTCTATTGACAATTAAGATAATAAGAATAATTTGTTGTTTTATGCAGTGAAATTCATATACAACAATCAATATTTAGTTTGAAGTTGCTGGATCCGGCTGGGCATAGAGTCAAAAAGACATCTGCAGTACTCTGGTGTCACTTGCTCAACCCATGCCTGCTTGTTTGCTTCCTGAAGATCATATACGGAAATTTGCCACGGAAGTCTGCAATTCACTTGAGAATTCCCTAGTTTTAGCTGTTTTTCTGCAGAGGCGGACAACCTGGCTGCAGAAAGTAAAAGAGTTGCTGCATACAGTATTTGTCCCTTCCAATAACTAAACCAGCTTCAGATTCTAATTAAGATAAGATAAATCTTTATTAATTCAGAGGGAAACTGCAGAAATGTATCACAATTAATTATGAATAATTAGAATTATTAGATTTGATTAAATTAATCAATGTAATGAATTAATAAATTAATTAATAATAATTACGAAATTAACACAACTCTTCAACCAGATAGGCGAGAAATAATTAGTGACATCATCTGTTTTGTGCACAGGGAGAACTGTAATATGTTGCACATGTTGACTTGATACTTTTGCCCCACCACTGTATACACAAGTGCATGGAGCATTTGCTGTCATTTTTACTTGAAAATATATATTTTTTATCCTACCCTGTATTAGAAAATGTCACCACTATGATAAAAACTTTGTATGACTGATATTTTGCAGTACTGGCTAAAGGTAGTATGCTGTGCTTTGTTATTTTGGTTTGAACCTGGGATGCTTGAGCTTTTTTACAGCAGGTGCACATTATAGCACGTTTGTGTGCTGTTTATGTATCTCAGTGGCTTCATGGATCCATGGCACGTCATTCACTGCAGTAGTGCCTGGTGCTATTGCGGTGCTAACGAGACTAAGTGGGACTGTGACCAGCTACAGTATAACAGTGCAGTTTGCTTTCTGTAACAGCTTTTAATTAATCTTTCTAAATTGAATTATTTTTTCTTTACTATTAATAATGTTGTACTAATATTTGTGTACTATTATTATTATTTTTTTTCATTATTATATTTTTTTTTTTTCAAATTTTTTTATTATGGGATTTTTTGTGCACCTGGATGACTCTCTTGATTTCTTATAGAAACTGACCTTAACCTCATTTTTCACATACTGTACAATTCTTTCTCTGTTGAAAAAGTATTTTCCAGCAGACAGAAACCTTGGTTCAGTCAGGTAACTGTCTGAACTCTCCCTCTGACCTGTAATGTGTGCAGAAGAAAATTTTATGATTAAATAATTTAACTCCTCCTGGGATAACAAAGTGAATTCACTGCAGTAATTACATCTGTCACCTTAACATTTCACTTACTCCATTGCTTCCAGCGCCAAGCAGTGAGGAGATTTCTCTGCCATTTTCACATCCTTGTCACATAAAATAAAGTCCATCTACGATGGAGATCAGTTCTCTCTTGGGAGGCTGAAATAGAAAATCCAGGATCCTCCACAGTCCGGGTTCGATTCCCGGCCAGGCTCGATTATATAGTAAATTTACCTGATAATTTGGTCACTAACTGTACATATTGGTGCTTGATGGCTTTCCTCCGGGTCCTCCAGTTTCCCCCACAATCTAAAGACATGAAGATGACGCTAAATGGCATTCCCAAATTGCCTGTAGTGTGTGAATGAGCGTGTAAGTGTGTGTATGAGTGTGCCTTGCGATGGATTGGCACCCTGTTTGGGGTGTACCCAGCCTTGTGCTCTAAGTCTCCTGGGATAGTTTCCAGGCCCCCCATGACCCTATATGTAGGATAATGCGGTATAAAAGATGAGTGAGTGAGTGAGTGAGTGAGCTGAGTGAGTAAGTGAGTGAGTGAGTGTCAACAAAAAAGGCACCGTTTCATAAGATGTAAATTATTGGGCTGAATCAAGCAAAGAAAACAACTAAGAAGATTTTAAGTTACTTATTACTGAGTGCTTCAACACATTATTAAAACCTGAATGTATAATGCTGAACCATCAACTCTGTGGAAGAAACGTGGTCTGGGAAAAAAATCATGAACAGAGATCACTTAAACACTTGAAGTTATATGGTAAAAAATCAACAGTTACCATAGCAATGTTTAATAGTGAAAGTAAAAGCATTTCCATACACACAGCATCTGTGTGAGCATCAGAAAAACAGTTGTTAGTGAAACTAATCAGAAAAAAAGGTTTGAAGCAGACCATAAAGATTGGACTTTGGAGCAATAGAAAAAGGTCATGTGGTGTGATGAGTTAAGCCATATTCCAGTATAGCTGGGGTTAGAGAGCAGGGTCAGCCATTGATATGATGCTCCTGGATCAGATAGGGTTAAGGGCCTTGATCAAGGGCATAACGATGGCAACCTGGTGGAGCTGGGACATTTTGAATTGAATCTGTTCCCTACTGGTATAGATTGTCATATCATTTTTAACCTCTTAAACTATCAGGTCCTGACTATTTATTCCTTACTCTGTGTGCTGCATAACTTACTTATTGACCACAGCAGTTTCACTGCTGCGAAATAAGAGAAATAACTATTTTGGGATTTTTTTTTTTAAAAACTGAAAGATACATTATCGTAACCAGTGTTGGGTGTAACACGTTACACAGTATCGGATTGGATTACTTTTTTGATGTAACAAGTAATCTTACGCGTTAGGTCCGCCATTTAAGTACTCAGCTATTTAGTTGTTTTTTTTCAAAAATGTAATCCGTTATTCAGACAATTTATGTAATCTATGCGCCAGACAGCAGTCATTCCCAATCTGATAGTGTGTGTGTGTGTGTGCGTGTGTGATCTTGACTAAAACAACGTGCATAAGAAATCACAAAGGAGTTTTCATTTTCTGAAATGGAAAAGTACTCGAACAAGTTACTTTTATCAGAAAGTAACGCTGTAATGTAACTGATTACTTTTTAAAGACAGTAATTTTGTAATATAATTAGTTACTTTAAAAAGTAACGTCCCCCATCACTTATCGTAACATGATGAATGTTAGAAAGGCAGAGCAAAAGTTACATCAGGAAGAAAAAAAGCTTTTGAGGTACAGGAAGCGATGTATAGTGGCAGTTTCTGTGATTACGTTTCATTCTGACAATGAATTTCTGTAAAGACACTGAGGTTTTATCTCCAGTAACGGTTTGAAATCTGAGGCTGCTTTTGCATTTATTTTCCAGCAAATATTCACAAAGACCACAATATTACTTGTCAAAGCTGGTATCGGTAACGGTGGTACAGTACAAGGCGTCGTTTAGGAAAGTCTTAGAATTATAAATATGCCATGTATGTTTTCTCTAGGTTATGACTGACTAAAATGTTTTTGTTTAAGCATGTGTAGGTGGAGGGGGCTTGCATTCTGAGAAGTGCCTCGCATGTGCATGACACAGCCGGCGTGGGCTGTGACTCATGGCTGAACAATCTAACTCTGAGGAGAAAGCCAGTCTCCATATTTCCAGGTGGAGCAACGTAGCCCACACATTTTCCATCAATCATCCAGGGTTATCCCTGACCCCATGCTATTCCTCACCTCCCCCACATCCCCTCCACTGTGTGGGCTTCCACTGTCACCAGTCAGCCATGTGGAGTTCTGAAAGCACTTAAACGCAACCTACTTACTGGCAGGAGAAAATTACACATTCCAACGCAAAGCGATAATACAGAACTGAGAAGCTATACGTACTGTGTCATTAATGAAGACCAGCAAATGGCAAAGGCTGGAAGAAACCCAGATAGGAGTCTAAATAAGGAACTGGTTCAGGCTAGCAGTCACATTAATAGCACTCTGTTCTCTGTAATTTCCCTTGGAGCTTTGTAAACGCAAGGATGTGTTAATAAAAAAAAGATTATTGAGTCAAAGGATAGGAAATATTCTATAATTTGATCTTCATGAGCTGACGTGACTCACCTTGACAATCATATGAAATAATTCACAGTCAGTGCTGTGGTAGGCGTGTCAGGGGGTCAGAACTACACAGATATGCCACTCATGAAATACCATGATGCATTAATTGTAAACTTGCATGAGCAGGTGTTAGCACACATTCAACCTGCAGCTGTGCTTGTAGTTATTTAATCATTAAAAATATAACAAATTCATGCTTTGTTTGTGATCTTGTAGTGAGTCAAACTGAAAGTAGTGGCTGCAAATTAGATCAAGGTTGTTGCACAGAAAACCATTTTAATTACAAAGATTGTCGAATATCATGAGACACATTATAAGCAACGCAAAAATTTCAGTTTATAACATCAGCCTCCTCCTCTACCAGTGTTAGTTTCCCTTAGGTACAGTACATGACAACAGCTCACTATCATAGTACAAGTATGCACTGATTAAGCAAAAACTTTCCACACACAGCACATGCATCTTGTCTTTTACACGTATGTCACTTGTGTCACTCTTTTTTTTTATTGCAGTGTTCTTTCTCTGATCATTACAGTGATTATGCAACAGTATCACACATAGTTTTGTTCAGTATAAAATGGTGTTCGAATCACATCCAAATCACATAATTTCCTTTTTTACAGAACATATTGAAGATAATAAGTGACACATACCTATAATTCATTACTGCTGGAGTGACTGCAATGGCAGTAATACTATAAACTTCCTTTTTTTTCCCTTCTTTCTTTTTTTGGCTTCAACATGCTCAAAAAAAAAAAAAAAAAACTTTTCAAACCACTAGCAGCAGGTGTTATGTAGCTTTACTGGTCATGTGACAGAAAGAAAAAAATGCTGTTGTGGTATGTGTTGCTAATTTGCTAGCATCAGTTACAAATGCAACAGTTAGCATGTTTGTTTGTTGCTAAATTCAGGTTAGACTTGTAACGTTCTGCTGGATGTAGGACTGTGGGTGTGTTTAGGCATAGGCGCAGAGGGGGTAAGGTGTAACAAATGAAA
>JAQMYG010000035.1:24042520-24055191 GCA_030014215.1 Clariallabes teugelsi | reverse complement strand
CTGACTATATATATATATATATATATATATATATATATATATATATATATATATGACGGTCGTAAAAAAAATGGCATGACAAAAATATCACCCTTTGTTATTTTGTTTCCATCTCACTTTACAGGTTTGACTTGCACTCAGGTAACACTTACTAGAAAAGGAAGACGGAATGTCAGAACAGATAAAGCAGCCTGCCTCGGACACGTTTCCAGGCACAGCTAAACCATGATTTATGAAGATTAAACAAAAATAAGAAGCATTGTGCCTATTTGTGTTGTAAAAGTTTTAGTCCGTCTTTCCTATGATAGTCTTTATGAGTGCTTTAAAACTTTTTCCTGAATGCCACAGTACCAGTCGAAGGTTTGGACACATTCTTGAACAATGCTGCACTTTTTTTTACAACTATAAAATAACACATATGGCATTATAATTTAGTAAGAACATCAACAGTCAGTTGTTATTTTAAGACATGAAGGTCAGCTGTTCTGGAATAGTTCTTGCAAAAACAGTATTGTCAAGTTTCATTTGCAAAATCCATGATGAAACTGGCTCTCATGAAGACCTTCCCAGGAAAGCGAGACCAAACCTTATCTCTGCTGCAGAGGAGAAGTTCATTAAGAGTTACCAGCCTCAGAAATCACCAATTAACAACCAGCACCTCAGATTAGGGGTATTATGAAGGCTTTACAGAGCATTAGCAGACACATCTCAAAATGCCTTCAGCATTGTTGTATAATGGAGAAATAAATAAAAATGATGCCATGTCCAAACATACATTCAGACATTGGACACTTTATTAGGTACACATCGCTAGTACCTGGTCGGACCCTCTTTGGTCTTTGCTTTCTCCCTTAATTCTTTGTGGCACAGATTCAAAAAGGTGCTAGAAACATTCCTTATAGATTTTGGACTAATTTGACATAATGGCATCATGACATCAATTTTCCATTCCACCACATCCCAAAGATGCTCTACTAGATTGAGATCTGGTGACTGTGTCATGTTCCAGAAACCAGTTTGAGATGATTTTAGCTTTGCGACATGGGGCATTATCCTGTGGTCATAAAGGGATGGACACGGTCAGCAGCAATACTCAGCTAGGGTGTGGCATTTAAATCCGCTAAGGTTAATTGGTACTAAGGAGCCCAAAGTGTGCCAGGAACGTCTCCCGACACCATTAGATTTATGCATTTAGTAGACACTCTTATCCAGAGTGACTTATAAAAGTGCTTTAAAGTTTCCGTCATTGGATCGATCCTTACACTGGTTACTAGGTTACCAACTATAAGTACCATCAGTCCAACACTATTGAAAAGGGATGGATCCAAGCTTTCATGTTCTTTTATACCACATTTTGACTCTGCAATCTGAATATCGAAGCAGAATTCAGAGACCAGGCAACATTTTTTTTTTCAATCTTCTATTGTGCAATTGTGGTGAACATATGCAAATTGTCACCTCAGTTTTCTATTCTTAGCTGACAGGAGTGGCACCCGGTGTGGTCTTCTGCTTCAAGCTTTGATGTGCTGTGTGTTCAGAGATGTTTTTCAGCATTCCTCGGTTGTAACAAGGTGTAACTCAAGTTACTGTTGCCTTTTTATCAGCTCGAAGCAGGCTGGATATTCTCCGCTGACCTCAGGCATCAACAAGGCATTTTTACTCTTGGAACCCCTGCACACTGGATATTTTCTGTTTTTAAGATCGTTCTCTTTAACCTTAGAGGTAATACTCAGACCAGACTTGAACTTCAGCAGATCATCTTTGACCACGTCTACATGTCTAAATGCATTGAGTTGCTGACATGCGATTGGCTGGTTAGCTCAACGTCAACAAGCAGTTGAACAGGCCGGGGAATGTGAGTGTGTGTAATATAAGTGTAATTACATAGTTCTTAATTTAGACCTTAAACTAGAAATGTGAAGCTCGTTAGCAGGCCATTTCCTTTTTCGTCAATAGAGTGTGAGAGTTCTGTAGGCTTCAATGTTCAGACTTGTTAATCCGGTGCTAATCCAGTCTAAGGATGTAATGATGTAATAGGCGGAGCACGAGAAGCCGTCATCAGCGAAGAACACCCATCAACATCAGATCTCGTCTTTCTTATGAATGCTTCATCAAAATCTTTCAGAGTTTATGATATCTGCCAAAAAAAGTTGTTGGGGTGAATGAGTGAGAGTCTGAACCAGTTTTATGATAGACATTAACCTGCCGGAACTTTGTAGAAATTTGGATGTGGAGCTAGATTCCTAATGATAGTGCCATGAAACAAGTTTCCAAGATGACACGTAGAAAAAACTGAGAGGACAGAGGACAGGACAGGACAGTGCTTAAGATTGCAGGAACAGTTCCTCAGCATCCAGGTGAAACAATGTTGTAAACAAGTGAGATACTGTCAATCCTGCCTTGTATAAATATAATTTAGTTCTGTTTTTTTTCTCCCACCCTAAAGGTCCTCGTTATCAAAGTAACACATGTCTCGCAGCTCCCCCATCATGTCTGTTAACACTCCAGCTGAAATACCCACCTGATAATGCATTTTTCTCATACTTCAAACTCCCTTTATTTCACTCCTCCTTAGTTTTAAAACGTAAATGAGCTACTACTGAGCCCCACCCTACCAGACAACAGCAGAGCTCAGCAACAAGCCAGGGGGAAGGTATCTTCTTATATGTGGTCATAACAGGGGAGAAAATCTAAGATTGTTTTCACGTTAAGCACCCAAGATCGTTTCCAAGAACACTTGACCCCAAAGTCTGCTTTATTTTGATTAGTGAGAAAACAAGCATTCCAGGCTTGGGAACCATGCCCCGAGTCTGCTGAAAACATGGTGTCAAGCATGGTACAACGTACTCTGGGATGGATCGAATTAGATATGGAAGCCAATCGTACCTAAACATGGAAGTGGACGTGACGTCTGTCTGGCGTAGCACGTGCCAGTGTGGTGCTCTGACCCTCATAGCCATAGCTGATAAAGTAGGAAGGCATGCGAGAGCGTTACTCTTGACATTTCTTGACATCTGTATCGGCGTGGAAATACGCATGTGTACCCGAGTACGGAGAATAATAACATTGGGACCACTGGCTAGGTGGGGAGTGAGGAAGGGGAGCAATTAGTCCTTATTGTGAAAGTGTCCTAATTGACCTGTTTAACCCCAGACCAATCCAAAAATGAAAAAGGACACAAAGCCAAGAATTTTTTTTTCTCGCATTTCTTTTTGTTGTTCCTTGCTAATTTGTCATTTTTGCATGAGACCAATGTGCTCACAGTGTGAAAAGAGCATCAGCGAGCACGGGTAACCCTCTCCTCCCTTCTCCTCCACTGCCACATTGTTAAATGAATCACCAGACAGATAACCTTGACCCCCAAGTAAGGCTAAAATGTATCAACAAGATAGCTACCATGGATTTTATATAAACATTCATCTTTTTTCGGCTCGGTCTGTGCTTCGTGAGCTGTCTAGGAGACCTCCCTGATTCTATGAGAAAAGACGTCAAGAAGTCAAGGATCATTAGGACGCTACTTCTGTTTGCGTTTTTTTTTTCTTTCTTTCATCAGTCCACAATGTCATTGAGAACGTTATTTAGCTCTGTTGATGTTTCTCTGGTTTACATTGTGGCCACGAAAAGCTCACACATGCATCACCAGTGGCCATCCAATACGATATCACGATACCCAAGTGCCGATTTGTTTTGTATTGAAACTCTTTAAGCACCACGACTTTATAAAAATCCTGAGTTTTTTTTTTTTGTTGTTCCTTCAGATTTTGTTACAATTCTAAACAAACTTAAATAAATAATTTGCTCCAAAACACATGATGCCGCCACCTGTAGGACTATAGAGGAACTGCAACATTTTACTATCCCAAATGCAAACATGCACATAATTTCAATAATTATTACAATTTCTGTGTGTATAACCACACAAAAGAATCTCACTACATTACTGAATCGATTTTTTCCCCCCTCATCTCTAGTGCTCACCTCATGTTATTGGTAGACATGGTTTGCTGCTGTGTGCTGCTCGTAACAAACTCCTTGTGCTCAGGTTTTTATCAGGTTACCTCATGTTGCAGAAAGATGATGTCGTTCCTTTTTTTCAATATTGTCCCAGAGCATGAAATACGTCCAGATCGCTGTACTTTTCGTGGCGTCTGTTCATTGAACCGATACCTGATACTCGTATCGGTGTCCGCGTGTCCCTTGTCTGGTGTATCCTCAGCATTACTGGGGCGAAGCCATCAGTTTAGGACCTGCTCCACCACCCTGAGTGTATCTGTTATGGTCTGTTAGAGCTGCACCATCACCCTCGTGACACAGTTTTGTATTTACCCTAAAAAACTGGATAGGAAACCTCAACAATTTGCAGTTCTGTAAAATAGGCTTACTGTTCAGATGAACCGAGAAGTGATCAGCGCCAGTACACGCCACACGCTCCGTCTGGACATTTGGTCAAAGGCTGAAACTAGAGCAGCCCCTTTTTTGTTTATGCACCTGTGTCTGATATTACATGCCTTTGCTGTTATTTTATCCTCAAGTGAAGTTTTTTTTCTTTTGTGGAATGTCTTTGCTTTCCATGTATTTGCTTCTCAGATATTCAAAGCATATTCATGTGCGTATAAGTGTCCAACTTGTTTAAAAGAAAGAAACATGCATTGATTAAAATTTGAAAGTTGCACGAGAAGGTAATTTATCGCCCGAAGCTCTGATACCTTTCATTTTGTAGAGTTTTTGCGAAGCAGGTTTCTCACAGATTCCAAGAAATCAGGCTATTATCAGCTGTTTATAGCCACAGCGTTTAATGACACCATTATAATGTTTCGTAAGGCTACAGCAAGTTAGTTCATGAGCAGATGATTATCTCTTCAGGGTGTTTTCTAAAGCTTGGTTGTAAATTGATTAACTATTGTTAGGGCTGCACGATTTTCCTGGTTGAAAGTTGGGAATTACAATATCAGGTCGAACACAACATTTATACAGTTTTTATCGAACCCTACCTTGATGGCAGCCTCTCTAGGTTTACTCTATGATTTTTCAGGACGGTTTGAAAAATCCATGATCCAGTTATAAGTTGATATCAGAACACATCATGTGATGCGATTTAGTGCCATTGGGATCAGAGAGACCCAAACATGATAATGAGTTCTAGCCATGCCCAGTGTATTCTTGTTTAAAATTTAAGTCTGCTTATGAATGCTGCCAAGGCTTGCGTCTAAAAGCCACTAATTGGGGGACGACATAGGATTACCGGAAAACCAAAACGGAAAGCGACCATGAAAATCTGAACATGTTTAATTAACATGACCGGTTTAGATGCATCCGTCATACAGTGAGTTGCAAAGCTAACGGAAAGGAAAAGTAGTCTTATTTCTTTTGACGAATTGGTTGTCCTCCATGTTTACCCAGGAGCAAAGGGCTCCAAATGCTGCCTTTAAAATGTGTTTTCTCCAGGGATTATGTTGCTGTTATTATACGGAGTTTGTTTCTTTTTACATGACATCATTTTACTACAGTACGTGTTCATGTTCTAGAGGATCTTCATCATATACTTTTCCAAGGAGGTCAAATGATCGTACATTATATAATTTGGCAAATTAAATAATCTTAAAAGACGACTGAAATTACACAGCACTTGGAGATGCTCTTCGCTTTTCCTGTGCGTGTTGGGTTTTGGCGATTCGGTGCCGTTTCTTCACAGGTTCATCTCTCCGCCCAATCGGCAAACATTCCCACTCCATCCCAGGCCGTGCTCTGGGCCACACTCATCCTTCTGCCACTGCTTATTGTCCTACTTACGGCCTTGTTCTGAGGTTTAGCCTCTTTCTTTCCGTTGTCGTTCCAAACCTGCATTTACATGGTGGTGGCTCCTGGCAGCTCTTACAAGATCCTGCCTTAATTTTAGCCTCCACCTCAAGTTCCTCACGAAAAAAGCCCGATGGAGAGCAGATGTAACCCATGAACACTGGCCGCTTTCCTGGTTCATGGAGCCCATTATGAGTCCGGGCTTTTTTCGCGACCCAGTTTGTGGGGGCTGCCGCGTTGGAGCAGTCTGTTTGACGTCAGTGCCACTAATCTAAAGGCTTTACTGCCCCCAAAAAGCCTGGCTCTAATGATGTATGACAGAGCCAGTGACCCAGCTACTCTGCATTAGTAATGTTAACAGAGATTTCAGTGCAGCAGGGACGGCAAAGGGTCGGTTCGTTGAGACGATTCCACAGGAAACATCTTATTACCCAGACACTGGGTTGCAGAATGAACGTGATCGTTTGGTAATGTAAAGATTTCTGTCCTCACTGTGAGAGGATGGGTTGGTTTCCATTCTGAGTCAGGTTACCATAATGTCGTTTTTTTTTTCGATGTAACAGTCACCTGTGGTTATGCTTATTAGGGGAACAGATCTGTCGCTTTTTTCTTTTTCTTTTTTGTAAATGTGCTTTGTGATAATTGTTGCATTTGATTTGACTCGGATGCACAAAATGGCAAAACAAATGGTAATAATTTAACTGATAAATGTATGTCATCCAAAACTTATTTAAAGTAGGAACATGATATGAAAATGTCTTTACTTGACATGAAATTAATTTTTTATTTAATTTAATTGTTTTTTTTTTATCTCGGGGTTCAGGACATCTTTCTCAGACGGTTAGAAATTCCAAGGTTTTCTAATCATGAGTCAGAAATTCATGCTTATTCAAACACAGCAAATGTCTGTTGTTTAAAATATTAATATTGTCTCCGTTGTCTCATCCCTGTAAAGTTTCTCAGAACAGCAGTATTGGCGTTAAAACGTCCATGTGTATATTATCAGCATATGTTGTTGGTCTTTCGGCTGCTCCCGGCAAGGGGTCGCCACAGCGGAATATCCAGTCCGCACAACAACTTGGCACAGCTTTTACGCCGGATGCCCTTCCTGACGCAACCCTCCCATTTTTCCGGGCTTGGGACCGGCACTGCATCCAGTGGCTGGGGGGTTTCGGCACTGGCTGGGAATCAAACCCGGGCCTTCCGCATGGCAGGCGAAACACCTACCACTGAGCCATCAGTGCCCCCGTGTATATTATCAGCATATACTGTATGCATATGAAAGTACTTTCACTATTAAACATAGCTATGGTGTGTACTGTTCATTTTTTTTTCAGCCCATTTCTTTGCTTGATGCAGCCCAAAATCGGTGCCTGGTTTTGGCCCGGCATATCAGTCAAAAGTTTGGATTGAACACAAGTTCGGGTTCATTTAGTAAATTCTAGAACAATACTGGCGATTTCAAAAGTATTGTCAAGTGCATTTGCAAAACCCATCAAGCACCATGATTTATATTTCCATTTCCATTTAGGCGTTTGGCAGATGATCTTATCCAGAGCAACTTACAAAATGATGATGATGATGATGATGATGATGAAACTGGCTCTGATGAAGACCAAAACTTACCTCTGCTGCAGAGGAGAAGTTCATTTAGAGTTTCCAGTCTCAACTAACAATCACCAACTATCAGCTCCTCAGATTAGAGCTGTTACGAAGGCTTTACAGATAATAATCATCAGACACATCTCAATATTAACTGTTCAAAGGAGGTTATTGCTTATTTTGGACGCATTCAGTATTGTCTTACTATGTAGAAAGAAATTAAAATTAGGAAGCACCATCGAATTAGATGGTGTGTCCAAACATTCGACACACCATAGGGCAGTGTATTTATTCCCATCTTATACATCCGTGGTAGGACCTCCGGTCAACATTCTCACACACTACAGGCAATTTGGGAATGCCAGTTGACCTAATCTGCATGTCTTTGGACTGTGGGAGGAATCCGACCAAACATTGGGAGAGCATGCAAACTCCATGCACACAGACCTCGATGTGGGAATCGATCCCAGGACCTGGAGGTGCAAGGCGACAGTGCTAAGCTGACATGGGTCATTCGAACTTCACATGTAGCTTTTCCTCTATCCAACTCAACATAGTCTCCGTCACAAGTGATGCATTGCACCATGCATGTTTGTTTGGTTTGTCTTCAGTGCTGCTTTCACCTTCTTTAAACATCTTTATCCAGCTGTGCACATTGCTCTTCTTAATGGTTTCATCTCTGTAAAACATTCTGTAGCGCAGTGAGAGACCATCAGCTTATAATATATAAAAATAAATTCTCTCTCTTTTTCTTGTTGGAAAGTTAACTGGGTTTCCATTCTTGTAATTAGGGCAGTTTTAATGCAGTGTGATCTGTTTAGGATTGTAAAACAGGAGGGAGCTTAATATATGACTCTGATACTCGTTGGAAAATAAGTACTGTTTATAAGGTGGCAGGTTTGAATAGCTGAAACATTAATCCTGTTCATTGTCCCCGTAAAATACATTACACGCTGCTTTAACCTACAGTATGTATAGGTTTTATTTTCAGTCATGGACTAATAATAGTCCTGTGCTATCTGGCCTTTCGAGTCTGTTTTGTTGATTGGATACATGCCCTGTATGTCCTTGGGTATTTAAATCGTGTGTTTCTGGCCCGAGATGTGTGTGTGTGTGTGTGTGTGTGTGTGTGTGTGTGTGTGTGTGTGTGTGTGTGAGAGAGAGAGAGAGAGAGAGCTTTGGTTTCCATGGCATAGGTTTTGCTTGCAATTGTTTAGCCCTGAAATTTATTGGGTGGCTCCACTTGTATAACCATGCAGTAGACGATCCTGGGCAGGTTGCCATCTCCTGAGCCAAAAAGCCACATTGTACTGGAACAATCTTTTAATCACTTGTATTTTCAGTTATTATTCTCATCTCTCATTATATCATTATGTGTTATGTCTGCTCCCAGGCAAGATATGGTGCCATACCCCCCCCCCTCCCCCCCACACCACCACCACCACCAAAAAAACAAAAACAAAAAAAAAAACAACATAAAAACAATTTGTTGTGTAAAGGGATGTTTCGGTCTCTGTCACAATTTCCATTCAGCTCAGATTTTTGATTTACTTCTGACTTCCTC
This sequence comes from Clariallabes teugelsi, assembly GCA_030014215.1. Lineage (NCBI taxonomy): Eukaryota > Metazoa > Chordata > Actinopteri > Siluriformes > Clariidae > Clariallabes > Clariallabes teugelsi. The sequence continues at coordinate 24,046,229 of JAQMYG010000035.1, read as the reverse complement.
TTAGTCACCGATCTGCTCTCTGCACGTTGCTGCCGTTAAATAAAGAATGAGAATAGCGGGCGTTAAAACGATCCGTGTCTAGTGTTCACATGTAAAACCTGTGTCTTTTCAGTGGACTTGATTGTGATTCATTCAGAGTTTTACAATAGCATCAGTCCAAAAACATCCTTGTGCAAGGGGCGTTCGAGTCAAACCAGGACTTTTTTTTAAGAATAAAAACTTTATTTCTCTATATAATTACACTACGCTAATGCACTTATCCCATCATTTCACTATTCGCTTGGATAGAAAGTTCCCTCAGTACGCCGGAGCCATGATCAGAGTGCCTGCTTCATGTCTGAAATCCCGGCCTCCCAGGAACTCCGCAAACATGTGGAAAAGGTTTGAAGCGGGGTCAGGACTGTACAGAGGATGTGACAATAACTCCCAGCCGAGTTTCTGTAATGTACAGGTGGTGTCCGTGAATGATTGTGTGTACAGTTCCCACAGACGGATCGTCGACAAATTGGCGACGAGTTATCCGTCGATTTTCAAGGATCGCTCGCTGAATGTTCACAGGAACGACTGCAAACAGTCTCATCACAAAGAAGTCTACCGCGCTTCTGTAAATGTCAATCAGTTTTAGTCCTGGTTTGATTTGAACGCCCCTCGCATGAATAATATCAAAAGGAAATAAAGATCATATCATCTAATAGTTCTTCTTTTCATTAAGATACTCTGAGAATAACTTTTCTCTTACCTTGTCAACGTTTATTCCAGTTGTCATTATAGTTATAAAAAGTGGCCGTGAGGAAAGAACAAAAAGTGTCCAGCACTACTTAGCCAAAGATAGATGTTCGGCAATGTCCTGTTCTCCTTTGCAAATACAGTGTATACTTAAATTAGGAATATTCGAAGAGTGGCAGCAGAGGAAGGAACCCTGAACCCTCTGATCATACACTGTGACACCCCTGTAACAACCTTGGTCAGCGTCCCAGTGGATCACAAGGCTCTCCCAGGGACACTGCGTGTTTAGCACGAATCCATCCTTGACGGGACGCTAGTATGTTCCCCGGGAGGTGGAAAGACAACGGAGAGTAGTAGTAACCTGAGCCTTGGATCGACCCGAGGACCCCGGAGCGCTGAGGCAGCTGCTACCCAACGCTTCATCATTAGTGTGTAAGAAATAGTTGCACTCATTCATCAGCCATCACTGCTTCAGTTATTAGCATTAATTCCAAGTCCAATAGATAATCCTTCAGAGAGAGAAGCCTTAAGGAGTGGGAAGTGAAGCAGGAAGCACAGCATGATCCATTACTCACTGGTGTCCAGCATGAGTTTTATATAGCAGTTAAAGCTGGACTGTGTTTTCAGATTGCATCACTTGTGGGCAGCTGTCTCAACAGCTGTACAGTCCTGTTTTAAAATGCAAACAATACACGCATTAATTTAGGCATTTCCTTTTTTTTTTTTTTTTAAGGACTCGTAAATTGCGCGCGAGTTACTTTGCTTTGTGATGAAATCCATGTATTTGTTTGGAGAACCGCAGTATCGGTGCGATGGCGGGCGGGCGGGCGGGCGAGTCTTTTTGTTGGGCGGTGATCCTGACTCGAGAGAACATGTGTTGCACTGATTTTGCAAGGTTTCATGCCTGGCTTAAGCTTTGTGGAGCTTGCGCTCTTTTTCTCAGGCCTTTGCCTGAACAAGCCCCTTTCCCGCCGTGATTAATTGCTGGCAGGCACAGCCGATGGGATCTTGCGTCAATAAATCGTCATGAAGGCAACTCCCCTGCTTCGAACATAAACACAGAGACAGGCTGTGCAGCGACTGAAGCCAGGCCAGAGCTAGTTAGAGCTCCACAGGCCCTCGGAGCTCCACGGCGTCGTTTATTTAACACCCAGATTTTATTAGACGAGATCTGGCCACGGATCTCTCTGGGCTGTTTAATCTGCCATGAACCAGGCCTGGTTTCAGAGGGTCTGGAGAAATACTTTAGCTTGTGTTAAGACTCAAATGATCACAGATCGAGTCAGTGCACGGTCAGTGTTTTGTTCGTCGGTTTTCACACACTGTACACTCTGTTTGATTTGAACCTTTGTGTGTGTTAGTCGCTGCGAATTCTGGCTGAAGGATCGTCTTTGCGGATTGCGGTTCTTCATAACCACCCGGAACCTGAGCGCATTTATTTCTATAAAGCATTGAGAGTAAGGCCGAGCCTGGGCGAAAGCGAATTGAGGCCTCAGGATGAACAGGAGCACAAAGACTCCGAGTATCCCCCAAATCCCTTTTTCAGCTCCAGTTGGGTAGCAGATGGTTTTGAATAATTCATGAAAAGTTTGTGGGTAGTGTTCGGCATCACATTTATCTCGGAGGCTATTAGATTTCAGTGCAAGAAACCGATCCAAAATGTTGAGCGAGCTCTCATCTTCGGGAGAATTCACTCAGCGATTTGATATTTTTTAAGTGCCGCAGTGCAGCTACAAGGAACGAGATTGAATGCCTTGATTAATCACTGGAGTTAGTCGATGTGGTTGTTTATTCTATTTAAATTGAATCGTAAAACAAGCTGCTGACATGCACAAAGTAACAAGTTTATGATTAAAGCATAAAGGTGCATAGATTTGAATAGAAAGGCAACATTTGCAAGATTTCCACTATCGTGTTGAAGTTAAAGCGTAAATTTGATATCGAGATTCGGAATAATAGTAATATGACTCTAATAAATCATGGGTTATTGCTTTGCCTTTTAAGGGACGACAAGATTTTGTTTTACAAATGAGAGTTACCACAGAGGCGCTTGTTTGAAGGGAATTTGTTCTATACACCTGCTATCCACTTTATTAGGAACACCTGTACGCCGCCTCATTCACGATTCAGATTATCCAATTACATGGCAGCCAGCAATCATGCAAATACGACGCAAGAGCTTCTCTTAACGTGCCCATGTTTTTTTATTTTTATTATTATTATTATTATTTTTTTTAACACAAAGGTCCCTCCATCTGTTATTTCTTCAGCTGAAATAGTCCTTGAGATGATGCATTTTTTTTGTAACTCAAACGCTCTTCATTTCACTCCTTTTCCAAACATGCCATTTCAGTGTCTATGTAAATGAGCATTGAGCGCACATTAGGGGAGAAAAATACAATTATGGTGTTTAAGCCCCGCCCAATTAAAAAATGGAAAAAGCACAAAAAAACAGGACATTTATTTATTTATTTTTTCTTTCTAACTTTTTTATTTGTGCATGCACACTGGAGAGCCATCTAAATGTCTAAAAATGAGAAAACAGATGAATGTGGCGTTATAGGTATAGTAGGTCCCTGTTCACGTTAACCATCAGGTTAAGGAAAATGTGATCGCAGAGGCTTCGACCACAGCATCGTTGCTGATGACAAATCATCAGGTTTGAGTATTTCTGAAACTATTGTTCTGCTGGGGTTTTCACCCAGAACAGTCATTAGCACGAATGTGGCGTGACAAACAAACAAAACAAAAAAAACAAAAAACAGCAGTAATGTGGGTATGGCTGATAAGATACGGTTGGAGAAGTACATGGTAACTCAGATCATCGTGCTTTGCAAGATAAGTGAGCAGAAGCATCTCAGATTGCTTAGAAAAGGAAGAAGCTGAAGATCAGAAAAGACCAGGTGTCTGTAATCGCTGATAGGAGCAGAAGCTGATGTGGTCTTCTGCTGTTGAGGCCTTTTTGAATCATCCACTATTGTTT
>JAQMYG010000035.1:23992481-24013578 GCA_030014215.1 Clariallabes teugelsi | reverse complement strand
CCGGCTGAGTGGTAGTGGTAGCCTTAATGTGGGAGCCCCCTAGTGACGGGGAGGAATTGGACACGACTAAATTAGGGAGAGGGGGGAGTCGGGGAGTTTTACAGTCAGAGTCCGGTGTATTATTAACCAATTATACCAATATATCCAATATAACCAATAATCATCAGTTTCATATGTAGGTTGAAATACAGTCATTAACTGAAACAGTTATATAAGCTATGGGAATCACCAGGGAGCATCTGATAGAATATTATCACCATACCTGGGTGCCGATTAGATTAGGATTTGTTTGTCTAATTATCACAATTTAAAGTATACTTTTTATTTTGTTACAATTAAAAAATAAAGCTCAGCAAATTATTAGCTGGTAGGACATGGGGATGCTTTGCTGCAGGCCAGAGTGTGAAACGTTTAGAGTTAGAGCGCAGCACTTGTAGGAGAGGAATGCCAACATTTCACCACCTCAAATGCAAACATATATACAGTAAATTAAAAGAAAGTTTTTGCACAAATGAGATTTCCCCCATTTAAAACCCATCAAGCAGCATGATGAAGACCATCCCAGGAAAGCAAGACCAAACCTTACCAGAGGAGAAGTTCATTTAGATGGCTTTACAGAGCATAAGTGGGAAACACATCTCAATATCAACTGTTCAAAGGAGATTATTGTATTTTTTTGGATGCCTTCGGCATTGTTTTACAGTGTAGAACGAAATATAAATCAGGAAAGACCATGAAGTTAGAAGGTGCGTCCAAACTTTTTACTGGTAGTGCATATAAAACGCAGTTATCTATCTACTGTATCTATCTATTTATTCATTCATAGTTCAAATCCCAGGATTGCTCTTGAGTCACATCTTTCATCAGTCAGTTTTGTATTTTCACTGCATTTCTATTCCAGCTTTAGTTATTGCCAATTCCCTCCCATTTGTTGATTCTTCTCTATCACATGACATAAAAGGGTGAGGCCTAGTGGATGCTTCCTCTGAAAAACAAATGAAGCCAGACACATCAGATGGCCAGTGGATGGAGCTTCTGCGCCTGAGACTGGAAGCATTTAACTGAGATCAGTTTTGCAGGAAGATTTGCGAGTATAGTGTGAGGGGGAAATACTGCAAGGTAAGCAGTGGATTGTTTTAAATTCGATGCTTTGATCGCGGAACAGATGGCAAATCGAGTGACACCGGTACCTACAGTAGCTTCTTTTTACCCTGAGAAACTTAAAAACGGATGAACGGCACCAGCAACCCGAAGGCACACATGCATGCTAATCACGGCCAGTCAGGAAGAGAAGGGATTTCTCCACACATCCCTGCGTGCTTCAGAGACGTCGCTCTCCTGTCCATACGCAAAGTCTCAGGAGTTCCATCACAGAGAAGAACTCCTCCTTTCAAAACGAGCAAAAAATAAATAAATAAAAAGGAATAAAAGTACACCACGGATGTTTCTCGCACAAGGTTTGCGTTATTTTTCCTTCGACTGATGTGGCGATGACTAAAAAGCCTCGGCCTCTTTAATATTCCGCGCCGAAACATTGCTCAGTAAACAGCTTCCTCTTCATTCAAAAAGCCTGTGAATGAATCGGTCGTGAATCAGAGCTGAAGTGCGTGTGAGTGTGTGTATGTGTGTGTGAGAGAGAGAGCGCGTTCGTTCAGCGAGAGCTTCATAGGTGACGGCTGTTTTTCTGAAAGCCGAACGGTGTACAAGAGGAAGTGAGAGTGCAAATGAGCGCTTATGCTTTCTGACTCATCCATCCTGTTTGTCACCACAGTGACAGATGAAATCATGACACTGCATGCCTACTCTCTCCCAGATGCGTGCACATACACTCACACAGCCTTAATTACCTGAGAAAGGCCATCTACTGCGACTGGGTAAGTGAGAAGCATGGATTCGCTTCTAGCGCCGTCGATTTACCCATGTACTGAACGTTGCATAACGCGAACCGAGCGTTGGAAGTACGTGGCGTGGCGTGACCTTTGTCCGCACGTCCCGTCGCGCAAGAAATGTAAGATGTTCTAGATTTTGTCGTTATTTATTCTGGAATGCCCTCTGAAGGAACCAGTTTCGTATCCCGGGGTGTCGTAAAAAAAAACAGCAAGTACGAACAATATTTGCCGAATGATGTGACGTTTCTTCCATGCCTGTGGCAGCAACCGTCAACCGCATGATGGAAGTTGTTCGCACCCGTATGCCGGCCCTCAGGATTGTGAGATAGCCGTGTGAGATTTTGAGGATTTGTTGCCGTCTTTTCGGCCTCGCAGGACGCGCAGAAGTCACACCAGAGTTCATGGTGCAAGTTCTAACAGTGCTTGATTCCACTCTTTTCTTTTCTTTGTTTTTTTTTTCCATCTATTCAAATGCTGCTTCCTGCTTGAATCAACAGTCGATTCGAATATTAGACTTCAGATTGTTTGTCTCGATCGTTTTCTTCTTTTTTTCTTTTCTTTTTCGGCATTTCTGAGAAGTACGTGCCCCGCTTCCTGCTCATATGCAGGAAGTGCAGTAAGAAAGCCACCAAAGACCGAGGACGATCTTCAGAGGAAGAGCTTTTGAAGTCGAGTCTAAGTCTCGCCTATTTGGTACGCTTCGTTTTTGACTTCTGAGAAGGTCGTGACTCACATCTCCCGTAAGATGACATGGGGTGTAGGTGGTCATTTAGGTGCACGCTGATTGTCGGTTTGGTTGTGGTTCCCCCAGCTGGATGGAAGTAACTGATTTCATTTAGCTGTTATTAATTCCTCATGACGGAGACCAAGCGGGGCCTTTACGTGCCGATATTCCATTTGCTCTGCTGTAACGCCGGGAGGCTATGTCATCACTTTCTCCTTCTGGGGGCATCTCGAGCAAAACAAGCCCGTCCCTCAGGACGTTCAGCTGCAGAGCCGCCTCTTTGAGAAGGTGGACTAGGGTGTTATGCAGTCAGTGGTACGTCAGGCTCTGGAGGTGCTGAGACAGTGTTTACGTCTTCATGCGCTGAACGATAAACAGGACACGTCCTCGTTTCAGGCTGTCATGCTGTGTAGAGGAAGCACTGACACCCAAGCCAGCTTTTAGCAACAGCTTCGTCAATGCTCAGGTTGTGATTTTGAAAGCTGTTATGAAAGATTTTAATAATTCTCAGCTAGATCATACTGTATATATCAGTGACAGGCATTCGTGTATCTCTAGACTTATAGATTCGTATTGATAATGAGAGATTTTTACAAATTTAGGCTTTCCCTCACCCAAATCAGAGCAGACTTCTGGTCCATTTGCCGCTTGATTTGGGTTCATAAGTGTTATAACACTCAATCTGTATCGAAAATGTATAGGAGAAACATACAGTATAGTCGGCTAACTAGATTTAGATTTCACACAAAAAGACAAACTTACAAAAGTATATTATTTTAAAAAGAAAAATTGTTAAGATATTACAACATGAATTGGACATGGTTACATAATATGCATTTTAAATGATTATTGTTTGAAGGAAGAAAGTATAATGCTGAAAAATGGGCTTTTTGGTGGGAACATATAAAATCTTCTTTACTATTTAATGTAAAAAACAAATAAATTCAACACCAATAAGAGAAATCCTGGAAATCAGAAGATAGTTAATGATGGGAATCAACAGTCACCTCCTGATAGAATATTATACTGAGGTGCCATTTCAATTAAGATGGTGATTCTGTAAGTAACACCGATTTTATAAATATTTCGATTTGATATTACATTTTAAATTATTATTATTACAGTAATAATTATTATTTCTGATCGAACTTAGCAAATAATTCACTTCTACCAGACAGGGTGCCAGTGTGAGAATAGTTTAGAGCGCACCACCTGTAGGATTATAAAGAAACCATGATGTTTTACTGCCTCAAATACCTCCAAAATCTAACAGGTGCTCACACGGACAGATTTTTCGCCGTTATTTTTTGAGACTGACGTAAGCATGTGTAATGAGTGGGTTTTGAGATCAATTCTTTTACAAAGTTTGGTGAAAAAGATTTGGAGCAGATCAGATGCTTTTTAATACACACAACTTTTGAAGACGTAGCACTGAAGACGTAAAAATGTGTTTCTGTCGCTCTTGTGCACTTGGCAAAAACAGCCAATGATGGTCTCGACCGACCTCAGTTATAAATGTCAAAACTTATGGTGGTACATAAATTGGTACACAAAAGAATCCCGATTCACGTCGTTTATCCCTCCGTCTGTCCATCTGTGATTCTCATTTGCATGATATCTCGAGATTGTTGACGGTTTGTAGGAATTATATGGAATTTTTATTTTAATTTTAACCAGCACGTGATTTGATTATATTTTAAAATTGATCCAAACAGGTTCAGCGTGACAGCAGGGTAAAAATATCTGATTTTTTTTTCTTTCTCTTAATTAGCTGCCATCCTGTTCAAAGTATATTTTTAGGGTATTTCTGTCATACAAATTGGTAACTAGACTCGTTGGCGGCGGAGGCGAGTTCTATGTGTTTTGTTAATTGTGCCCACCGTTTCATTTTTTTTTTCCCCCTGGACATTCAGCGCTCTATTTCTGTCCTCCGCTTCTCATTTTTTCAATTAGTCTTTCAGTTCAGGCTTCTTGTTCATAACAAAAAAAAAATGCTGTTCTCCATCTATTATATTTAACATGTTTACTTCGCTTCATGTGATTTCATGAAAACCATAACTAAGAAACGATCTAAAAAACAAAACGGATTGCTTAAACACTATACTCACCCCCAGGTTCTCTCTAGCTGTCCCCATAACCTCAGAAATGTGGCATTGGAAAAGCAAAATCAACAAAGAAACCCTTAAAATCTTAAAGGCAGCCTGCAGACCAAGCGTGTTTATACCACGTCTAACAACCATTACTGGAGTAATCAGCCTGTTGGCAGGTTATTAAAGCGGCGATGCGCAGTCCTGCTGATTCTCATCGCCCCCTGCAGGCATGGATGAGATGTTTGAAAATCAACGTCTCCTTTGTGCAAACTTGCTACTGTTATTCCACGATGCCTCGCATTAAGTGTGGACATTTTCTTACATGATGCAAAGAGAGAGCGCGAGATCAACCTTTTTATACAACATGCAGGAGTTAATGAGCAGAACCATGCCAAGAAGAGACGGGCTCTTATCGTGTCCCAACGTCTGGTCTCAGCTGTTGCATAATAAAAAAGCGCATCGTTTCTGGACTAATTGTTTCTCATCAGAGAGAAAGCTAATGCCATAAATGCTTCGCCGTGTCGCTAATGGCTGCCATTTGAGATCCTGGTTAACATATCCTTTCACAAGCACACCCCTCTTTTTCTTTCACTCTCTCTCTTTTTGCCTCTTCTTCAATAAAACCAAAATCTACCTCGGCCTCCTCTTATTATATCCAGCTATGTTGTGACTTGCTGTGGGTTAATGCTCATTAGGCCTCTGGGAATACATATTCAGAGAGATGAATTGACTCAGTGGGTGAAAATGCATGCCTTGACATGCTCAGGTGGTCCTCCAGATGCTCTCAAAGTTAAGGACAGAAGGTTCTCTGCCTCTGACGGCACATTTAGTCACTCGACACACTTTGTAGGCCACCTCCGCGCTCTCCAGAGACTTTCTTCAACCCATTTACGAAGCCTAAGATAGCCAGGCTTTGTTTGATTTTCTTCTCACTTTAGCACAAGGACTGGCACAAGGTCTGGCACGAATGTCCAGGATTAGTTTGGTGGCTCTGGGAGCGGTGGTGGTGGTGGTGGTGATAATAGTGAAAGTGTTTCCCTTGTGAATGAACAAGTGGATGGAGTAGAACATAGAAGAGAAGGCTGATGGGTAGATTGAAGTGCTGACAGTAGTTCTCAGACAGTAGTAGTGGTATCTGTGGAGTGAGTGCTAAGTAGCCTGTAAACACATATCAGGAGCATAGACGGGCAGCTGAAGAGGCAATCTGTTGAAAGGCTCTGCTGCCAAAATAAGAAAGTGATGATGGACCACAAGTGGCCAAAGCTTAGGTTTCCAGAGGGAGCTCTCAGGTCTGGTGGAAAGACTGGCCATACATGAATGGCGTGTTATTCCCATTTAGAGTCAACTTTTAAGTATACTCCTTTCTGAGTAAAAGATGCATACCTATAGGTTAAACATGCAACATTTCAGATTTTAAAAGCTATTGAATTCAGCTGAAATATAACCACTGTAGCAGGCATCTAACCAGACACAGGATCCATCAGGAGCCACATTCCCAGGAGAAAATCATCAAATTAGTGGCAAGATTCAACTGGTGGGCATTAAAATAATACATCTCACTGGTCACAAATTGATTCAGCTCCTGGAGTCGACTGCTGCGTCCAAACAGCGAAGCAGAAATGATACCAAATCGGCGTCCTTTAGGAAATTCTTCTTCTCTCTGTCTCAACTCTCTGCTGCATGCGCCGAAAGCGGCACCTAAATCGAATCGCGATGGTTTCTTTTCGCGTTTATTGCTTTTCTTCAAACTCTACCTTTTTTTTTGCCCTCGCACAATTTCTCTGCTAATACGGAAATCAGCAGCTTACCAGCCTCTGAGTTAGCCATAGAGATGAGAGCAGAGGAACCCGAGTGCGTTCCCGTGCTGATTGACAGCTACGTGATCCCTCCCCTGACTCCAGTCTTTCTCTGATTGGTAAGATGGACGAATGTTGCTCAGAAACTTTTTTTTGGAAGGCAGGATCTCTGCAGTTGCTGCCAGGCTGTTTGATGAGACTCGGATACAGGAGGCTTTTATAGTTTTGTGTGATATTTAAAAAAAGTTGCACACTGTAACTTTCAGTCAAATGTTCCATACTTGTAACTTTAATTAATGGAATTTTTTATGCATGAAGTACATTTGACTAAATACTTCCATAATTTAAAGCGACTAAAAGTGAAACTAAAAGAAGGCGCTGGGGAGTGTTGTGGAAGTGTTTAAGGTTAAGATTCACTTATTTGTCACGTGTACCTTACAGCACAGTGAAATGAATTTTTTTTCACATATCCCAGTTAGGAAGCTGGGGTCGGAGTGCAGAGTCAGCCAGGATACAGAGCCCCTGGAGCAGATAGGGTTAAGGGCCTTTGCTCAAGGTCTCAACAGTGGCAGCTTGGCAGTACTGGGGTTTGAACCCCCGACCTTCCGTTCAGTCAGCCAGAGCCTTTACCTTTTACCATGAGCCACCACTGCGCCAGATAACCAAATATCATTTAAAGTTTATTTTTTACAGAGTTATTGAGATATAACTAATACATTATCTACCTCCTTCAGCTTCTTTTGTATTTCTTTTTTTTTTTTGTCGTCTGTGTGAGCGTAGGTATTTTTTCTGGGAAAAGACTAATGAGTATTTTTTTCAGTTTTTGCTCCATAGATGATTTATAGTTGTATTCCTCATTGAGTGTCTCATAAAGAAAGTAATAAAAAGTAACGGATGTTCTAGCTATTATAGACAATGAGCTTGTTTTTGTCTAGAAGAGCACAACCTTCGGCTGTGTGTGTGTGTGTGTGTCTGTGTGTCTGTGTGTGTGTGTAAGAGAAAGCGACAGAGAGAGAGAGAGAGAGAATGCTGAGAAGTGGTAGGTGTATACACCAGTGGGAGCCTGTTGTATGTGTAGTTTGTGTGTGTGTTTGTTTGGTTGGACTCACAATGCACTCACTAGGGTTGCAGGGAAGTGACCCATCCCTCACTACACTTCCAACTGCCACACTTCCTGCCAGACACTTGGTTCCTGCGGGCACCGGGCACTTGGCACAGTCTCGCTGGCAGAGTCAGGTGGATAGCGAGCACATGGAGCTCGTCAGTCAGCCGCCTCTATCATAGCGGATGGCCCAACTGCGAGTGGGCATCCATCACTGAATCTGTTAGCCATCATTCTCCCTCTCGTTGTTTCCACTCCTGCTTTCATGCCTTGACCAAATGCACTCCTTATAGTCTTTTCAATTAGGACGCAGTATGGAAAAAAAGTAGTGAACAGCACGGTCAATGAAAAGCAGGTTACCATGACAACATTAAAGCAGTCTCAGACATGGGAGTGGGAATTAAACTTTTTATGCATGCACTTGTGGGCAGGACACTTAAAGCTGTTTTTTTAGGATAAGACAGCGGGGTGCTCCAATTAACACATCTTTTGTGAAATCCTTTTATGAAAATTATATTTTCACACCACAATTTGGCCCTTGTCAAAGTTATTTGAATCATTTTACTTTGCCCATTTTTCTGCTTCCAACACATCAGTTTCAGGAATGAAGCTGCTTCACTTGCTGCCCAAGATCTACCACCTACTTTCAGGTTTCACTGCAATGAAATATTGTGACTGTAGCTTCTGGGACAATGGACAAATTGTTATGGCGAGGGTATTGGGTCAGAACAAATCCAGAACAGCAGCTCTTGTGGGATGGTCCCTTTAATGTTTGCCATGGAGGGTGTGACTTTTTTACTCTTTGATATGAGGTCATATAAGGGAAAAATCGAATTGGCTTGTTTAAAATTTAAGAAAAGGAAAAAAGCCCATGAAAATATATATTTCTTCTCCTTTTTGTGTGTAGAATTTTATATGGCATATCCTTTAATACAGGAACCACTCCAAATATAAATATATACATGCTTATGTTTTTAAAGAATCTGTGCATTAGAGATAACTGGCTATTTGAAATGGTGTTTAAGCTGAGTCTGATTGTAAGTGTCACCAATCTTTAGAAGTTCACTTTTTGTTAGGTTTAAACGTTCAGATGCGTCTCTAGTTTCTATTTTGTATCAGTCAGGGCTTAAAACAAGCCGATTAGATTTCTCCTCTATTGTGACCTCATATAAGAAGATACCTTTCCCTGGGCTTGTTGTTGTGGGCGTGGCTCAGCAGTAGCACTGAAGCAGCGTGTTTGGAAGAGGAGGGAGATAAAAGGAAGAAAGGGGTTAAAAAGTGTATTACAGTATATGAGGGGTATTTTAGCTGGGGCACTAAGACATTTTGGGGGGATTTTAAGGACTATGTTAACTTGGTAAAGAAATAGTAAAATATAGGACCTTTAATGCAATTGTAAGTTTAATTCATTTAGAAATAATGTGCCATATCAGTAGAATAGTGTTAATCATTTTAGCAATAAACGTTTGTCAGTTTTTTGTCCTATTGAAATGATTGACTTGTTGTTTTGCCAGTTTTTAAGGTTTTTTCTCCTCAGTTCATCAACTATAGTGGCTCATCAGATCCTCATATATTTGATGTGGCACTGGTTTTATGACTGGTGCTTTTCTGCACACAATTTCGTCCACAATCCAAGCTTGGGGCCGGCTCTAGGATTGCACCGAGTCGTGCAACCCTCCAGTGGCCAGAGTTGGTTCCCTGCCCAGGAATCGAACCCGGGCCATGGCGGTGAAAGTGATGTAATATGTAATAACGTGTTCATAAAATGATGTTTTCATTCAAACAAATAGTCTTGCTCTTCAGCCAGCACGTTTATTTCTGGGCATCTCTATTTCCGACCACATTGACGAGCTTCAAATAACATCAGCAGGATGGACAGTTACTCTAACTGCTAAGAGCAGAAACATTACAGACAGTATACAGAGAGCTGTATTTAATCTAAACGCTGTATGATGCCACAGTTTGTGCTGCATGTATGGATGTTCATTGTGGAGTCAGAGTGCTTAAAGGCTGCTAATGCAGGACGCTAATGGCCATGCTGTTCTCTCAGTCACTCTCACTCTATTTCATTTAGTCTCTTTCTCCATCATTCACCGGCGCTGCTCTTGCCGGTCCTTTTTCCTCCCTGAGACTCGGGGCAAGGTGACCTCGGGCAGACCTGTCCTCAGCAGTTCGTACTCTATTTATAGCGAAATGCCCTCGCGCCTTCTCTCCGGCACGGCACGATGCTTTATGCCCCCGATGCGGGGCTGGCGCCGCACATACAAGCCCGAGCGGAGACATTTGTCGACAAGGAGGACATCATTGATCTGAGAGAATGAAGGAAGTAAATAAAAGGCTTCCATCTTTCAGTTTTAGGCATTTCCTGTTTCTCTTCTACCAGAGATATAGACGATTAACCCTGCTTTCCTGTGTAACAGCTCTGATGTCATTTCCCATGTCCTCTGGGATGTGCGTGGCCAAAAATGGCTCAGGATTGCATGTTTTTGGGGATGGAGCTTCTGGTGGCTGATAAGGTCTCCAACTTCAAAGCCTTGACCTCGCTGTAAACATGCCCCGTGATCACGGCTACGGTTCACAGAGACACTCGGCATCGCCAGCAGCTATTTTCCCCGGCACGCCATAAAGATCCGACGTTCTTCTGTGTGTCTGTCTGAGTGTGTGAAAGGGTATTTTAAGACGATTGTAGGGCATCGCGTTTTTTGGCTGATTGTAAATAAGCTGGTGTTTCTGTTCGTGTCCTCCAGCTCAGGATTGACGGTGCAGCTTCGGGGGCAACTCATTTGGGTTTTGTCTTTAGAAATTCACCCAGGCATTTTACAGAACTAGCATCTGTACCTGTCCTGTGTGTCCACATGGTGTCTCCTGGTTTAGCATCAAACAGTAATGACAAATTGGTGACGTGATAACTCCTCTTGTGTATGAGTTATCAAGTCATGGCTTTAACGTTACTCAAATTGTTCCTTAACTTGTTAAACAATCCCAGTGTTTCACTACTGCTTGGAGAGCATCAAGGTTGAACCTCTTGTCAGTATGCTGGACTTCCAGCTTCACTTCTGAAACACTAGCCCCCTAGGAACTACTTTAATGGCCCAAAAATGTGGTAATCGCTTGAAACGAGGCCAGGACTGTACAGAGGAGATGGCAATAACTCCCAGCTCAGTTCCTATAATGTTCCATCAGTCTGCTCAAGCGAAAGTCCCAGGTCGACTTGATCGCCCCTGGAGGATTGAACGATCTCTTTAAAACAAAGCTACACAGCTAAGTAGGAGGATGCATTGATTTCATTATTGATGTCGTCATACCTTGAGATTACATCATACTACGAGGAGGTCCGGAAGTGTTTCCTATTTAATGGTCGAAGCGAAGCAGATAAAGAAGGAACTGCAACAAGTAACCAAATAAAACCTCACTCTCATTATCCTGAGAACCTCACATGTGACACATAGAGTATGCTTCTTTTTTAGTTAAGGCTTGTGAGTACAATTTACAACATTTTTAATGGTCGGTAATACTACGATAATAGACGCTCTGCTTATTAATTAAATCTAATTAAGAGAAAAAACACGTTTGCATTTGAGGTGGTGAAACGTTACGGTTCCTCAATAATCCTACAGGTGGTGCACTCTAAACTATTCACACATACAGGTGGTGCACTCTAAACTATTCACACATTGGCAGTAAATTATTTGCGAAGTTTGTTTAGAATCGGAACAAAATCTAAAAAAAACAAACAAACATAGAATATTTACAAAATCATGATGCTTACAGAATCGCAATGCGAATCGAATTGTCGCCTAGGTATCATGATAATATCGCATCGGGTCGTCCCCGGTGATTCCCATCCCTAAAGTAAGTGTTCCTTGATGCCCCTGATTGCTTAATCTTAAGGATTTTTGTTATTTTAGTATCAATATAAGTATTGTAAAGTACCAAAGGACTCGATCTAAAATGATTACATCATTTTACACCCTTTTCAACGTAGGATGCTGCTAATTTTCCTAGCCATGTTTTTCAGTTTTGTGTGTTGAATAGATGCAACATGGTGGCTGAATGTAAATTACTGTACATGCAGGCCTATTATTACATCCTTAAGCTCGTTGAGTCTTTGATTAACTGATCTAAGTGTTTCAAAACTTTCTCACCTGATTGATTCATCGAGTTTATTAGGGTTGTAATGGTACTCATGTTCTGTGCCGTACTGTTTGTGCAGGATGTGGTTCGGTGCACATGAACACAGTCTAGTTTTATCTAGTGCTAGGCGATTTTTTTTGTTGTTGTTGTTGGTTTTTTTCATTAAGTCAAGCAACAAGTACCATTTAAGGTTGAATGCACGATTTCTGTTGTGATTAAATCACTCTTAGCGGTCTACAGTTGTCTCTCGGAGTTGTTTTTCCAACTGCCGTTGTTCATCATGCTGGTTATGTCTGCTTTAAACGCATCAGAAAGTCCTAAAAATATCCACTTCTCACATCGCCCATGCCAGGGCCGACTGTAATTTGACAACTTTGATGGGTTTATTCACCTGTGAACTCGGTAACCGTGCACTACACGCTGATTGTTTGTGATTCGGGTGTGAACGTGTTCATGTGTGTAACCGTGGGTCTGATGCCACACAGACAGAAGGACTTCTCCTCATCCAGCCCATCAGGCTCTGGTGTCATCTTTCTGCCATCTGCCACCGGCTGCCCGTCTGCCCGTCTCCCATCTCAGCAACACACACACACTCAGAGACACACGAAACACAGTTTGATTCTCTTGTGTATTTATTCATCAGCATTCTATTTTTTAAAGAAGGTGTCGCAGCTATAATGAAAAACAGCGTGATTTTATTTTCATAAACACAACCGGCACGTGTTCTCTCCTCAGAGTGAAGATCAAGTCTGATAACACTTCCACAGCTCTTGGGAAAATACATCTGGTCTGGTTTAGTTTATAGATCTATGTATAGAATCAGACGGGACAGAATGGTACTGGGGTTTAGAGACTGTGTGTGTGTGTGTGTGTGTGTGTGTGTGTGTGTGTGTGTGTGTGTGTGTGTGGGATGTGATGAGTTGTGTGTGGGATCTCGCATGTGGACAGCATGAGTGGGTATTTGGCCTTTTGTTCAGTGTCTCCTCTTCCATCATGTCTGCAAGACAAGATTTTATTCCTTAAATATGATTATGTTAAAAAAAAAAAAAATACAGGATGTTATTTCTGTGATCCATTAAACAGGTTGCTGGAAATATCTCAGGGAAAAGCTAACGCTGTGCCAAGAGTGTGTGGAAACTGTTAGAGCCTGGTCTAGTAGATTTGTTTGTGTGTGTGTGTACACACACTCACTCACTCACACACACATTTATATATTTATGAAAAGCAGCAACCACTACCACACACAGACTACAAAGTCTGTACATGCGATGAGGCTGCAGTGTAACGCTGCTAAACATTCGAACATTGTTGTTGCGGATGTTCCAGGCTTTCCTTGAGCGAGTGAGCGAGTGATGCATGATGGATATTCTGGCATGGTGGGCTAATTAAAATGCTATTATGGTGCGAGGAGACTTCATCCTGAAATAGATCAAGGGGTGAGACGAGCCTGAGAACAAGGCCCTGATCCACGAACTTAACAAACCAGCTTCCATTCCGTGTTCTTCGTCTTCTCGAACGGCTTTTCTGGACCCCCATCTGCTCGTCTTTTTATTCTTCCCTCTGTCAGACAGAAAATTAGGCCTGCCTGTGGAGCGTGGAGGCATCTTTCTTTAGTAACCATTCCACAGGGGTGGGGGTTGCTCACTTTTTAAATTTTCATTCTTCTTGTGTTCCGTCATGTATTAATCATGCCTGCAGTCTGGCTGGCTGGAAAAAGTCAGAAACAGAAACGGAAAGTAGCTGTGCCTCCAGTCATGCTGCTTTCTAACGTGAGTTAACTTCGCCTGCTGTGCAAGCCTCTACTTGCATTTTCTGTGGTTCCACTAGGGTTTTACTCCATTTCAGGGTTCTGCTGCATTATCTCCTTTCACTGGGGTTCTTCTGCATTCTCTGGACCAGGATTTGCCTTTGGCAGAGGTTTCAGACTATCCTTTGCTGTGGTTCTTCTATGGTCTCTCCACTAGGATTCCTCTTTCATTGCGGTTCTTCTGCATTCTTCCCACTTGTTTTCCTCTTTTGTTGGAGTTCTGCAGTCTCTACAGTGGGATACTTCTTTTGCTGGACTTTTGCATCCTGGATTTCTCTTTGGTCGAGATTCTGAATTTCCTTCCGTGGGATTACAGTTTTGCTTGTGGTTCCTCTCCATTCTTTTCACTTATTTTCCTCTTTTGTTGGAGTTCTGCAGCTTGCCACTAGAATTCTTCTTTTGCTGGGGTTCTTCTGCTTTCTCTCCACACATTTTCCTCTTCTGTTGGACTTCTGTAGTCCTTACACTGGGATTCCTCTTTTGCTGGACTTCCGCATTCTCTACACCAGGATTCCTCTTTTGCAGGAGGTTCAGAATTTCTCTCACTGGGATTCCACTTTTGCTGAGGTTCTTCTACGGGTTCTCCACTAGGTTTCCTCTTTTACTAGGGTTCTTCTGCATTCCTTTCACTCATTTTCCTTTTTTGTTGGAGTTTTGCAGTCTCTACACTGGGATTCCTCTTTTGTTGGACTTGTGCTTTCTGTAGACTTGGGTTTCTCTTTGGTAAAGATTCAGAATTTCCTTCAACGGGATTAGACTTTTGCTTGGGGTTCCTTTGCACTCTTTTCACTCATTTTCATCTTTTGTTGGAGTTCTGCAGTCTCTCCACTAGAACTACTCTTTTTCTAGAGTTCTTCTGCATTGTCTCCACTGTGAATCCTTTTTGGTAGGGTTTCACAATTACCTTCACTGGGATTCCTCTTTTGCTGGGGTTCTTCTGCATGGGATACTGGTGGCTCAAACAGTTAAGGCTGTAACTGATCGGAAGGTCGGTGAATTCAAGCTCCAGCACCACCAAGCTGCCACCGTTAAGCCCTTGAACCTAGGATATGTAAAAAAAAAAAAAAATTTCACTTTGTTGTACAGCAGTTGTTCTCACCTCAAGTCCTGAAGGACCACTGCCCTGCACATTTGAGTGTTTTCCTTGCTCTACTACACCCACTGTATTTAAGGAAAGGCTGTTAATTAGCTGATTAGTTAAATCAAGTGTGCTGGGAGCTGAGAAAGCAATCAAATGTTCAGGGCAGTGGACCTCCGAGACTGGAGCTGAGACCCACTGCTGTAAGGTACATGTGACAAATAATGAAATCTTAATTTTCTCTACAAGGATTCCTATTTTGTTTTTTGTTTTTTGCTTTTTTTTACACTCAGATTCCTCTTTTGGGGTTCTTCTGCATGCTCTTTAGATTGTTTTCTCTTTTGCTTGGGTTCCTTTGCATTTTCTTTATTAGCGATGCCTCTTTTACTGGTGTTGGGGATCCTCCACATTAGTAGTCTTATTTTGCTGGGGTTCTTCTACATTTTCTCCATTGGGTTCCTTTGAACTCTCCGTTTTAATTTGTCTTCTGAACGTCGCATTGCAACATCTGAGTTGTATTATTGAAAGTTCTTGTACCAGACCATTGTTGAATCCTCAGTTCTGATTTGCCAGTAGGTATTACTTAACATTGTACGTCACATCAAATCCTGACTATATACTGTATAGAATCGGATCGGATCGGATGTTAGAATAAATGCATCTAGATAAACCTTTGATCTTTCTTCCACCCGTCAACAGCTTACACAGCGAATCTTTTGTGGACAGTCTACACAATTAAAAAGCTATTTAATCTTATTTTTTTTATTTTAATCTATCTTATTTCACTACTTCAACCATTTAACCAAATGATGATGATGTGACATTTTCTGTGAAAAGAAGTTCAACAGTTATGGAATGCATGAAGCACTTAGAGACATGCAGTTGTTGGAAAACGATCATCATAGGGTTAGTAACGGTAACTTACCGTCGCATCAGGCCGAGTTCACACCACCACATCCGTTGTTTATTTTCCAATAACACTACACCCCGAAGCTATTGACTTATTTGTAATATACAAGGTGTGTTTATTCGCTGTCTTCTTTTTCAATGTTTTAGATTCATAAAATCAGCATAATGAATTATATGTAGATTAAGTACTACGCACATCATAAAAAAAAGAAATAAATAAACACCTCATGAAAAACATATTAATGAATTATTTTCCTATAACCGTACACCCTGTTGTGTTTTATTCCTTAAATAAAATATAAGAGTCTATCATGTGTAAATGCAAATACAGGCCACTCGGTAGCAGTTAACCAGGGAAAGCATTGACTGTGTGTAGTGTTGGAGGCATTTCTAATTTGCATATTCATAAAATTTGGATTTTTTTTTTTTTTTCTTCACAAGGATAAGTGTGGGCGCTTGTTCTGCCATGTTTTGTGGAGCTGCCATGTCAAACCATGTATGAATTAATATAGAGGGGAAGAATGGTTTGGAACAAGTTTTGGTTTGACTTGTGTGAAAGCCAGATGGCTTTGTATATGTGTAGAGTATGTGTGCATGTATGTATGTGTGTGTCTGTGAGGTTTAGCAACTCAGACCACTTATATGTCTGAGCTTGTAAGTTCAGTGCTGTCTTGCTCATTTTTTTCTCCCTCGTTCGCTAAATAAACAACGCTGGTTTGATGCTCCTGGGTCTCTTCGACAGCACACTGCTTAATATAGCCGGAATTATATGAAAAGCCAGGGAAGGTGTTCGAATGCGCCTGTTTCTGCCTGAGAATGGGCGAGGACACCTGGGCTACACCGATCACCTGTCCTCAGTGTGGATGCGAATGGACTGTGTAGGAGAATCAGGGTTGGAAGGTCCTTCCTCCCCCTCAGAGCTTTCTGGCTGGAGAGCTGGATGTGTGCTCTGTGCCTGGAACGCTTGCCGACCGGAGAACAGGCACTTTTGCCCTCTTCTAACCCGCTGTATGTTCCAGACACACACACACATACCCTCTCTCTGTGAACTATAATTGGTGCTCTTTTCAGGCTTTCTGCTGAAGTCAAATGCCTGCCTGTCTTTGTAAGGCTCGTGCTTCAGGGCTCATCTTTCAGTGTGTAGGTGTGAGGAGCAGCCAGATCATTGTGCCAGGGTTCTCACCTTTTTTTTTTTTTTTTTTTTAAGTAGCTCACTTGCAGTAGTGTAGAGTCAGTGCACTGGGACTGAATTTATGCATTTTTGTACTTGTATATAGTTTTTATGTTCCCTTTTTGTTTCCTTATTTATTTTTTTTATTCCATCTTTCTGTTCGAACCTGATGGACCAGAGGGTGCTGATTGATTTCCTACAGCAGCACGGCCCTGAGAGTCATTCCAGTTGCAAGACAAATGACGGATTTATATTCGTGTAGTGTCAATTTCCCCAGGCTTTACTCTTTACGTAAGCATGTCGTTATGGTAGCGATTGTTCTGAAGGTGTGTTTATGTAATGTTTTGGAAGGAGTCTCCAGTTTCAGTGCACTTCAACAATCACTTTTAAGTTGTTTTTCTGTCCTCAGGACAGAACGAGCTCGGAGACAGTTTGTTTTGTCTCAGTGACGTGGCACGCTCAGTTTTGCTCGCTTATTATATTGGAGAAAGTGGTAAAAAAACAAAAAAAAAAACAGTGATTTTCATCACTATCAGACAGTATTCTCCTTATTCACTCCTTGCTGCCATTTCATTTGTACAATAGTAGTTTACCCAGCTGCAGTTTTGGGAAAGATCTGATAGGTGGTGCTGTAATATCTCCCGTAACAGTGACGGCGTCCGTACATGTCGGAAAATGTCTTCGCAATCTTAGAAAAAGATCCGTGATGTATTGTACAGTTTGTAAAACTTCATGTTCCAATGATATTTCAAGAAGGGGTACCACCAGGAAGAGTTTAATATTTCCTATTTTAATCACCTTTACATTTAATAACATTAAATTTACAGTATATTTCATAAAAGGTTTTTGCTCGGCTATGTAAGTCTTGAAAACTTCTTCTTATTGAGTAGGTAGCTATATAGGAGGCTAAAATGGCTTTTGAAATGAACAGTTTTTTCTTTTTGCAAGAAACAATCTGTCGATGAAAGAAGGTTACGTAAAGATTGGTCCATAAATTTGATTGAATGAATGAATTTGGTCTCAAATTTTAGGCAGTAATAGATAACAAAAAAAAAAATAAATAAATAAAAACATCTGTATTGGCTATCGGTCATATAATTATTTTAAGTATCAGCATTGGCCTGGAATTTCACAATCTGTGCAGAGAGTAACTTTTTACAGCTGTTATCATTTTAGTGATTTCGTGAAAATTATTTTTATCATATGCAACCAAAATATATGAAAAGGGTGAAATCTAATTTAATTCTTTAATATCAAATTGTTCCAGTTGGCAAATTACTGTTGAATGTAAGAGGAATAAAAGAACATGTGATTTTATTCTATTATTATTATTGTATTATTCTCATAGGAAAGTATGATTTTAAACTTTGCCCTTGAATCTGTATGAACCCACCAGTTGTCCATTATATATTAAGATTTCTTTTATGGTTTCTTTCATGGCGATTTAAAGGCAGGCTGTTAGTGGGAGCTCTGTATTTGTGTATGTGTACGTTGGTGTTCCCCTGTGTGTTATAGTATTAGTGGAGTGAACTGAAATGCAAATTATCTTCCAGCAGGTTATTTTCCCTAATCCCGTTTCCTTCTTGATGCCCCTCCATCTAAACGGATATGTCTTTAAGCTTTTGTATTGCCCTCTCTGTCCCTCTTTGTCCGTTTTTCTCTCAGTCCACCGGATCATTTCTAAAACGCCCGTCTCTCTTCCACAGATAGCCTTCCCAGTAAAGAGCAGCCTCTGGAGCTTCTCAAAACATCTGGACTCAACCACATTCCCTCTGGTAGGACAATTTATTTTTTATGTACTGTATGTATGCATGTACAGTATGTATGTGATCTGAGTTTGCTTCAGGTTGGCATGATCAACTGGCGTGTTTTTATGTCGAAATGCAACTATAATCTCAGAAGTAGCACAGTTCGACCGGTGAAAATCAGCAATCGTGTGCCAAACTTTCAACATCAACAAGTGGAAATAGTTTATTTTTCTCTGCCTAAAGCATGAGAATTATTCTTTTTATTTCAGCAGAGCGGGACGTAAAAAGACTGCAGAGAATTTGACTCGCGATGCCTTTTCACTCTTTGCTGGAGATGATGTTGGGTGTTACTGGCCTGCTACAGAATAGCGCTTAGTCCTTAAGTGGTTTCTTTCTGCCGTGTGGACATGTCCACACATACTCTCATACACCTACCTACACATGTGCTTGGATGAGCAGGGAGCAATATACTGGCAACTTCCGTTATGAGGAAATGAGCACATGAGTGCTATGTAATAATAGTGTCATAATGTAATAATCCTTTCTTCATAGGACTTAATGCCTGTAGCACAGTGTGGTCCACGCACCAGCTGTTAGGGGGGAAACATGGCATCACTTGACAGCTATTGTATGTCAGGGGCCTCTGTGAAGATATTTTAATGTGTCTTTAAGGTGTGGATTTAAACACTATAAGCTGTGACGAGTGATGATTGTATTCACAGATTTTAGTGAATTCTGTGATGGCCCTTTTTGACTTGGTTTCCCCCTGCGCTACCTTTGGCATTGGTTTTGTAGCTGGCTCTGAGGTGAGCATAGAGATTGTTTATAGGGTTGGACCGAGTGTCAGAAGGGATTGGGTTGGGTTTTGGCTGGATTTAGTTTGGGTGTTGGTTTTGATTGAGTTTGGCATGGGTTTATACTGGGGTTAGGCTTGATTACAACTGAGTTCAGAGCAGGTTTGGGCTATACTAAGGCTGGATTTAGGCTAGGGTTCATATTTGTTTGAGCAGGGTGGAGACTGTATTTGGGTTTAAATTGATTTATACAGTATGCAAGGCTTTCTTGTGTTGGGTCTTATTTTTAAAATGAGTTATGTGGATTTTGCTTTTGATTAAGTTTGGGGTGGATTTATATTGGGTTTAAGCTGGTATTAGGCATGGTTTATAATAGGTTTGGTCCGGGTTGTGAATGTTTTTAGGCTTGTTTAATAGTGTAATTGGCTGTGTTTATAATGGGTTTGGTCCAGGTTTAAAATTAATTTGTCATTGGTTTATGCTGGGCTTAAAATGTGTTTCAGCGTGGTTTAGAATGGGTTTTGTCAGGGTTTAGAACGGGTTTGCTCTTCATTAAGAATGGGTTTATATTGTGATTGTGCACAGTTGGGTTAAGAGTAAGAATTTGATTTGATCTCAGTTCAGAACAGTTTTTGTCTGGGCTTAAAAGGGTTTGGTCTGTTTAAAAGGGTTTGGTCTGGTTTAAAATGTGTTTGGTCTGGTTTAGAATGGGGTTTGGTCTGGGTTTAGTGTGATTGTGTATATTTTAAAATGTGTTTGGTCTGGTTTAGCATGGGTTTGGTTTGGGTTTGGAACGGGTTTGGTCTGGAAATAGAAAGGGTTTGGTTTGGGTTTGGAACGGGTTTGGTCTGGAAATAGAAAGGGTTTGGTTTGGGTTTGAAATGGGTTTGGTTTGGGTTTAGAATGTGATTGTGTATACTTTAAAATGTGTTTGGTCTGGTTCAGAATGGGTTTGGTTTGGGTTTAGAATGGGTTTGGCCTGGATATAGAAAGGGTTTGGTCTGGGTTTAGATTGGTTTGTGCTGGGTTTAGAATTGGTTTGGTCCGGGTTTAGAATTGGTTTGGTCCGGGTTTAGAATTGGTTTGGTCTAGATTTAGAAAGGGTTCGGTTTGGGTTTAGAATGGGTTTGGTCTGGATTTAGAATGGGTTTGGTCCGGGTTTAGAATTGGTTTAGAATGTGATTGTGCATGGTTTAAAATGGATTCGGTCCAGGGTTAGAGTGGGTTTGGTCCGAGTTTTGAATGAGTTTGTCTGGGTTTAGAATTGATTTCATTTGAGGTTAGAATGGGTTTTGGTTTGGTCTCAGTTTAAAATGGGTTTGGGCGGGGCCTAAACTGCATTCTCGTTCGACTATGACAGACTCACAAGTAGGAAACAGATGGTGCTAAAGGGTGATTTTGGCCGTGTGCTCTTTTCGCCTGGAGACAAGCCCGCTACCAGCAGCCCCTTTATGTCTCCTTCCATTCCCTCCATTTCCTCTCTTTCTGTCTCCACTGTTTGCACTCTGTTTCGAGGTCCTCACGCGGCCAAATCGTGCCGAGCTCGTTCATGCTCTTGTCCCTCAGCAGTAATCAGAACATTCAATACCACAGCACAATATCAAACCACCGCGTCCAGCATCATCTATTATTCATCCTGCGTGAAGCATGTAGCCATTCGATATCAATCTCAATAGGCTAGTCTTTACCCATTGTGAAAATAGCGTCTGATACACTGTAGTTGCTGGGATGCATGCTGGCTTGTGTGTGTTCGTGTTAAGGATACTTGTAAGTGGCTTATATGAGGTACTTGTATTGAGTATAGAAATAATGCATCTCTCTCTCCCTCTCTCTCTCTCTCTCTCTCTCTCTCTCT
>JAQMYG010000035.1:23965721-23978749 GCA_030014215.1 Clariallabes teugelsi | reverse complement strand
ATATAATAATGAAAAAAAATGAAATATAAAAATGAAAAATTATAATACAAATTTTACAGTATAGAAAATATAGAAAACTTTATGGCTATAACAGCTTAATGGCTATAACATTTACATTATGTACAGTAGTAAAAATAGAATGTCCAGTCACAAGCAAAGCAGCATAACAATGTCCAAAGTATGTGCAATTAAGATAGTAGTAGTAGTAATAATAATAATAATAATAATAATAATACATTTTCATTTATATTTTTATGCACTTTTTCATGTGGACACAATCTCAAAGTGCATAAAAAGATAAACATAAAAAACATTCCAGTGTCAATCCCATAAACATAGAGCATAAATGACCTTGTATACCGTACACCATACTTCATGATGAGATGCATAGCGACGCAAAGTTGTTACAATGTGCATTGAGGAAATTTACAAATCACAAACTCGAAATCTATTCCTTATGCCTGTACTTACATCACATGATTTGAACACCAGAAGTCCCAAAGCGCAGAACCTATAAAGTTTAAATAAACAGGTTGCACGATAGTCACATGATCACATTGTTTTTAGAAGAGCTTTAACCATTACCAGGAATCATCTGCATATGTGAACATACTATCATTTTAGTGGCTTTCAAATGATACCAGCTCTGTATCACTGTGATCTATAGTATGTGGCACAAGAGAGAAGCCACAGAAAACAGCAATTTTAGCTCTAATCCCAAGATCATTATTTTAGAGAATTCAAAAATATTTGCATGTTTATTTGTAAGGATTTCGTTTAGAATGTTTTTTTGTTTTTTTTTACCAATTTTGACCTGTTTGTAGCAAGCAATATTAGTTTTTTTTTCTCTTTTTTTATTATATAATACAAAAACAGGGGTTTATGGTTTATAAATATTTTTTTGCTCAATTAGGTTCAAATTTTGTTCAAAGGATTTCTACTGAATCATGAATTCAGTATCGTAAATTGAATTGAATCGTTACACACCAAATAACAAATATCTTCATTTTAACCGTTGCTTTGTATCATGCCTTTTTAGAACATGAGTAGTCTACTTAAACAAGAAAATAACGATTGACAGCCTGATTTATGAGTCGCATTGTAGGCAGACAAGAAGCGAGACGTTCGAGACGGGACCAGAAGACGATTCTGACTGTGTGCACTGAATGTTTAGCCTTATAGTCTTCATGAAATCGAAACAGACAATTGTTATGAATTGGTGGACCAATGGGGAGCAGCATTCCACCGAAAAAATAGATAGTGGTTTCATTCACTTGTGGTCCACAATATCATGTTGTTCTTGGACAACTAAAGTAAGGAGGACAATAGTGACAATAGAAACATACAGAAGACATATTATGGGGTGTCAGTACACGATAATATGTGGGGGACTAACCGCAATACCATAGCAACGCTAGTGTGCTTTGGACTGGACAGAAGTGGAAATTCTAGGATACGCTATTGTTGAAAAAAGAAGAAAATTATGATGAAAAATTTCGTAGAGTATTCTCATTCCTAAGCCTCATTCCTCTCCTGGAGTGTCTGTCAGACTGCTAAGAAAATTCCACAGTGACAGAAGCGTGATGGAAGACGAGCTAGCTGAGTGTTGGGGTGATATAATTAGACAACCCTGTTAAATGATCAGCCCTGTTTAATGGAGAAAGGCTGCTCCAAACGTTGTCTTTTCCCACAAATGCGATAATTGCGGCTCTTGAGGGAGCGTCGAGTCTGGAGTCGGCCCAAATCCCCGAAGTTGGTCCTGTTTAACGCTGGAATCGCTCGCATCCTCGGCTCGTGACTCCTCCTCGGTCCTGCGGCTCACGCGCCCCGTGTGTGTTCGGTCCCAGATTTTTTTTTTAAAAAAGGAAAGGGAAGAATTTTGTAAGCAGCTGAACGATTTCAAATTGAAGCACGCTTAGATCAGATGGTGAGTTTATTCCACACCCAGATTTTCACCAGATGACCTGCTCTTATTGTGCTCCGCTCGATAGGCGGAGGGGAAAATATGCGCTGTTGAAGTACGTATTAATCACGTCACATGGCAGTGTTTCTAGCTAGTGCGTGTCTTACTGTGCTCCACTTTATTAGAATGAAATGCCACTATATCTGAGGAGCGCAGAACTCCAGCACCTGCTCTTATATTCAGAGAGAGAGAGAGAGAGACGGCAGAAATCCATCAAGAGTAGTAATTAATAATGAATGATACAGTATTTCTCACATTGGTGTTCAGCTGTGTCCTGAGGGAGAAACTTTCTGAGAGTAGTAGCATATCTGTCATTCCGTTTCTTCATTCTGCTTCAGCTTTTGGGAAATCTTCTTTCATTCCTCACGGCACCGGCTCCAGCGTTTCCTTCCCTCACTCTGACGATACATCACCATCGAGCTGTCCATTTCCTCCTTTAGCTTTGAATAGCTTTCTATAAATTCCGTTTGCACAAGAATGCAAGCGAGCCCTCGGCACGGGGCACGGGGGAGCCGTCGGCGCATGGGAGTCGCGTGGAGCGGTGGCTCCGTTCACGGCGCAGCGTTTACATCTGCTCTTCTGATGTTCATCTAACAGGTTGGATCAAAATTCTGACAAAAAGTGTTGTGTGTGTACATGCTCATGCTTTTTTTTATTTTTTATTTTTTCTGTGCGCAAGTGTATTATCAGCGTGATCGCTGGGTGTGTGCATGCATGTGGATGTTATCAGCTGCATAGCTGTGTGTGCAGCGTCAGAAGTAGATAAGGGCTTTTTTTCTTTCTACCCTCAACTGTCAGTTGTAGGCCACGCAGCTGGCTTCAAATTGTAAAAAGTCGCCTGAAAGTTCAGTTCAGCTCAGTTCAGTCATGGGGGGGGGAGACTTGAAAAGATTGTTTAATGTCTCGGCTCTTGACCTGGCTGGCCTTGGTGGACATAGAGGGCGCAGATCAAAAATCGCACTTGTGCATGTTTGAGGTAGTAAGTGCAAGCATGGGTTACATCTGTCCCATGTCCAGCTTTGATTTAGTATCCTGTTAAACTGTTGCATATATATTTATAGTACTGCCTTAAACATAGACATTGACTTATAGGGATGATGATTCATAACAAT
The DNA here is from genome assembly GCA_030014215.1 of Clariallabes teugelsi. Lineage (NCBI taxonomy): Eukaryota > Metazoa > Chordata > Actinopteri > Siluriformes > Clariidae > Clariallabes > Clariallabes teugelsi. The sequence goes on along the minus strand of JAQMYG010000035.1, from coordinate 23,975,674 downwards.
TATTTAAATGATGTACTATATGTTATCCAATGCGGCAATAGTTGTTGAATGGGTTATTAATCCGAAGGTCACTGGTTCAAGTCCCAGGCTTAAAACACCAAGCTACCACTCTTAGACAAGGCCCTTAATCCTGTCTGCCCCCTGTGCTGCTGTTTTCCGGCACCGTGCTGAGCTAAGCCAATTTCGCTCTTCAGTTATGTATATATGACAAACAGAAAACTAATTAGATATTAATGCACCCATACGTTATAGTGCCATAGACTGTCGCATCAGTGCCACAGCATGCATTTATATTACAAACTGCATATAAAGTATAGTTAAAACTGTTAGTTTTCTTAATCATATGGTATCTGTTATAGTTTTATCAGGAACTTTTGTTTCTGATATTAAGCCTACCATACTGTACATGTCATTCAACACTCAATATTAGTATTAGTCAATAACTTTCACACCACGCCATTGCTATAGGTTCACCCTTTGCACTCGCGATACTTGTATTACTTACAGTGGTGACCACATGTATATATAAAGAGATACTTTATTGATCACGAGGGAAATTCCAGAAATACATCTGAGCAGATGAGGGTTAAGAGCCTTGCTCAAGGGCCCAACGTTGGCACCTTGGTGGTGCTGGGGTTTGAACCTGGGACCTTCAGATCAGTAGTCCAACACTTTAGCCATTGTGCTCCTCCTGACCCGGCACTGAGACAGAGTTTTAGTGCTGAATCTTAGTTGTCACTGTTTAAAAAAATGTAAAATAATAAGAATAATTTGTCGGTTCATGCAATGAAAGTACTAGACAAAAATCAATCAAGTCCTTTTTTACTTTAAAATCCGCTGGATCCGGCTGGGCATGGAGTCAAAAAGACGTCTGCAGTACTCTGGTGTCACTCGCTCAACTCATTTGATCACTTCCTGAAGATCATGTACATAAAATTAGCCACAGTTCACTTGAGAATTCCAGAATTATCCTTTAGAAAGTAAAAGTCATGCAACATACAGTAGTTGTTCCGTCCATTAACGAAATACATTTTATCCAGACAGGCGAGAACTAATTAGCGACATCACCTGTTTTGTGCGCAGGGGGAACCTTAATACATGGCATATGCTGTCCTAATACTTTTGGCCACCATTGCATATTCTCGTGCCTACTGCATTTGCACGCTGTTCCAGTACTTAAACTGTTATGATTATGCATTCTTTATCTTTGATGTATTATACTTTTTATTCTTCTTATTCTTTTGCAAATATACAGTAACTGTATATAAAATGCACCGCCAGAGATTCACACAAAATGCAGTTCTGTTGTGCTTGCATGTTAATAATCATGTTCTTGAAACTTAAATGTGCACTTGCATTCATACTTATTTCAGATCTATATAAAAATCCACCCACGGCCAAACAACTATATTTAATCTCAAATGCCTGTCTATTAAGTAGACATGTTACAATCTGAGGAAACTATTCAGATGCTGAACTATTGAACGATCATCTATCTATAAGTTTAAAATATCCGGAAGCTTTATTGAACTTAAATATAGTGCTTTCAGAACATTTTCACACCCTTTCACTTTTTGCACACCTACCTGTGTTGTAGGTATAAATGAGTATAAACTCATTTCATCTAAAACTGATGTGTTATAGATTTATTATAAAAATGTGATCAGCTTACATAAACATAATCAATAATGACACTACAAAAGCCCAGACTCGATCCCAGTAGAGGAACTGCGGAGAGACCTGAAGAGGGCAGGTCACATTGTCAACCCTGGTCGTGCTTGAGAAGATCTGTCAAGAAGAAGTGGAGAAACTGCCAAAATACAGGACACTTACTGTACTTAAGGAGACTTGATGCTTAGATGCTACAATAAGTCCTAAATCAAGGTTCAAATGACCTATCCAAGTGAATTTTTTATTCGGTTTGCAAAATGTTCTTGTACAGTATGTAGATCTCGTGCAAAAAAAAAAAAGAAGTTACATTTACAATATTTTACAGGACATTAGATCTAAAACACAAAACTTAAAGGTGTATCAATTCTTTCTGAAAGTATTGCATTGTTCTCTTTTGCATGTGCCTTGGCTAGATTATTATTATTTTTTTACTTCTAGCATCAGAAAAACATGATGGAAAAAAATATCGCATAAATTTAACATCACAATGAGATCTCAACAGGCAGACCTTTAAGCCAAGACTGAAAAGTTTTTGGATGAAACTATGATACAGGAAATAATGTAAAATTAATATAACGCTTAAAATGCTTTCCCGATTTACGTACAGTATGCAGTGCACTGTATGTCCAAGGGTCAAATAACACTCGGTCTGTTGCCTTCAATAATTTAGTGCATTAGTGCTGCTAATTTGTCTCGACAGACAATTTGAAAACTTTGCTTCACGTAACGTTCAAGACCAAGTCCGTTGCCGCACAGATGCCGGTGCCTCTGGGTTTTCACAGAGAATCGCCTGCCGGGTGTTGGCCGTTATAGGTTGCCGGACATTTCTCCGCGTGAAAGTGATCTGTGGGATATTTATTTCAGCGCGGTATTGCTCTCTCCTTGCTCCCACGTAGCCAAACACGCTGGCTATCGATTAGTCGTGCTGGAGTAAATGTGTCATTGATCTGCCGCTTGGTTAAGTGCTGGTCCTAGCACCATGTCCCCTCTTTCTTCCTTTTCTCCTCCCTCTTTGCCACTCCCAGGAGACAGGACCAAGACTTCATCCCTACTAGTTTTTCTTACCGCTTCACTCCAGACTACTACGCGTTTAGCACCTGTTCATCCAGCAAGATGTTGAAAAATGAGCAAGGAATGGAGCTCAAGCACAAGGCAGTTCGAATGTACAGTGTGTACTTACTTGTGTGGCTCTGTTAAAGTGCATGTGCTTGCACATTTTTTGGAGTGAAAGCGAGAATATTGCTTCTTCGTGTTCCCAGTGGTCCTGAAGGCTTCATCCATCTCTAGTCTAATCACCTCATTTCTAATGCTGTTAAAATGCCTCCCCCAACCCCAACTCATTTCATCATGCACATTATTCAAAGGGACAGCCTTAATCACTGTTTTCATTCCACTTCTGATGTTAGTAGAGAGTACTTATCCCTTTCTTTCTCTCAGTCTATTTCTCGATCCTTTTCTCTTCAAGCCACATTCTGAAGATTTGTTAGTTGCACAATAAAGTGAGTTTTTTTTTTTTTTTTTTTTTTTTTTTTTTTTTGAGAACTTTCAGCTATCTGCCCCGTTACTGTATTGTTCGTTTTCACAGACATGCTCACAGTGGCTTTTGTACGGTTGTTTAAATTGACATCTGGCGCTCCGGAGTTTATAGCAGAAGAGGGTAACCTATTTTATAGAATTACACTCCCAGTAATTTAACCGCACAATATGTTGAGAATAGAGACTATCAATAGAACTGAAATTACTCAGGAGGTTATTACACGAGCGCTTCGCTGTTCTTATTTTACAAGTCAATGAATCGTTAGGAGAATAAGAAGGCACTTCTCGCTACAGCTCAACTCAAATTCCTTGTACTCATTCCATATATTATATAACAGCATGGCAAAGATGACTAATAATACATTCAGATAGCATGAAGTTACTTATTTGAGTTTTAGTGTAGGCTAAACTACGTTTTATTTTTACAGAGCAGACAAAGGAGACATGCTGATCGTTGTTAGCAGCCCATAAATGTACGGTAGAAGCTCATGGTTTTCCAGATGCCAGTGGGAACTTATGGGCCGCAGAATGGGAGGAGCATCATTTGTGGTTTTGTGATGGTAGAAACAGGATTTGCTGGCCTTGTGATGTTCTGAGCAGCAGCACATGGGTCGTAGAATTGCAGGAACAGAACCTTGTTCACCTTGGGATTGCGAGGTGAGGAGCACGATCTTAGAAGCAGGATCTTGGTGGTGTTTGGCAGGAGGAGAAGATTGTTGGCCTCAGATTGGCAGAAGCAGAGACAGAAATTTGTTGGGATCAGGATGGCAAGAGCAGAAACTTATTGTCTTTGGATGCCAAAGCAGGGACTTATGGGGTTCAGGATGACAGATGAAGGAACTTGCTTGTTTCTGATATGCATGATCAGACGCTTGTGGGCCTTAGTAAGGCAGGGGCAAGAACTTGTTGGCCTCAAGATGGCAGAGGCAGGGGCAGAAATTTGTGGCAGTCAAGATGGCAGAAGCAGAAACTTGTTGACTTTGGATTCCACAAGCAGGGACTTATGGGGCTCAGGATGGCAGATGAAGAAACTTGCTAACTCCAGAATTGCATGAGCAAAGGCTTATGAGCATTACTATGGCCGAAGTAGGAACTTGTTGGCCGCAGGATAGCAGATGCGGAAAATTGTTGTCCTCAGGATGGCATAAACAGGGGCTTATGGGGCTCAGGATGGAAGGAGCAGGAACCTGTTGTTCTCATGATGGCAGAAACATGGACAGAAACTTATTGGCTTTGGATGCCAGAACCAGGGACTTACTAAGGATGACAAATGAGGAAACTTGCTAGTCTTAAAAATGCAGGAGCAGAAGCTTTTGAGTCTTTGAGCAGGAGCAGGAACTTGTGGCCCTCATGGTGGCGGGAGCAAACATTTATTGCCTTCAGGATTGCATCAGCAGAGATTTGTGGGCCTTGGAAAGGCAGGTGCAAAAACCCACTAGCCAAAAGGTTGCAGGAGTAGAAGCATGTGGGCCTCGGAAAGGCAGGGGTAGGAACTTGTTGACCTCAGGATGGAGCAGGAACTTGAAACGGCAGGAGCTAAGCTTGTCCACTGCAGTTAGGCAGTTGAAAAAACTTGCTGGCCTCAGTTAGAGAAGCTTGTGGACCTTCGGGTTGCAGAACAAGAAATGTTTGGAGCTCATAATGCCAGGTGTAGAGACTTGTAGTCCTTGGTATTGCAGGCACAGAAGTTTTGTTGTTGTTAAAATTGGTTTAAATCTTGGGTGAGTCTTAGTCTATTATCTGTCCTAGGACAATTGGGATTATGTCTTCAGGATATCAAGGAACCCTGTTATTGGGGTAGTAATTAAGGTTAAAAACGGATAAGATGGAACTGTAAAGGAAACGAAACTGAAAGCAGCTTCCTTATGCATTTTAAGATGATGTGATTGTTGTTTTGTAACTCTGAAGCTGTAGCACTGAGAGTTTAGGTTGTTAAAGGAAATGATTAAGCGTTCAGAAAACCGAGAAATGTATGAGAGTAAACCAAAGACATCATGGTCCTTAGCAGTGCGTCATTGCTTCACTGGCTTTCGTAAATCTTTCGTAAAGTGCCTTTTATTTTTGGGTGCTGCTCAAATGCCCTACTGCAGCGTGTACAGCCATTAGTAATGAAAAAGAGAGAGACGGTTGGACCTTCTGTGAATCTGGCGTGCGTTCCAGGAAACCAGCAGCGGCGCGCATAAACACTCGGCATGCTCGCAACGGCTCTCTGATGTCACCAGCTGAGTGAGAGAGAGTGAGTGTGAGTGTGTGAGAGAGAGAGAGAGAGAGAGAGAGTGGGAGGAGGAGACTGAGGCAGCTAGAGACAGTGCCTGAGGGAGAGCAGAGCGTGCTCATTGAGAGACGGCGAAGAAAAGAATCGTGAGAGAGAGAGAGGGTTGTATTCCGCTTGCTGTGGACTTGAGCGTCCTGAGTGCGAGACTTTACTCTGCTCGGCTTGTAAGACGGCCGATTCTTCGTTCGGAACCGAGGAACTAATGGGTAAGAGGTTTTTTTGTTTGTTTGTTTGTTTGTTTTTTGTTCTCGGCTTTGCAGCGTGAGTGTTTTTATGTATGAATGAGTGAACGAGTGGGTGGACACGCTGTAGACACGGACTGTGCGTTTATTGAATGGTGCTGATGTATGTTAAGGGGTGTTCGCCGGATGTTTGTGTGCATAGTGCATCCTTGAACGGGCTGCATACACTGGGGACTGACGAGAGCTTTATGTTCAGTGCTTTTTTGCGTAATGCTGCATTGTGTATATATGTGTGTGTGTGTGTGTGTGTGTGTGTGAGAGAGCGAGAGAGAGAGAGCGAGAGGAAGGGAAGTATGCAGGCTGTGCACTGCAGTGAGTGTAATGTTGCTGAGGTGTTCTGGTTGACTGGTCCAGTCATGCGGGGGCTCCATCCTTCATTCATTGAGAGCGAAAGCGAGAGAGAGAGAGAGAGAGAGAGGGAGGAAGGAAATGAGCAAAGGGGTTACATTAATTTATAGCGAAACGGCAGAAACGTAACGAGGAAACGATAGAGTAAAAGCTGCGAGCTGATGGCTCTCCAGGCTGTGCGAGGTGCTAGCGAGGCAGGGAGACTTGCTGAATCCTGATGAGCGATATCCGAGTTTCCTTCCAGCGCACGCCAGTGTTTACAGTCACGCATGTTATTCCAGAGCTGTTTACCGCAGGAGTTACGCGGAAGGCTTAACGACGCTGCCGAAACGACTCTGGGGCACGCCGTTACAGAGATATAATCAATGATGATCGATAGGCTTTCCTTTACCAGCATAGCACGTCCCTTTTAAAAGCATCTCAATCCTTTCATCATATCACACATTCATTTATTGAATCAAGAATGACACGTCCTACTTTTTATTTATAGTTATGTTACGTGGCCTCAAAGTAAGTTCCTGTTATTGCTTTTGTTATAAGTGCTATAAAGGGTCATACCCTCATCAGCTTCTCTTTTTTTTTTTTTGATGATGATGAAAGTTAAACAGCTTGCCATGTCCTGACTTTCCTATTACACTGTACATCAGAACAATGTTGCAAAGCACTGACGCTGGAAACTAGATAATCTAACGATGCTGATCAAACTAATTGTCTACAAAACAGTTCGAAAAGAAAGGGAACTTAAGTATGTGATATAAAAAAAAAAACGTATCCAGCGTCATTAGCTTGATTTAGATTGATTCTGATTGTGTCTTTAAGTATACAGTACAACATCCTACTGTATATGAAGATGTTCACATACTCGTATCGCTCTCTCTCTCTCTCTTTCTCTCTCTCTCTCCTCAGCCTGCAGGGTCCTACCTCAGTGCCATTCACATTTCATTGCACACTGATCAGTCTCTCCCTCTCTCTCTCTCTCTCTCTCTCTCTCTCTCTCTCTCTTTCTGTTTTCGTGTTTTGCCTAGCAGCAGCAACAGCGGTTACGTTCTGTCCCGAAAAAAAAAAAAAAATTTAAATCCTGCTTTCATTCGGCACTGTGGAAAATATTAAGTCTACTCCTCAGTTTTAATGGGCGAAGTGTTTCATCCGTGCCATCTGCCAGCTCCTCCGCTCCTCCAGCGAGACACACGAGCGCACGCGCGCAACCCGACTTGTAAACGGCCCCTTCGATGTAAATGGGACTTTAAAGCATGAGTGGGTGTGTGCATGCACAAGCTCGAGTGTGTGTATCGACAGCTGGGTGATGTCTAGCCTGTTTAGCAGTGGAAGTAAATTCCGTCGACTCGACGTCGCGAGACGCGAGTCCTCCTATGCTTTACGAGTGTCCGTCGGTGTCTTTCCGTCTCTCTTTCTCTCGGACACCTCTACTTTATTGATCCCCCACCTCACGCGTGCACTCATACTGTACTCTCACACGCACACACACACACACACGCGCACACACACACACACACATACAGTACACACATACTCGCTGCTCTGTACCGAGATTGAACCTGATCGCACAGATTTCCCCTCGCGCAGGTTTTCATAAGGCCCTGGCCTCACCTAGCCTCCGGCTCTGTGTAATCTCGGCGGCGTAAACTGCGAGCGAGACGATACAGAATGTGCCGCTGAGATGCTCGACGCTGCAGCCCAGGAAACCCGGGCTATAAATAGCCGCAGCAGTCAGCACGGCTGGTACGCTGTATATACCATCGACTAGCGGTCAAAGCTGATCAATATCTGCTATCACAGTGAGAAAATCTATATTGGCAGGAGATTTAAATGTTGTATTAACCTGATACAGTCTTAATAATACATGCTCACGCCCTCCGCTCTCTACATTACACATTCTGGAGATGATGAAAAGAAAGAAGAAGAAAAAAAACATGAACAGCACTCGACATTTGTGATCTGGGTTCTGTTAGCTCTCCAGATGTGAGGATCGTTAATCTTCCCTTATATTTTTTATGCATATACAGTAAGTATAAATGATTTGTATCGTTAAGCACCAGCATCGCCGGACTAATTGGGCTGCGTTCCCCGAGCGACTTCTCGAGCAGGGTTTATTAACTAAATTTAGTAATTTAGTGTTGTGTCAAGCGTGTCTGGTCAGACCCCGGTCCTGAGCCCCAACTAAAGACGTCCGCCTACATGATGACCAATAAGAGGTGAGAGTGATAGCGAGCAAGTGTTTCTGTACACCATCAGCAATATTACTGCTTGCACACACAATGTTTCAGGTGTGCGATCACAGCCACCATGCAGGAAGAGCGCAGTGACTCGGGTTCTGCTCCTCTTCTGCATGTAGCGCACAATGTTTTTTTTTTTTTTCTTTCAGAAATTCCAAATTTTTTATCCTTAATAATCCTTAATTAAGTGTGTTTATATACGATTCTACTCATTTTCTCAGCCTGTTCTTTCTCAAAAAAATAATAAATAAAAATCAGCCATCTGATCTGGTCTTCAGGGATGCACTATGTTACTTTTCCCCCATTTTTTTGAGTAGAGCGATCTCTCCATGCTTCTGCGGCTACCACCTCATGGTGTCGCGTCGGCATCGTCACACGCATTCAGAGACGCGTTACATCCGATACAGTACTGATTGCAGCACGTCAGGTCGGTGTCAGTATTAAATTGGTGTGTGCATTTTCGCTGCTGTTAATGATGTGCACTTGTTCATTTAACATCAGCATGTTGATCTCTGTCGCTTCAAATGGAAAAGTAGATCCAAATAAAGCTTTCTTTTTGACATCCACATCGTCATTCTGTTAACCATTGGCTAAAAGTGGATGATTATTATTATTATTTATTTTTTGTTTATTTGTGGGACCATGAACAACAGCACCACCAAAGGTCATAAGTAAGACTACACAGGATGGTCCGATGTAGGACCTCAGACGGATTTCTCTCTATTTCCAACTGTAGAGTCAGCAAGTGCATCCTAATTCCAGTCTACTCCAATAACAATGGGATCTCATGTAAACACCACAGACTCGATCTGGCCCGATCAGAATGAGAGCGCGGTGTAAACCTTTGATAATCTGTTCAACTGGTACCGTAAATGTTTGGGTGATATGATGAGTTTCCAGGAAGGAAAAATTCAGATCAACTCTGTCGTTTGTCTCCAGCTGAGGAAGGAACACTGATTGGTTCGGCGTTTCATACATAGACAAACATCCAACCAATCATAGATGAGACTGAATTCACTTTGCACATGTCGATTTTTGTTTTAATTGTTTTGATTTTATTTTTGATTTAATAAAATCGTACCGGATTAGGCGTTCATGTAAACAACCAATGTGGAATCTCTAATCTGGATGATTTCAATCCGATTGAAGAAATAGTTTCATCGTCAATGTAATTACTGACAGTCATGTCACACGGAGTGAAACCTCTCCAGGAGTTTGTGTTCGTTGGGGGGGAATTTATTCTGTTGTCGACAAGGTACTTTTACAATCACTGTTTCTTTTAAATGTTTGTGGAGTTGCACTAGGTGTTAGATTTACTGAGCAAACATTGTCCAATCAAAAGACAAGCAAAGAAAGCACAGCTTTACTCTTTATCGCAGCTGCTTTTCTAAAGAGAGATAGCATTATTATTATTCTTAGTTGTAGTAGAAGAAGTAGAAGTAATAGTAGTAGTTGTAGTAGTAGAAGAAACACTAGTAGAAGTAGAAGTATTGCTAGTAGTAATAGTGTTAAAAGTACTAGCAGTAGTAGAAGTATTACTACTGGTAATAGTATTAGAAGTAGTAGTAGAAGTAGAAGTATTACTACTGGTAATAGTATTAGAAGTAGAAGTAGAAGTATTACTACTGGTAAGAGTATTAGAGAGTA
>JAQMYG010000035.1:23946930-23958166 GCA_030014215.1 Clariallabes teugelsi | reverse complement strand
TGGAAAAGTACTCGAACTAGTTACTTTTATCAGAAAGTAACGCTGTAATGTAACTGATGACTTTTTAAAGACAGTAACTTTGTAACGTAATTAGTTACTTTAAAAAGTAACGTCCTCCAACACTGGTGGCAATAAATTAAGTCAGCTGATGACCTGAATGTACTGAATGACCAGGGTGTCACATCTACTTCCTTGATGGGACAGGAATATTCCAGGATTCCTCATATTGTGGAATTCTCATACTCATTCTCATGTGTCCTGACTCTGTAAACTGCCTGTTCATCCTGCTGCACATTTTTGATCTGGACTCTAGACTAATCTAATCTGACATGTACACTCACAGTGATGGCGTATGAGCTATGTACTGTATACATCAGGATCTATTTCTTATTTTTTAGTCTGTTTCTACAGGATGGGAGGTGTGGCTGATGCAGACAGCTGATGTGGAAATCAGTCATGCTTTCTCTTTCTTTCTTTCTCTTTCAAGAGGGAATACCTCATCCGTACGTGAACTTTCCAAGCGATCCGTGATGACTTTAAGCACTGAGCGCTGCTATCTGATCGTCTACCTTACTATTAATTACACGAAAACAGTTACACAAGTCGTTAAATACTAATGCAGAAGAAAACTAATGGGACTCTGATGTGTGTGTTTGAGTGATGCACCGGCGCTGCAGCTCTGAGTGAGAGTTCACTGCCGCGCACAGAGACGACCAGAGTTGCTTTTGACAGCTGATTTTAACCAGCGACTTTTTAACCCGTGCAATATTACCCCTGTTCAATTTGTTGAAACTAGTGCAATTATTGTTGTCTTTACTTTTTCTCTTGTATTTATCCACTTTACTGTCCCTATTTTCTATTTGCACAATTTCTTCTTCACTGCTGTAACAAAGAAATTTCCCCGCTGTGGGACGAATAAAGGGATATCTTATCTTATCTTATCTTATCTTTTTGTTGGGCCGTTTGTGCCACGGGGAGCGAACTGGCATCGTAATTAGTGTTAATAGTTGTTTGTTTTGGTTTAGCTTGCTCGGCTTTGTTGGGATTTCGGCTCAGGCTGAAAGTGAGCGTTCGCCCATTTTATGTCTCCCGAAGTGCAAAAAATCGTACTCATTCAAAGCGTATCCGAGGGAAGTCGTTCATTTTCGGCTTCCTGTCCAGCCGAGTGCGGTCGGCTTCTTCCAGTCCCCGTGACTCAATGAACCCTTTGTGAGGCCGCTTTTTTGCGTCACGAGTCTGGTTTTATTAAGTCATAAGGAATGAATGGATCATTTTCTCCTTCACGCTATTACAGAAAAAGGGCTGTGACCCTGATCTTGGCATGGCTTCGGGGTCTCGGATCATTTAGAAAGTGGCTGCGGTGCTGAGGCAGTGTGTGACGTGCTGAAGCAGATGCAGAGGCATGGTTGTGCCCACGGCGGATTTTCTTTTTTTCTTTTATTTATTTTTTTTTTTTTAAGAAAACAGACCCACCATGAACAACTCGTATAATATCTATATCTGCTGATAGTGGTGCCAATGGGCGTTCATCTCTATTTCAAAAAAAAAAAAAAAATCTACTTTTACTCCAGTTAGCTTTCTCTTCTCTTCATCAACAGATGAAAGCTTCAACTTTCATGCTAATGTCACCGTCAAATCCATCACGCTAGTCATCTCAATTATTGCTTCCTAGCCGAACAAAATCTACTGCATTATACAGTAGAGCTGGATTGCAGGTGCAACATTTGTTGACTTCACTAAAACTAACTTCTCGAAGCAGTAAAGAGGATAAGGCTTCAAACTACAGTTTAGTAATATTCAAATAAGCGATAAATCAGCTAATTTCCTTTAGGAATTTAACCGGTACAAATGTACTATTTGTCAACTGATAAAGATTTGCCTTATATTTCTCCGTAGCTCGCATATGAATTAACCTGTACACCAAGAGGGTGCGCTTGCAGTTCAGTATTGGACATTGTATTTTTAGCAGTGTTGTTTGTACAGTAAGTGAGTCGAGCACATACGTTGACAGATTTATTACATATCGCGATTCGGTCATGTATCGCCAAACTGAACAAATGCATTTTAAATTTTTAAACAGTATGTTTGCATATGAAGTGGTTCTGTATAATCCTATAGGTGGTGCTCTAAAGTATTTACACGCTAGCAGGCAGCACAGCATTCTGTGTGGTACAAGCAAATTATTTGTGATTTTTTTTAATGTGTTTTATTTATTTGTTTTGAATTATAGCAAAATCTGAATTAAATAAATGACCGAATTGGGATATTTATAAAGTCATGATACTTAGAGAATTGCAGTACAAACAGAATCCCTGCCTAGGTATCATGATAATATCGTATCATTATACCGTGATTTCCATACCTGCTTATTATACTTACTATTATTCCTACTTATACCATTTTTTTTATTCTACCTATTTAAACTATTTTTATTTCATTATTTTATCTTACAGCTATTTTAGAATCAAATTTTAAATCCTAACCAGAGTTGAAATGTCTCATTTATTAGTAACGATTCATTGATTATTGATCGTCGTTAACAACCGGTTAAGAAAATTTGCAGCCCTAATTCACATATTCAGCATGTTCCAGAGTGAAGATTGTCTTTTACGGCTACAGCGGATTTGAGGTGATGTGTTGGCGGTCTCGCTTATTCACTACATATCTGAGCCTCACCTTGGCTTAATTATACTCTGATACATACATGTATGCTTGCCTGGTAAATAAAGCCTCTTAATTCTGTGTAGATACCCTGTTTAGAGTAGACTTGCACGAGGTTTGTACCTGTCCTAAAAAAAAAAAAAAAATCCATTCCTTGCAGTTCTTTTATAATTGGTGTTTAAGGGCTCTGACATATTGCTGTGTGATTGCTAATTGAATTCTGTTTGATGAATTACGCTTTTAGTTCAGCCCCAGGGGACATAAAATCAGTGATTGCTTTTTAATCAGGTCAGGGTCGGGCTTGTGGGCCTCAGCATGCCGCATACAATATGAATAATGCATTTACTTCATCAGAAATTTTCTCCTTTTTTATTAAAATTCTGTTTTTATCTAAACTTTACCTTAAACAAATCACAAGACTGGACTAGAATATATCTGTATCCTGGTGCTGGAGAGGAATGCTTTGATTATTCATATATGTACATGAACTTCTTTTCATAAGTCTTTTATTTTCGACACGGTACAGTATATCAGATATTTAAAAAATATGCAAAATATCGTTTGATGATACTAACTTTACTTCAACAAATAGCAGATACTGTTTGCGTAAGCTTTCACCCCTCAATACATCCGTCTCTAGCAGCATCTGGATATTTTTATCCATTCTTCTTGACAACATTTTAAAAACTGTGCCAGGAGTTTTCATTTCATCCATTTCCATAGCTTCGTGAAATATAAAACCCAAATGAAAATCCATTCAAGTTCCAGGTCATAACACTACAGAATATGGAAAAAAAAGTGCAGGGGGTGAATACTTATGCAAGACGCTTTCTTTGTCTCCAGGAGGAATGCCAATCAAACATCAATGTTTAAATACTAGGCCACGCACACTCCATCAGTTCTTGTATCGATCTCATAGAGTGTTCTTCCAGAAGACTGAATATGTAGTGACACATTACTGTATGTTGTGTTTGTGTGTAGTTGATGTGAGTGCGGTGTTGCCCGTTCCCGTTCCCCCTGCTGCCATCCCGATGGATCTGCGTGTGGACCAGCAGCACATGCCCGTGTCTGGGGAGCAGCAGCTGCAGCAGGAGCTCCTGGCGCTTAAGCAGAAGCAGCAGATCCAGAGGCAGCTGCTCATCGCCGAGTTCCAGCGGCAGCACGAGCAGCTCTCGCGCCAGCACGAAGTCCAGCTGCAGGAACACATTAAGGTGAGAAGCGTCCCCTCTCACACTCATACTCGTACTCTGTTTTTCTTCCGCCACTCCTCATCACCGGTCTGCAGATGGAGAGATACAGGGAAAATCAATTCGTTGCATGTTGTGATTCTTCTTTGGGGGCAATTCATGTACAGTATACTGCAAAATCTTTTATTTATTCAATTTTTGATTTCTATACTGTATGCTTGTGTTTGAGGTGGTAACCTGTTGGAGTCCCTCAGTAATCCTGCTCATGCTCTAATCTATTTTCACATTGGCAGACAGCACAGCATCCTTTGTTTTGAATAGAATTGTAATGAAATCTAAAAATAATGAATATATTTATATCGGTATATTTATGAAACCGTGATGGTTACAGAATCGCGATGGTAATCGAATCGGCACCTACAGTGGGTATCATGATGTGATATATATCGGCCGGTCAATCACTTGGATCTTCAGGCTTCCCATGATTTCATTACTTTTTTTATTATTGAGACCACAGTGGGATTACAAAAAGTTTTGTAATATACCTTGCACCAAAAAAACTTTCTAACTCCATGATCTTTCCTGATTTTCATTTCTTACTCTATTGTACAAAAATACCGAAGGCATCCAAAAATGTGCAATAGTCTCCTTTGAAGAGTTGATATTGAGATGTGTCTGCTACTTTAAAGCCTTCATAACGCCTCTAATCTGAGGTGCTGGTTGTTAATTGGTGATTTCTGAGGCAGGTAACTTTAAATGAACTTCTCAGAGGTAAGTTTTGGTCTTGCTTTCCTGGGAAGGTCTTAATGAGAGCCAGTTTCATCATGGTGCTTGATGGGTTTCACAAATACACTTGACAATACTGTTCTTGCAGGAACTATTCCAGAACAGCTGACCTTCATGTCCTAAAATAACACCTGATTGTTGTTGATGTTATATAGTCACCTAACGGCGTGTGTTATTTCATAGATTTGAACAAAAGTCCATTATTGTGTGAGAATGTAAAACATCAACCCAAACTTGTGTTCACACTTTTGACTGGTACTGTATATGATACAGTACTACATGTTTCCAGTGACATTTGTTTTTCTTAAACAAACCTCTTAATATTGAGGGGTTTACATAATACGATAAGTCTTATGAAATGTGTGTATTTGGGATCTGTGTATGCCTACAGTCTAAAAGCTGTGTATCCTTGTACTTTATGATGCTGCAATGAGCGCTGCATGTGACCGTGGGGCTTTGTGTGTGTGTTATTGGGGGTCTGAGTGTTTGTGCGTTTCGGGGGATTTTAGTATAGCAGTTTGAGAGGTGTGAGCGAAAGGGAGAAGGGAAGTTAGAGCGAGAGAGAGAGAGAGAGACAGAGAGAGAGACTGTGGTTTCCTGAGTCTGTGCTGCTCTCAGTGATTTGCTGTGTGAGGCCTCAGCATAAAGCTCTTGATTACAGACTGGAATGTGCTCAGCAGAAGGCCAGTGTGCTGTGGGAAAGGTGTGTGTGTGTGTGTGTGTGTGTGTGTGTGTATGCGTTGGGCTTGATGGCAATGTTCTGTGGAAAGGGAAGTGTGTAGAGGAGTGCAAGTGTGGTAGAGAGAGAGAGAGAGAGAGAGAGAGACGAGGTCTGCTGTGGTAACCCTGTCCTTGGGAAACTCCATGAAGCCATGAGCTCAGCACATCACCGGCTTTGCCGCGTTGCCACGGTGAGAATTCCGGCCAATACAAGAGCAGTCGTTTTGGCTGGGCTATAAATAACCCGAGCACTGGCCTGAGAAAAGATGAAAGGGGCTTGATTGATGCAGTGCCTGCACTTTCTGTGGTGACGCCGTATCGAGTACCAGAGGAAAAGAGGCTACGTCTTACTACGAGTGGTCACCGCGTACAGCGGCGCTACGAGTGCAGACAGAACCAGAACCAGAACCTAGTCGATATTCCATTTCCAAATGATTACAAAATACACAACAACTTGAGTCTCAGACAAAATTAAACATGAATCATTCTTTTCTGTTGTAACTGTGTCCAAAAAAAGATCTTCAAACTATTAAATGGTTATCTTGCAGCAAAACAGTGAGACACCGTAGTTTAAAATCACTCAAAACAAGCAAAAAAAAAAAAAAACCCAAAACAGAAAAGACCATAAAGAAAGAAGTCATGAGTTCTGCCAGGTCTCAAGTGTGTAACATCTGGCGAAGTTCTGAGCGAAAATTCAAGAAGAATGAAAAGCAAATATAACAACTGAGCAACGATTCAAGAGCTGTTCACAGGATATGAAAACGGTCGGAGGCAATTTCAGTAATGGATGGCTTTCAGTGTTCATAACCAGAGATGGCAAATAGGTTTGGACAAAGATTCAACTTGAGTAATAACTTCTAAACAAAAATATGATGAAATGCTAGGTAGATACGGATAAAAGTTCTAGTTGAGTTACTGCATGTTGTAGTAGTTGGTTGTGTAACACGATAGTGACTGAAGCAAGGGTTTTTCCAAATGTTTTGGTCAGTGAGGCTTTTTTTGTTGCTTCAAAATACTTCCAAAGAATCTGTGTTCTCTACCGGTCAAACGTTTGAAATTTGGAGTTTAAGTCCATGGTCGTTTTTGATTTTAAAACAGAAAAGGAAACGATGCTGAAGGCGTCCAAAATATGCAATAATCTGCTCTGAACAGTTGATATTGAGCTGCGTCTACTATTTACAGGATGCTCTGTGAAACCTTCATGGCGGCTCTGATCTGAAGTGTTGGTTGTTAATTGTTGTTTTTTGGGGCTGGTAACTCTAAATGAAATTCGTCTCTGCAGCAGAGCTCTTGCAGAAGTTTTGGTCTTGCTTTCCTGAGAAGGTCTTCATGAGAGCCAGTTTCATCATGGTGCTTGATGGGTTTTGTAAATGCACTTGGAAATACTGTTCTTGCCAGAACTATTCCAGACTTTGCCCCGCGTGGGAGTAATATTAGCTAACATTAAGAACTTCTGTGAGGGGAAATTTACCTTTCATTCCTGATCTGAACAACTCTCTAAGACCTAGGGCCTCCGAGTGACGCAGTGGTAAAGTGCTCGCCGTTTCATCCGGAGATCGCTGGTTCGATTCCCGGGTGATGCTGTAACCACTCGCAGCCGGAGGTCTAGAGAGAGCTGATTGGCTCCCACATTAATCACGGCTCTACAGCCAATCAGGGGCGTCTGTGAGCTCACGCAAGTGGAAGGAGCGGATAGCGCTGTCCTCCGAGTGTGTTACGCCGCCCCCAACGGTGCGTAAGCGAGCAGTTCGAAAAGATGCGGTCGGCTGGCGTCACGTGGTTCGGAGGAAACACGTGGGAGTCTTCGGCCCTCCCGATTGAGTGGTAGTAGTAGCCTTAATGTGGGAGCCCCCTAGTGACGGGGATGACTAAATTAGGGAAAAAATCGGGGGGGCTCTGTAAGACCTGTCTTTACTTTCATCTACTGGGTCTCTTGCTGAGGAAAAGGCCCTGATTTGTAGGCCTTGACATCTCATTTGTAGGGAAGCATCTAACCAGTCGTACCAGTCATAGCTGAGACTGAATTCTTACAACCGAACCTGACACAGGAGGTG
This sequence comes from Clariallabes teugelsi, assembly GCA_030014215.1. NCBI lineage: Eukaryota > Metazoa > Chordata > Actinopteri > Siluriformes > Clariidae > Clariallabes > Clariallabes teugelsi. The sequence continues at coordinate 23,950,758 of JAQMYG010000035.1, read as the reverse complement.
AAATATCAGAAGCCTAAACTAACCTTGAAATTTGATTTAAAAAATACTTACTGTATTTTTTCCAGCAGATTAAACACTTAATGGCGGGCAGAATTATTTTTAAAATGTCAAAAACGTTTTGACATTTGATTAAATGCCTTGATGTGAACACACGTTTTTATCAGATCAGAGTCCATGCATTTAGGTCATTTGGAATTTCTAATCAGAACGATTTCAATCAGATTAAAGAAATATTATCCATATAACCGTAGCTAGAGTGTGCATCTTATGAGAGGACCAGGCTTTTGAGGAGCATATCAAAACTCATTTCTGCTTTTACACTCACTGCTTGGATTTGATCTACACACTGGCCAGAATGCTACAGTTATAGTACATGCCATAAATAATGTGTTCTAGCAAATGGTTTTAATCGTTCATGAACGTAAAAAGCATCTTGAGCGTCGCCAGTCGTGCGCACCAGCGATTGAAGCATTCATTTCTGTTCTTTCTTTCACTATTATCATTTACAAATATCTGTTAATATTATACAAACATGCATTACCACTGTGTGTGATGCTATAATTAATATTAGATGTCCCATAAATCAAGTTTATATCTCCAGAACTGGGCTATGAATTATCGCTGGAGACCCTACAGTCGACAAGCTGTGACCTAAAGCCTCAAACAGAATATTTTTTCCATGTGTGTCTTCTAAATTATGCCTGTGTTTATACCAGAGCACCTCGGGTCACTTGTAAGGTCGTCTCTGTGATGTGTCTATCATCAGTCCAGAATTAATGGTTTATCTTTGTGTAGAAATGTATTCAATGTATTGTGTAGAAATGTATTTATTGTAATATTTTAGAAAAGTAGACAGAGTGATGTGCATTACATGTCACACAATAGTTGAGCAGATTAGCAGCTCTATCATCTACAAGGGGTGTTCAAGTCAAACAGGGACTAGCTTTAATCTGTATAATCCCCTGCTACACTAATTCACTTATCCCAGTGTTTCAGTAGTGCTTGGATACCATCAGCGTAGACCGTTTTCTCAGTATGCCGGAACCTTGATCGAACTCCCTGCTTCATACTTACGTGAAACGCTAGCCTCCCAGGAACTCCTGGGATGGAAATGGCTTGGAATGATGTATAAGGAATGTGCCGATAACTCCCATCTAAGTTCCTGTGATGTTCAAGTGGAACACCAGGCAGTTTATTCAAATAAAGGAAAGGGACGTTAAAGGATCTCCTGGGAGGCCAGTGTTTCTGCAGTGATGACATGAAGCAGGCAGTCCGATCATGGCTCTAGTATAAAAATAAATGTTCTGCCTTGATGGTATTCAAGAACAAGTGAAACGCAAGCCTTTTCCTTTAATGGAGTTCTTGGGAGGCCAGTGTTTCTGCAGTGACAATGACATGACACATACAGTCCCTATCATCGATCCAGCATAATGAGAAAACTTTCTGCCTTTAATAAGTGCATTAGTCTAAGAGGGGATTATACAGAGAAATAAAGGCAGTTTTTACTCTCATAACTGTGTGCTGCTATTCGGCACAATCAGAAGTCCTGGTTTGACTTGAACACCCCTCGTACAGTATATGCACCCGTCACCAAATGTCTGTATACATTTAATGGGCAGTCATGCTGTATCTGGCAGGATGAGATGCAGTCAAGCCGTACAAGGGAGCTAAAGTTCAGTGGGGAAAAAAAAAAAACACAGATGACGTACACTTTGTATTTTTTCTAAGTTTCCTGAAAAGGTTCTATAGATCAGATAGTAAACCGCATCTCGTCTCGTGTGTATAGCCTCAACAGGCCGAACTAGATGTGCGTCCTCGGATTTCTTCTCACAGCGTGCGCGGTGTTTGCTCTGTGTTGTGTGGAACTTTGCTGAGTATCTGTCAACAGCTACAAGTTTGTGCTTGTCCAGAGGCTCTCCTTAAGCACACCTCTGCAGCTATTTATAGCACTAAACAAGCTGAAGGGCCACATCTCAGGAGGACGGCAAGCAAAGCGCAGAGCTCAGGTCTGCCTGTAAAAGGCAATGTCACTTCCACCTCTTGCGCTTCCACTGGACTAAAGAGAAATAGACTTAAGGGCTTAATCAGGTATAGAGCCGTACGTTCACAAACCTGCTCTGCTTCTCACATGTGCAGTTACTGATGTTCTACTGTATATACTCGCTGAGCATCGTCATGCAACAGGAATGAGCACAGAGTTTGTACTATTGTGGTTTTGCATAGTCGCACATCGAGAAAAGCGGAGTGTGTGAGGTACTTAATGCGCTTTGGTGTGGGTGTGTGTGTGTGTCTCAGCATCAGCAGGAGCTGTTGGCGATGAAGCATCAGCAGGAGCTGCTGGAGCACCAGAGGAAGTTGGAGCAGCATCGTCGTGAGCAGGAGCTGGAGAAACAGCAGCGTGAGCAGAAACTGCAGCTGCTCAAAAATAAGGAGCGTGGCCAAGAGAGTAAGTACACACACACACACACACACACACAGACACACACACACAGACACACACACACACATTTGATTGGGAAGTAGAATTACTTATAGGCAGCTGATCTTACAACGTACACATCATACTACATATTGTAATAAGACTCTGCTGCATTATAAGTACTATTATACTTACTGGCCACTTTATTAGGAACACCTACTCCACAAATTTATAGATTTGTCCAAACAGCTGCTCACATGGCTCCACCGTATAAAATGATCATGTGTGATATCTTAGTGACTTTGAACTTAGCACGGTGGTTATTGTTGATGTCAGAAAAAAAAAAAGATCCAATGAGCTGCAGCTCTTCAGGAAGCAGATCACAGTTGAATGGGTGGTTTGTACTGACAGGAAAGTCCTATTCGTTTAAATAACCACACATTACAACCATAGTAAGCAGAAAAGCATCTCAGTACACATAATGTGTGTCAGATCTTGAGGAGCAGGGGTTACGACAGAGTTCCAGTGGACAGAGATGCAATGAAACTGGAAAGTTGAACATAGAAAAAAAAAAACATTTCCTGGAAAAAACGTTGCCTGCTTTCTCAGGTCGTTAACTGCCTTATAATAGAGTGGGAAATGAGCGTACTTGTCGGTAACAGTGTGTCTTGGATGAACAAATGATGCATTTAAAAGCCCACGCAGTGTTTGGTTTGCCCCAGAAATCTAACTGACTCAAACCAAAAAAAAAAAAAAAGATTCTAGTTAAACGCCTTAATATGTTACAGATTGAAGCAATAAACTAGCGCACGAGTTCCCAGAAAGGGGACGGAGGTGTAGCTGTAGAGCCACATTCCTTATTATAAAGATTTTTATATTTATCAAATCGGTTCATAAAAATCTCATAACTTTTTGCTGAGTTATTCTCTTCTCCTGTTACAAGTAGAATTTTCTGACTTTATTGTCTCTCTGTATTTTTGTGCTATTCATTTATCCAGGCAGTTTATCCTTTGCCTGGGTTTGTGACCTTTTCACATTCACACATCTGCAGGTTAAGCATTACAGATGTGTGTAGTGCAGCAGGTGGTGGGGTTCGGAATGAATAGAGTGCTCTGTGATTGCACGGCTGTGAAGAGTAGGATGTTTCAACATACCAAATGAGTATGTTTGTTTTATTTGCTTATTCTTGGCGAGAGTGACGCCCTGATCGATACCCGTAATCGACTGTTTTTTTTTGGCCCGATATGCCATGATCGGAGATCTCCCAGTCAGCCTCAGATATAACCAGTTCTGTGCCGACTGCACACGTGCTCCCGAGAGGAGCAGTAGAAACGTAATCATGCTGTCATCGAGAGATGGAAATGAAGAAGCAGCTAGTGTCTTTGAGGAAGCTTGTGATACCTTTTTGT
>JAQMYG010000035.1:23921995-23940374 GCA_030014215.1 Clariallabes teugelsi | reverse complement strand
TATACACACACACACACCACCATATACTCCAGCATGTCTGCTTATCGTATCATTGGTGACAGCCTTATCATGATCTACCATTGCTTCCTAACATTTAGAAAATGACGTAAGTGTGTGTTTTGTGTTGCATTGGAAAAACAGGGATGTGTTGATCTTTTTCTTCCGTCTGGTTATTTTTTTCTTTCTCAAAAAAACTGGGTACGGATGTCATCAGTGTCCTCGCTCTACTCCTTTTTTTTCCCCTCTTTTGCTTTGCTGTTTCCTGAATTTCAACCGTTTTTTTTTTTTTTTTTTTTTTTTTTCATGTAATGAATCAAGCCCATAACGGAGAAGTGTGTGTTTGAGTACTCCCTCTTTATATTCGATATAAACACTTATTCCAAATTGCCTGTCTAATGTGCTTTACAGAAACACTGAGCTGGCACTACTAAAACCGGTCAACAAAAAAAAAAAAAAAAACATACAAAAATACAAGCCATAAATACCCATGTGTTAAAAGCTTTAGCTATTTGTCTGAAGTGAAGCTTAGATACAGTTACAGCGTTTGGATGTGTAACCTGCATGAAATAATATTATTTCAAGAAGATGAAAGCGTGTCTCTTGGATGAATTTATGATGTTTTAAGGCTGTCTGGCTGAATTAGGCGATGTTGATTCTCTGGCTTTTGGTTGACCTTCCCATTTGGTTCGGGGCTCCGGTTAGAGAAAGAGTGGAAAAATAACAGGCAGAGATTAATCAGGACTGTGGATTCAGGGAAGAAAAAAAAAACGTATCAAAAAAACAAGACATTATGTTAGAGGGAGGGCTTCAAACTTTAAATAGCCTCCAATTTTCATGTTTGTGTTTTCTGCAGGAAAACCCAGCACAGTTCACTGGATCAGAGCTCTCCTCCTCAGACAGGGATGTCCACTTACAACCACCCAGTGCTGGGACTCTACGATTCCAAAGACGACTTTCCACTCCGCAAGACAGGTAACATACCATCCTGCTCCACCACCAACTATTAACAAAAAAAACCTCCTTCGAACACTCTCGCAACTGACTTATCTTTATTTAACCGTGTTCTGGTTTCGATTCAGGACCAGACGTTTAAAAACAACTCGATCTGTGTCTCACTTCCCACACACTGATCCTCACAACTGATAACCTTCACTGCGAGGTTTACTGCTAGAAGATGAATCCTCGCCATTTCTATTTCAGTCCAGAGCACACAGCATGAAGCTTTCGGTCTCGGGCTGCATGTACGCATAAATCCAAACAAACTGAAGTAATGATGCAAAGCCGGTGTAAGGAGGCTTGCGGTCGGCCGCTGGACCCAGCCAGTGGAAACTCTATGTCTTTATCCTAGCTGTCTGGTAACACACAAGTTTGCAACGATGACAGCCCTCGCCATCAATCCCAGAAGTCCGAGCAACCCTTTTCATTACTTGGAGTTTAATTCAGGGAGGCAAACAGCCAGCAGTAAGCACACGGGCCTAAAAGGAATGTTCTCGCTGTCTCTCTTCACTGTCTGTCTCTGTTAAGCCTGCCATCAGCCTCTCGGAATTAATAGCTTTAATTCATATGATGACAGGAAAGAAGGAGACGTTCCAGAAAGCTGGGTCTTTTTTTTACTTACCTGAGGTCTTTTTTTAGTTATTGGCGACATATGGACTGCTCAGATTTCAGTCTGCGAGAAATACATGTGTTCTGCAAGAGAACTAGCTCACAGTAGACGACTCGCACTCATTCGCACAAAAGACCAATGAAGACTAAAATACAGCCAGTGATAAGCACACAGCGCTCATACAGGTGTGAACAGTGTCAAGTGGGTTATGTGGCCTGAGCACTCAAACCGCTTGCAGAAGTGATCAAAGATACGCATGGCCACACCATGCCGTGTACTGCAGCGTGTCCCCAACAAACTGAAAGGTCCAGTGTCTCTAGGTCTGCGGTTTTCTTCACCTCAAAGCTGCACACAGGTTGTTGTTTTTTTTCATCAAGAAATCTGGTAGTTGCCAACAGAAATGCATAAAACTATTACCCAAGATGGTGAACAAGGTTTGCCATTGATCTGCCTTGGACTCCCCGCAACCACTCCCAACTATATCCCCGATGGGTGACGCGTCTTATCTGATATGATATTTTTCCACATTCTATAATAATACTAAAGGTTTCAAAACTTTAAATTAACACACATGGAATGATGTAATCAAGTAACAAAACAACAGTAGATTGTTATTTTTTTTTAGACCTGGTGGTCTGCTGTTCTGGAACAGTTCTTGCAAGAGCAGTATTGTGTCAAGTGCATTAGACAATGCCATCAAGCACCATGATGAAACAGACACTCATGAAGACCATCCCAAGAAAGCAAGAACAAAACTTTTATAGTACCTCTGCTGCAGAGGAGAAGTTCACCAGCCTTAAAAATTACCAGTTAACAACCAGCACCTCAGATTAGAGCCATTATAAAAGCTTTACAGAACATGAGTAGCAGATGCATCTCAATATCGACTGTTCAAAGGAGATTATTGCATGTGGGCACTGGTGGCTCAGTGGTGGGTGTTTCGCCTGCCATGCGGAAGGCCCGGGTTCGATTCCCAGCCAGTGCCCAAACCCCCAGCCACTGGATGCAGTGCCGGTCCCAAGCCCGGATAAAATGGGAGGGTTGCGTAAATCCTGTGCCAAGTTATTGTGTGGACGGGAGCAGCCGAAAGACCGTGGAGTTATAAGTTGTGTTCGGACTTTTGACTGGTGGTGTACATTGATTTAAATCTTACTATGATCATATTGGCTCAACACAACAGATCCATGCACCAGACCGGTGAAGAGAAGGTAACCTATCAAGCACTGTGCCAACAATTAGGGGGGAAATTATTCCCTGTGGTTCAAAACATGCCACAGACGTTCCCTAGTTGTTGCACTATTTCCCAATTTTCCTCCTTCGACATTTCAAGCAGAACAGCTGTCTTGGGTTACCAGTCAAACTGCTTCTTCCGGGGTATAGGTGGTTATCTGTAACTTTGACTATTTATAGCGGGATGTCTGGCCATGTTGTGAAATAGAAAGTTCTCTGCCGGCTGTCTGTGGCTTTTTTTCTTTTTCTTTTCTTCTTCGTCTGTTACTGCAGACGTGTGTGGTTGAGGAAGTAACTATAGTAGGCATTGCATCGTAACGGCGTCCAGCTGCTAAGCATCATTACGAGCGAACCGGTGAGTAAGGCAGAATCGGCTCTCTACATGAGGCCCTGAGAGAGTGCAGCCAGAGCCCGAGGTCCTGAGCTGCTCCCCTCATCAGGAGAGCTGCACTTAAGGGCCTTCCCTTTGCACACTCACCTTAGGCTGCCTGAGATTAGGCCACTGCTCTCATTAATCATGCTGGAAATGGACCTGTCAGAGTACTGCAGTGCAGCTGGGCACGGGCTCCCTGCACATTCGCAGCCCCCTGAGACACCGGAGCAATTACAGCAAGGCTAGAAAGGGGAGGAAGGAGATGTTACAGCTGCAATATTGCTCATCACCGGATGAGCGAGTAAGCGATAGAGGGAGAGACGGGGTGGATATACTTCCATAGAGCAGCATAATGCAGCGCCAGAGTATCACTGAATTCTAAACTGACCTCAAAATTGGATTCTTGAACATTGTGCTGTGTGTTAATTTCGAAGCGCGCATTTCTCCGAAAAATGAAACTTCAGCGTTTTTCCCCCCAACCTCATTTTAATGAAGCGTGTTTGCGGAGTATCTGCCATTACCGCTGGAAGGAACTTTGTTTTACTATCTAGCAGAAAACCTCTGCTTCAGACTCGAAGACTTAAAGCTGAATTGCCACTAAACATTCATAATATATATTCGGTTCAGTTTTATTCATATAGCGCTTTTTTAAAAAGTCATCATTGTCGCAGAGCATATTTAAAGAATCAAAAGTAAATTAGGGAAATGAGTTCGAAATACGTATAAATGATAAAATTATCCAGTTGTCCCTGATGAGCAAGCCGATGGCGACGGTGGCAGAGGAAAAAAAAACTCCCTGATGCGCCAATAGAAAAGAAACCAGACTCGACAGGGAACCCCGTCCTCATTTGGGTGATAGATTCATAATAATGCAAACCTACAGTACTAAAACTACAAATGTAAGACACCGTCTAACCAAAATGGTTCCTGGTGTGTGTTTTTTTTTTTTTTTTATGTTTTAATTTTTTTTCCAAAACTGGATCATGATGTTAATTCCTGCATCTTCAGTAGGTGTATAAACTGTAAGCCTATTACAATAGGATACTGTAAGGATGATCCTGGATGAGACACCAGTCCACTACAGAGCACCATGCGGACACGTTTCATTCCCAGACGTGCTCACACTTTAGTCCTGCCAGTGCACCAACCGTAACACACACACCACGTCAGGAAAACCTGGAGAACCCAGAAAAATCCCCCACAGACATGAACCCAAGCGCAGATTCCTGTGGCTCTGAGTTAGCGGTGCTACCTGCTGCACCTTCGTGCCACTTCTAAAACTTCTAATCTTTTAAATGAACTCAAGTTATTTAAACTTTACTAAAGCTTTTTATAGTGCAGGAAGACCCACAAAACAACATATTCTTAATTATAAATGGCTCTTATCGCTGAAAGGAGTAATTATACAGATTTCTGGCAACATATTGAAACATTCATAAAAAGAATTTAAGAGAAATGTCTGTTGTACATGTGATTTAAGTAAGGAGGTTTTCTATTCGTTTCATAATACTGGTGTTGAAATTCTGAAACATCTGGCGTAACACTTGATAGAGATAAGGTTGAACACTTCTTCTTTTTTCCTTCTTCTTCATCTACTCTCCCCCATCTTTCTTTAAGGTATATGCAGTAATATTTCCCAAATGAATAAATTAGCTAGAGGATACGCCTTCAGGAAGGTTTTTTTTTTTTTTTTTTTTTATGGAGGGGAAAGAATCTAAACCTCAAGTCAAGCGTTCCTTTGTATGGTCACAGTTCTTCACTTTGTGGCGAGGCACGTCTGAGTGTTGATTCCAGCTCTCCCGCTGTAGATAAACCTCAGTTTGCTCTGGCTGCTGCGGTGCATTCCTGGGGCTGGGTAGAGTGCTCGGTCTCCTGTCACAGAAGCTCCATGCGCTCCTCCGTTCCCATAAGCAACCAGTCCGTCGGCTTCTTAAGCTCGTTCATTTTCTTCTTACACAAACCTTTCACCTCTCTTATTAGTAATAGAGCAGAGAATCTGTGTCGTCCTCTGTTCCAATTCATTTCATGATTCGGCTTTTCATGACGCACGAGGGGTGAATGAGGGTGGAAACGAGCTGCTGGAGTGCTCTTGTGTCTTCGTCCATTCATTCGTTCGTGCATGTGGAGCTGTTTATAGGGCGCTCTTATTCAGAAAGAGAGAACACGGCCATTGTGTGCCAGCTGACATGAGGGTCACAGATTTGATATTTCCATTGGTCAGGTCCTTTCTGCTGCCCTCAATTAACTACAGTGTTCAATTGTATGAGATCAATTCAAGTCCAGCTTTTCCCACAGGAAGGAAAATGAGATGAGGAAAAAAAAAAGGGGGGGGCATTTGAATATTTGGAATAATGTTAATCTCGCCTTTATTATTATTATTACTATTATTATTATTATTATCATTTTGATTGCCATGAAAAAAATTACATCCATAATCAAATGTGATTCATATTCGTTTTGGTGTAAAATATGTGTGGAATGTTTACAGCAAGGCTCTCAAGTGTACTGCCTGTGAGCTAATAAACCAAAGAAACCAAAAAACCTTGTGATCTTAACTAGTCTGTATTGTTTCATGAGAAGAGCTAATACCAGGCTATAGAAACAGCAAAGTGTGCTAATGAAATGTAAATGTCTCAAGGTAAAATATGACTCAAGCAACAAAATTTCTCCAATCAATGAACAGATTAAGACTCTGAGTTGCTGATGAGCAAAGCTCTTAATCCCGTCCACTCCAGCGGTGCCGAACCATGGCTCACCCTGAACTCTGACCCCAAATTCCTAAGCTGGGATATGCGATCAAAAGAATTTCTCTTAGCTGTAATTTATGCGTCTGAGTCATAAATGATCCCCGCCCTGGCTGCAGAATTTAGAAAAGACAAATACAGCATTTTTCGACATAATCCCCTCGCTTTGCAATACACTTTATTCATCTGTCAACAAGCTTTTGTATTCCCGTACTGATAAATGTTTTAGGCTGAGTTGGGAGCCACGGATGCACCGCTGTCTTCACTTCTTCATCAAAAGTGAATCTTAGTCGTAGGGCTGCTTTCAGGGGAATGAACAGGTGAAAGTCCAATGGAGCAAGATAAAGACTATAGGGAGGATGCTCTCAAAACGCGGAGTGTCAACAGTGTGGGCAGAAGTGTGCAGACCTGCATGGTGATGAGCTGTGGACGTGGACGGGCTCCTTCTCGTGCCACCTTTCTTGACTAAACACGAATTACTGCACATGATAAGACAACTGGAGTGCGGATCATTTTTGACTCGTGTATATATATTTGAGCAATAAAATTAACTTAATTTAAATCATCATTCAGATCAGAGATTTCAGGTTAACCGTTTACATGGACGCTGATCCGACATGTTTACACGCTTGACGCATTTAATCAGAATCTAACATGTTTCGACATGAATAAAGTGATTCTGCATGTTGTTGTTGTGAGGCATTTAAACTGTCAGAAATATATCAGAAGAAGAAGAAGAATCAGTGCCCCTTTCTCAGCTGGAGATCCAGTGCATGCAAATAAAGACAGGTGGGAGAGAGTTGTTATCAGTGAGTTTACTAATCAGGATCGAAAGCAAAAAAAAAATTCCCTCCCTGAAACCCATCACGCACCACCACATGGGGCAAATGTTCAGAAATCATATATTTATATCCAACAAGAATTAACTGATTGGATCTAGTGTTTACATGGGTAATATATTCCTAAAGAATGGATTATCAAAAGTTTACACAACCCCTCTCTTCCTGGCTGAAAATTCAATTCTGATCTTCCAACGGTAGTGTGTACACTAATTCCGATCAGGCTGTTATTCCCATTATAAGGGCAATATTAGGGTAACCAGGTCTCAAAACTTAAGGGTTTCATAGCAACAGATATGAATACTGACGTAATCATAACTTTGAGATTAATGATGATAAATGAACCCCTTTAAAAAAAAAAAAAAAAAAGTTGTGGTCCTTATTTTTTTTATTTATTTCCGCTTCAGTCTGCTTGACATTCGACTAAGTATAACGTGGCCTGTTACCTAAAACAAGTTCGACACCCCAGGTCTATAGTAATATCTGGGCTCTTTTGTTAGGCACGCAGTAGGAAGCCATTATTGTTCCAGCAGCCTGCCTCCCAGTTGTCCTCCATATGAGCCGCCTCCTTGTTATAATGAAGTACCATGCACATTTATGTTGACATGGTGATTTTCATTTGGAGCGACCCATCAAGCACCGAGCAAAAAACTGCAGCAATCTGGAAGGAATCAGGCCGAGGCACTAAAGCAGTTAGTCTCCACAGCCTGAAGGCTGCAGTTTGGGCCTTAATGTTCACTAAACATGGCACAGTGGGGGACAGACCTGCTGGAGCCATACCACATGTCACTGCCCTGTCAAAACCACAGAACAGGAAAACGTCAAGTATCTGCTATAACTAGATGATGTGTTTTCTGCAGAGTACAGCACAGACACCTCGATGCAGCCTGACTCGTATACCCCTGGGTGAATATTCGAACTGGGTGAATCTATTCATTATTTTTTCCCCCTCACATTCAGCCTTAAGATGAAGACATAACACTTCCTCATATGAGTCATATGAAACCTTCCACACTATCTTTATATTCATTTTTTCTCTACTTGCCTCATGGTTGAGCCTTTTGCCAAGTCTCTATCTGTAATATGATCATGTATCCAAGCTCCACTGCCAACCTGCGCACTGCCAAGTACGTTATATCCTTACATCACTAATGGGTTGCGGTCATTTAATGACTCTTAACCAGAAAGTTCAAGCCCAAACAATACTGTTTTAATTAATGTTTTATTAAACATTTTTTACTAAAATGTTTTAATTCGGACACACCGGCCCTGAATTCTCAATCCGGATTATTCAGAAGGTGTCAATTAATATTCTCAAACCACCTCTGATTGTATATCCTGCTGCGAAGCAAATCATAGGTCTATATTAATGCACTTGTTCTAATACTGTACATTATCATTTTAATGATCACAATTTGCGCAAGTAGTTGAATAATAGAGGATCAACATAATCCAAGATTTTTAAAAAAGGGGTAAAATTGGTGATGAAGTAGAATGTACGCTGTCTGGCCAAAAAAGTCACCTCTTCAGAAAGGGTCAAATTATTAACCTGTATCAAACAAAGAAATCTAAAGAGATTTAAATGACTGGAATTGGGTTAATAACTGTCCAGCATATTATGAAATCCTGGAAGGACATTACTGAACTGTCAGCTCCTTCAAAGAAAAGAATCATGAATGGATTAGTGAATGTAAGAGCATTTCCACATACTCAATGCAACAAGAACTCAGCTGTGTGGCCATAAGGAAACCACTTGTAAGTGAAACTAGTCAGAAAAAAAGGATTCAGTTTGCTAGAGAGCATAAAAATGGGACTTTTGAGCAATGGAAAAAGGTCATGTGGTCTGATGAGTTCAAAGGGAAGAGCATGAAGCAATACACCGATCAGGTATGGTGCCCACTGGTGACCACAGGTGGTCAGGTGACGACCTGAATGTACTGAATGACCAGGGTATCACATCAATATATATATTTTTTTCTTCCATGATGACACAGGCGTGTTCCAGGACTAACTATGTTTAGTGTTCATGGAGCATGTGGAATCTTTATCGCACATGGTCATAATGGTCCAGATCATGAACCATCGTCGCCACCGAAAATTGTCAGTGTGGGATTTTTCTGAGGAGACTTTGATTTTCTTAATTTATGGAAGGAGTCTCCAGTGTCAGCATTTTGCAGTGTCAGTTTTCCAGAACAGGAAAGTCTTCAGTATTTCTTTTTTTTTTTTTTTTTATTAGTAAGAGTAGACTTGTTTGAAATCTTGGTGCCATCACACTCTCCAATCATCCATTATATTCCTATAACTGCATGCAACATCTTGATATTATTATTTTTTATTTTTTTTTGGTTAGATTTTGTATGGTGACCGTACGGATCATAACGGAAATAAAGTTTTTGTGGGAGGAAAGATGGCTGAATGGCTTTTATAATTCTAATTAGTATCAAAAGGTACAGTGGAACCTCGGATTACGAGCATAATTCGTTCCGGAAGCGGGCTCGTATTCCAAAACACTCGTAAACCAAATTTAATTTTCTCATAGGAAATAATGGAAACCCAAATTATTCGTTCTGTATTTTGTATTACTTACTGTATTGAACATGTATTCTTTTCATTTATTCATTTATTTGGGCGAGACATTTAAAAAAAATAAAAAGTCTATTTTCTACAAACCAGCCGCAGTGAATATTGCGAATCAATTTTGATCATTACTTTTTTTGTCACTTTCCCAGCATGCAGTGCTAAAACCAGTAAAGAGAAGTATGCTGTCTCAATGGCCTTAATGCCTAATGAGCTTTAGAACCTGATGAACTTTTCCACAATCACATCTCGGTGTCCTGAACGTTGCCACATATTTGTTTATGCGCCAGTCCCTTGAGACTGAGCCGTTACTGTGCCCTCAGTGCTGCTGAGGACAGTACTCATTCCTCACATGGTACATTGTGTGCTCTCCTCCCTTATATTAGACCATGAACAGCTCTCGGAGCTCATTCACCTGATTCGAACTCTTTCTAACAGCGCTAAGCGCTTATTAAATGGATCTCAGCAGACGACTTGTGTATCATTTCCTGCTCGTTCTACTGCACTCGGCTGGTGACTCGCCATAGCTGGCACAGTCGCTGCGTGTCCTTGATGGCACTTAAACTCCCTTGCAGAGCTTTCTCATCAGCCTTCATCAAGCTTTATAGTGCAGGAGGGAATGGCTCTCCTCGCCTCTCCTTCTGCTGTCTCTTTTTTACCTCCTCGTCTTTGTCAGTCGCGTTCCTCAGCCGTGTCAGGTGCAGATGCAGAATGGCGCTTCCCTTTCCCCCCCGGTGTACCAGGGTGCCTTGATTATGCCCCGAATAAAGACGAGTAGACCCCCAGAACAGAGGAAATCGTTTTTCTCAGGGAAATAGTTACTGTAGTTATTCATCAGCATGCAAAAGGCTTCTTAGCCTTTGATGAACTGTGATGTGGAGTTAATGAGTGTATAAACTCCGAGATTGATTAATGCTTGTGCGAAGCCCGAGTCATTCCCACATCTCCACGGGCTTCGGCTGGACCGGATTCTGACGAGATGAACGCTGAACAATTAGCATCAGTCTTAATGCGCGTCTATTTAAGCACCTGTGCCGAAATGCAACGCGCACATCAACAGTTGGGTTTCTAATGTTCTTGTTTTATGGCCCCGTGAAGAACCCGATGCGTCGTGCTCCGCGCTCGGCTGTCTTTAATCCGGTCTTGCCAATGACACAAACATCACCGAGCCTACAATACCTATTCTTCTGGTAATGTTTTCGCAATTGCCTCCTCAGAATTCAGCATCTACCCAGGGTGCACACAGATAACCATCTTTCATGCAACCAAGATCTCTTTAGTATCTGATTAATAACCCGTTTTATGCATTTTAATCAGCGCACTTACGGGAGGTCACGCTGAGCGGTACTTCTCTGTTTTCTATTGTTATTACGGCAGGAGGTCAAAATAAGCCTGGCTTTGCAATTCAACCTCTCTTTTAATTCCTATCCTTCGCGTTCGCCCATGTTATCTACGCGCAATATTGGCAAGTAGCGAGACGCAGGGAGCCCAGATGGTGTGTGTTTGAGACGTACTCCCATGCGGCGTTACTTTGTCTTTTTATGAGAGAATGTTATAGGCTAATCCATACAGAAGCACATTTCCCGTAACAAAGGCGTCCCTGTGTAGAACGACAGCGCGAGGTGAGGTAAGGTCTACAGCTGTAAATCCTTTCTTATTACAGTTCGGGATCTGATGTTGGCTGAACAGACTGCGGCGTTCTCAGCGGTTTAATATCTCCAAGCTCTTGTAGTAGTACACGGGTAATGTTTGCGTTGTGTGTGAATTTTAGAGCAATTTAGTTCTTTTTTTTATTTTTTTATGTTTTTTACAGCGGGTAATAACATTTTCTTGGTTATCTGCAATATTCAGGTAATACGTCCCATGATGCATCATGCAGGATGTGTGATAAAACATGAAGCAAACGTTATGATAAATACTAATGCAATATATAAAATGACAAGTTACTTCAAAAATAATAATAAAATAATAAAATAAAAAAAACACTAGAACTTCTTCACTCCTTTTTTTTTTTTTGACAAAGTGCGCAGGACTAGTTTTGGTTATTTTATGCAGTGTTTAGCAACAGAGGGTGGTATTAACAACTGGAAAGGTTATAAGAAACGCATTAATACCTTCATCGCAGTAGAGTCAGAGCGTGTCTGATAAAGACAGACTTTTGTGAGACTTGCTGCAGCTTTAAGAGTTTAGGGGCCTGAATCGTTACACCATTATTACTTCACTCATATTATTCTGTCGATTACCCCGAACGGAGCCCAGGATTATACCCTGTGCTACACTACAATACACTTCATAACCCCAAGGCTGTGTTTTTAATTATCCTTATTTTTAACACCTTTGGAGTTCTTTGAAGAACTCCAAACCTTGAAGTTTTACCAAACATTTGTTTTATTGGACTTTAGTAATAGACTAGTTCCAGTATAAGTGGTGCTTAGTGGTGATACAAATAATCCTTTTGAGTCTAATCAAATCCCAGTGATGCCGAAGTAGTAACCGTCATCGCTGTTTTGTTGGGATTGATAACGTTACACTCTCTCTTATCAGTCAGGGCACTACTTGACACTATGTCCTTTCTAATGCTTTCCTAAAGTGTGTTACGCTGCCTTGTGAGCAGCACTAGATGTAATTGCTTGCTTTAGAAGAGTGTGCTAGTCTTCACCCTTCCTAGTTAGTAGCTGTATTTTTAATTAGTAGCTGAGAATTGGCAGAATAATGATGCAAAAGTGGAAAAAAAAGACTATCTAATTAACCTACATTTCCTGAAATGTAAAAGTTAAAAATACTACAGGTACTTAAGTTTCTGCACATGATGAGTAACATCCTAATTGTGCATTCTGTGGCCATAAAAATCTGCACCAGCACATTGATAGCACAATGCATTTCATTGGCTCTATACTGTACATGTACTTCGCACAATGACAGTAAAGTTGAATGAAATCAAATCTAATGTAATCTAATCTAATACCTGCTGTACTTTACCACTCAGCTTCTTGTATGTGTAACCCGTAGAGTAAGCGCGGTTGTAAAAACGTCTTCATATTTGCCATCAGCAGGTATTAGAGCGCTTTAGTAAATATACAAGCGCACGTGTGAACAGACTTTAAAGTCTAAGGGTGACCCTGTGTCTGTTCCTACTGCCGATCTCTAAGCCTCGCTTTTGCCACGTTAACACTTTCGCAGAGAGCGCTGTGGGTTGGGGTGGGGTGGGGTGGGGGGCTGTCCCCTGGTCCGTGGCCTCATGGTAGCCCCCATTCATTCCAATTACAGCTGGCGATGCCCTGCTGCTGGCTGCCATCCATGGATACACACAAGTCCACTCTATTACAATTAATATCCCACCCTACATGAATCTCTTCACTGATTATACCAAAATATATATTCTAATTGGTTTTTTCGTGTGTGTGTGTGTGTGTGTGTGTTCATTCAGGTTTATTACAGTGCATTCTTTCATGTTTTAGGAAATGTATTTTGTCACACATCTTCGCATGTCTGTTCAAACATCTACTATTCTGTTACGCAAAATGATTTCCTATGGTGCGTTTCCAAACTGTAGTCCTGGTCAAATATCCTGCTGGTGAGGAGACCTTAGCAACTCGTTTAGCTCAGGGTAGGAAAGGCTAGTTTCTTGCCATTAGTGCACTTGCTAGAGACTTCGCTTCTGAAAAGGCAAAGGGCAAAGCTTAATTCAGTCTTTGGCAGCTGTGTTCCTCAGCTTTGACTAATGCATGGTCTTAATGGCAGGATGCAGTACATTCTTTAACAAAGATGCCTGGGAATGGTCCTGCCTTTTACAAGAAGCCGCCACCCTCGCGTTCACCTAGCTTGCTAATCGCAAACCGCACGGCCCGCTATTTAATTCAGAGTGCTCTTCGGAAAAGTACTTCAAGTTATAGAACCTGGACGTTGTAGATAAGTGCATCAAGACAGGTTTAGCTTAGTGTTTCTAAATGGGTGTGAACGATGGAAAGATGGTGCTTATGGTCATTTTCTCAGTGGGTACTGACCGCACTTAATATTGACCAAAACCCAGTGGGCTTTAAGCACCATTAATGATCTCTGAATGCACTTATTATTGGCCACTGGATGTTTGACACACGGTCACATGCCAATCATGGGTCGTTAGGGTAGGTCCACTAAATGAAGGGAGTGGAGACGGAGGTACTAGTGGTTTGAAACGCTAATGGTCAAGTCGACAGTGTGTGGGAAAGCACTCGGTTCCGGGATTAAATCTCGATACGGATTATTGCTTCTTGCTCAAGCCAGCGTTCCCGAATTCCAGCATCGCTCGACTCGATTGACCTCAGTGCTCAAAATGGCGCTCGGTTAGAGTGTGTGTGCGCCTTTGATGTTCTAGTACCTTTCTAACGTGATATCTTTTGTAAACACAGTGTAGCAGATTAGTCTCCGATTATGTGCCGGAAAGAAAAAAAAGGATTTGAGCGTGATCCGACAGACTGCGATGTGAACACAGTGTGTGTTTGGGCTTCCCGCAGCGTCGGAGCCGAATCTGAAGCTGCGCTCCAGGCTGAAGCAGAAGGTGACGGAGCGGCGGAGCAGCCCGCTGCTGAGGAGGAGGGACGGTCCCGTGACTACAGCCAAGAAACGCTCCCTGGACGTGACAGGTGAGCAAGTCGATAACAAAACCCAGAAATAACAGACTCTTCCATTCCAGAGCAGCATGAGTTACCTGCAGTAGTTATGCAATATTTATTACATCTTGTGTGTGTGTGTGTGTATGTGTTTTTTTATTATTGTATTTTTTAAAGAATCAGCTTGTAACAGCGCACCAGGGTCTGGCCCGAGCTCACCCAACAACAGCTCGAACAACATCACTAACGAGAACGGCATCACCAGCTCAATCTCCAACAGTCCAGTGGAGGTACAGCTCACATTTCACATAATGCTTCAGCCTCAACTCGGAACCTGCTTCATTATTATTATTATTATTATTATTATTATATATTTTTTTAAATCATCATCTCTCTAACTAAACCACATGTTTAATTGCATGCTCTAAGGGTGTATTTATTCCTCCATTAGAAATTTACTTCTGTTTATATTCAGCCTTTTGCAGATGAGCAGTTGATCAAAATGTTTTACGTACTTACAGATTAAAAGGAATACAGGTTTATGAAGTACATCATGAAGGAGAAAACTGATTTTGTCGCCAATTTTACTAAATAAGTGTAACAAAATAAATATGGACTTTATCCAGCAGTCATATTGCTGCTTTACATGGCACTGAAGTGCTTAGATTATGCTGTGGATAGTGTGTGTGTGTGTGTGTGTGTGTGTGTGTGTGTGTGTGTAGAGCGTAGGTTTTTACACCACCGCACAGAGCCGTTAGTTATGATCACAGCGTTTATTTATTTGTGTGTGTGTGTGTGTGTGTGTGTGTGTGTGTGTGTGTGTGTTGCTCTTTTCCAGCCTTCCCTGGCACATCGTCTTGCCAGCAGAGAGGGTCCTGTTAGCCAGCTGTCTCTGTACACATCCCCCTCCCTCCCAAACATCACTCTGGGCTTGCCAGCCACCGGCTCCACCACTGTGAGTGGCTCCATCTCACTTTCACAGACTCTTTCTCTCACTCTCGCGTACTCTCGCCCCTCACATGCATATCTCTCTCATTCGTTCTATCTTTAGCTCAAAGTTTTTTTCTCTTGATCACTTCTTACGCTTTCTGTCCGCTCTCTGTGTCTTTCTGACGCATTTCCCCCTTACTCTCTGACACGGGGGTTTGCCTCCAATCGGTCATTAATCTGAAGAGTCCACATAGAAGGCTCCTGTCTAGACCGCCAGTGTGCTGTATGTGGCTTTTCAGTGCCACTGCGATCCTCAGAAAGGACCCATTGAGACACAATGACTGACCGCCGCATGCTGACGCAGACACCGACCCCCTACAATACACATCTAACATTCGTACGGCTTTTTGGGAGAAACACAGTCTCTGTTATTTGACTTTTCTGAGATTTGATATGTTCTCTTTCACAATTCACACACTTTTTTTTTTGTTTTGTTTTTTTGGCTTTTGTGTCCCGTTCCCGTCTTTCACCAGGTGGCGTCTGGCCAGCAGGATGGTGAGCGCCTGGCGATAGCAGGCCTGCAGCCCGGACTATCCATAACCACTCCGTTCATCTCCGGAGCCCACCTCCCCTCATACCTGGCTGCCTCGGCCTTGGAGCGGGATGGAGGCTCCGCCCACAACCCGTTGCTGCAGCACATGGCCCTGCTGGAGCAGACACAGATTTCAGGTTTGTGTTTTACTTTAAGGCAAGGGTTACACTTGAATTTATCTGCAGACATGCACGATTGCGTCCACATCAGTTATGCAACGTGTGCACAATGCGGTACTAACACATTATAATATTGGAGGCAGTGTAATTTGATTTTGCCGGATGTCTTTAAAGGATGAAAAAAAAAAAAATCCTCTCTACGCTTAGTGTTTGGATTTTAAAATGAAATCTTGAAATTTGACTACTGATACCGAAGAGCCTCTAATTTGTACTGCAGTAAGTATAATGGTCATATTTTTAACAGATTTTTAGACAGAGTTTATCGTAGTCATGACGGTGGCAAAAGACACAAGCAGATCTGAACAAACTAGTTTTTTTTTTCTTTTTTTAAGAGCATCCTGAATGTACGGACAACAATTAATTAACTATTTTTTTATGAATAACGATAATAATCAGGGCTGCGAATCACCAGTTACCTCCCGATACAATATCACGATACCTAGGTGCCGATTCGATTAATATTGCGGACTTTATAAATATCCTGATTCAATATAAATTTTTTTCCACCCGATTTTGTTAAAATGTTTTTTGTTTATTTTTATTTTTTCCAGTATTCTTTCCTGATTTTCTCCCCAATTTAGTAGTGTCCAGTTCCTCCCAGTCACTAGGGGGCTCCCACATTAAGCTACTACGACCACTCAGTTGACTCGCTCACAGACTATCGCGTGTTTCCTCCGAACCACGTGACGCCAGCCAACCGCATCTTTTCGAACTGCTTGCTCACACACTGTTGGGGGCGGCGTAACACACTCGGAGATTGAATGTAACCCATTCCTTATAATTGTAGTTTTCTTACATTAAAAACAAACAAACACAGTATTTAAACAATACAGTCTAACTTAAAATACAAAAGTTTAACATTTTACTTTAAATTTAATTAAGCAAAAGAGCTTTTAACTGAGTAGCACATATCGCGATCATCCGCCATAATTATTATTTCTAAACAAACCACACCTGATGAAAATGTGTGAATAGTTCAGAGTGTACCTCCTGTAGGATTATAACCGCCTCAAACGCCTTCAAAGTCTCAAAACTGAACTCGTGAGCATGCAGGTTGCGACAGTGAGCATGCAGGTTGCGACAGTGAGCATGCGGGTTGCGACAGTGAGCATGCGGGTTGCACACGAATTTTGACTAATTAGCGCTCGTGGTGTTTTGAGACATGTGTAAGTGTGTGTAATGAATTGGTTTGGAGAAAAAGGCAGATCAGATGCTTATTGTCGCTCTCGATTCACGATCTTTAAATACTACTAATAATTTGGTACTTCCACTTTTATGACAGAAATATAGCACATGGTCAAGTTTTGTTCTTTAATGCGCAGATAAAATTATGATTTTACCCAGCAACTGGCTATAATTAATATTGATTTAATTTTATCACAGTGATAAGATTTCAAAACTGTTTGTTGATAAACCTTGTGTGTAATTTCCTATAAATGGCAGAAACAAAAGAACAATATCACTCAGAGTGCATCATTTAATATTTAACTTAGATCTGCTGGTTTTCCTTTGGGGCGGATTATTAAATGTACAGTTTATGCCCTAAATCAGATGGAACCCTTCACAATCATTAAGCAGATTGATTTGGTAAACAAAACGAAGGGGTTAGTTCATTATCAAGCTATACTCTCACAGCTGGGTGTGCGGCTCTGCGCTTAGCGCTACTTAACGGACATTATCCCTAATAAATTGTCATCAGTTTGCGCTGATTGGCTCTAAGGAAGCCTTATTTTAATGAAATCAGTCATAGACGATGTTAATTAGCCTCCCGCTGAGCTCGGCGTGATGGCAGCAGGCGAGTCGATACTTCTGCCCGGTCGACAAAGAGAAATTTGGTTGATGGTCGGCTCTTAGCTCAGACGGACCCGCTCTTGTATCATGACTGTCTGTGCTGAGCTCTTTCCCTCCACCTCTTCTCATCTGTTCAAGAGATTATTGAAACCAGTGTGCAGGAACAGAGACGCCGCAGAGAGGGTGAACAATGTGGATAGTGCTTTACGGTAGAGGAGCACCGCTACACAATGCCACTTAGAAGAAGTCAAGAGGAGTCACCAGACAGCACTGACTGTTGAATATACATACTAAGTCCTGTCTGATATGAGTATTTTCTCACTGACGCCATACTCTACTGATGATTTGTCAGTTTCTTGAAGCTTTATAAACACAGCCTTTGTCTGTTTATCATGTGAAGTGCACAGGTTGCCTTTGGAATCTGGTCCCTCCCTCACAAAGTCTCGGGCAGTTGTTTTCACATCTGCCCTGCTCATTAACGATCTACTTCTTCATCCAAATGTCTATAAAGCCGCGAAATTTCTATAAGGTTTGTGACCCCGTCTATTGTTAAACAGTCAGTGCAGGTGAAATTAAATTCAAATGAATTTAATTAACTAACAATGCTGAAATCTCAAATAAGGGTAAGCACATAATCTGGAGCGCTACAGTAAGTAGATCTCCAAGCTCATTGTTCTGATCCTGACGCTTCCTGAAGCCTCCAAGGGGAGCCTGATTGCATGTTACAAGTAAACTGTGTGCACATGTGACAAAAAAAAAAAGTCACTGCCAGTAAGTACGGCCTCCTATAGCTTTACAATATGTTAAGCTGTTCAAAAAGAATGCATTCGGTAATGTAGGGGACAGTGGTGTGTCCACCCCCGCCACAAATCGTGTGTTTGAATCTCAAAAATGGCGCAGTCTGACCGGGGGGGGGGGGGGGGGGGACT
>JAQMYG010000035.1:23897035-23907539 GCA_030014215.1 Clariallabes teugelsi | reverse complement strand
CACACACTCTTCACCCCACCCCAAATCTATGTCCATTAAGAGGCTCTTTTTATTCTTGTTTCTTTTTTTTTTCTTTTTTTCCTCTCACACACCATTTTGTTGCCTGTATTTACTCACGTACGTAATGTGCATCTCTCTGCTCTCAATTCAGGGCGATCCAGTGAATTCGTCACTACAGTATATATCCAGTTTGTATTTTTCATGTTTTGCACGTATATATATATATATATATAGCTTTCATTTTTATTCGCCCAGACTCTTTGCCTTGACCATGCCCTCGGTTTCTGCTCTCGTACTTTATTTTTTTTATAACTGTAAATTCACCACAGGCTTGTAATTCGTGACAGAGTCATTCTTGGCCCAGCTTTAAAGGTTTTTTTTTTTTTCTTTTCTTCCCCTTTTTTAACGCTGCCCTTGAGCGCTCATGCCATTGCAACGAAATTCATAAATTGTTAGCGAATATGTATGCAGAAAAGGAGCCGCAGGGATCTCACTTCTCGAACCCTCAGCCTCTCGGTTCACGGCTTGTCCTCCGCTTCGAGATCTTAACCTCCCCGAGGTGCGCACAACACGAAGAGAGCATTGTTCACTGTACACAGTAAGCCAGCAGCATACAGTACATGCTGAAATAAGCGCATTCACTTTCTCTGCCTTAGTGGAAGACATTAAGCTAAATATGGCAGCTGATGTAATGGAAGGTTGTCTCTGACGGCGGTCGGTCGTAATGTTGCTCTGCGCCGAGGACACCTGTTCAAGAGCCGACTCCAAACGAGCACGAACGAGTCCCTGGGCTTTAAGTCCAAGGTGCGTTTTGTATGTGCACTTGTCCATTTGTGTATGTGTGTGTGTGTGTGTGTGTGTGTGTGTGTGTGTGTGTGTGTTCATGGGCCAGCGCCAGACTGGAGTAATTGCATGCTGTAGGACAGGCGTGTGTTGGAATAATGAGTGGTGACTGATGAATGAGTGTTCTCTGTGTCCACACTTGGATGACACACACACACACATATATATATACACACACACACACATTCCTCCTACCAGGTTTTTCCCACTAATATTTACCCTGCATGGCACCGAATAAATACTGCTTTCACCTGCCATGTTCTCTTGTGTTTAACCCTGGGGCATTTTCACGTTCGTTGCTAAAGTTTGAGGTTTAACCTTGCGGTTTTTGTAAGCAGTTATTAAGGATGCACGCATTCCCGTTTGTCACAGAGGATATGATGTATAGCTCTGCATCTGTTGCATATGGTAGAATTTACTTTGCAGGAGATTTACACTGCATTCTTTAAGGACACCATGTCTGTTGGGGATTAGGATATGAATCAGCACAAAAAAACAAAAACAAAAAGATTTAAATCGCTTCATTTTCAATTTTTCATGTTTTTATTTTTAATACCCATTGCAGCTTTATTCTGTCTTTATTTAAAAACTCCCATCTTGCATCAAGCCTCGGAATGGCGAAAATGTCATCTTGTGCCAGACAAGCTGGCTTAAATCTCGCTATGTTTCAGTCAATTATTATAACAGTCCCCAGTTCAGACACTTTTTTTTTTTTTTAGGATAATTTATAACTGTATTCATTTATTTTTAACATATTGTGCACCTGTAGTATATTTTGCCTTCACTATTAAGCCAGCCTGAAGCCAGTATTGTGTATGGAATTGAATTGTGCAAAAAAAACATCACCGTATCAAAAGGGTCAAATCGTTGGTTTATATCAAGCGATGGAAGGAATTAAGTAGATTTGAAATGACTGGGATTGGGTTAAGAAACTTTTTAACACATTTATATAATATATAATAATGAATGGAGCTCACAGATGATTCGTGACGTTGCATCATAAAAAAAACAACAACAACAAAAGAAATCAAGAAATGTTTAATAGTTCAAATATGAGTATTTCCTCATGCACGATTTGACAAAAACTCACAGGATCGGAACTAAACATCTGTGTCACCATAAACCACTTTTTAGTGAGACTAATCGAAGAAGAAAAAAAAGGCTTATGCTTGCCAGGGAGATTGAATAAAGATTGATCTTTGGAACAATGGAAAAAGCTGATGAGTTCAGATTGACCCAATTCCAGAGCGATGGGTGCGTCAGGGTAAGAAGGGAAGCGCTTGAAGCGATGAATCCATCATGCATATTGGCCACTGTACAAGCCTCTGGAGGCGGTGTGATAATCTGTGGTTGCTCCACTTGGTCAGGTCTAGTCTCAGCAACGTTATCTGGCAATAGAATGAAGCTAGCTGATGATCTGAATGTACTGAATGTCCAGGTTAGCATCTTTCTTCCATGATGGCACAGGATTGTTCTACAAGCACAGAGAATTATTTCCACATTTCCATAATCAAAGCTACACATGATCATTTAAAATATGTCCAGGCAGTGCGCGAAGATTACGACCATAAGGTTTCAGGAGACCCTGTGATTTCTCGATGCATAACTCCATTAATCACTCTGTACAGCCTTGGTGAGCAGAAAAGCATCTCAAAAAAAGCAGAATGTCAAACTTTGAGGCGAGGAACAGGAATCGGTTTAGCTTCAGGAGTGCGGATTTCTCTGCTTGCGTTTTGAGCCGTCTAGCAGGTGTTGAGGTGACAGACCTGGTGTTTACACAGTGCAGTGTGTAAGCAAGGTCTGGTTTCTCCTGTTGTGCGAATGTTAGTCTGCAGTGTTTACCAACCAAATATCACACCTCGGTTCTCAGTGCTGCATCATCAAATGTGTTTTTCTCCCAATCTTGGATTGTTTGAGTATCAGTGTGATTTCAAAGGCTGCATGTATCCTTCAACTAAAAGATCCTTTTATTTTTATTAAACTAGTATACAACTGTGGTCTTCATGCACACGCAATTGTGTTCGTGCAGGTGGACAGCGACACTATCTGGAACGAGGTACACTCATCTAGCGCGGCTCGTCTGGCCGTCGGCTCCGTGGTGGAACTGGTGTTTAAAGTTGCGTCTGGAGAACTAAAGGTAACACCATCCTCGTCTTCATCTTCATCATTTTTACTTCTCAGAACAAGCCTAGCTTTTTAATACTGTTTGATGTACTAATGTTTCAATGATGCGTGTTGAAATGATTAAACATGTACATGATCCTTTTAACCACTTAGTTCAAATCTATTAAGAAGTAAAAGTCTGCTGTAGAAATGATCCCTGTGGTAGTGTGTCAGAAAACGGGTTTAAAATGACAGGTCTGTGAAGGTTTATTACTCGGCTCGCTCCAGAACTCTCCTCACAGCGGTTTCTGTCTTTCTGCGTGCAAGATTTTGGCAGTCAACCACACCAACGTGTGACTCACCTGCTGCAGCGGATGATCCCACATGGATACCCAAAAAAAATAAACCTCCAAGTCTAACATGTTCTCCCATGTGTAATCTCACTGTAGTAGTCATAACAGGATTATCAGCATATTATTTAAAAAATCTCTCATGCTGAGCATCTTTTACCTCACTCTGAGATATAGAAGAACATTAGAGGCACTTAAAAATGTGTTTGACTTTTTTGTTAGAATCCTGACTTTTATCTTAGACTTCTGACTGTTTTTCTCAGAATTCTGACTTTAACCCCACAATTCTGAAGTTTTCCCCTCAGAAACTTGACTTTTTCTCAAAATTTAGATTTTTCTCATAATTTAGATTTTTCTCATAATTTTGAGTTTTCTCATAATTTGGAATTTCATGTCTGAATTTTGACTTTAATCTCATAATTCTGACTTTAATCTTAGAATTCTGGCTTTTTCCTTAGAATTCTGAGTTTAATGTCACTTTATTGGCAGAATTATGACTTTTACCTTTAATCTCAGGATTTAGATTTTAATCTCAGAATTTTTACCTAAATTTTAGTCTTCTAACAATGTCACTTTAATCCCACAATTATGACTTTTACCTTTGAATTATGACTTTAATCTCAGGATTTAGATTTTAATCTCAGAATTTTTACTTTTATCTCAGAATTCTAACTTTGTCACTTTAATGGCAAATTTATGACTTTTATCTTAAAATTCTGACTTTAATCTCAGAACTCTGACTTTAATCTCACTTTAATGTAAGAGTTCTGAGGGGGAAAAAGCTTTTTTTTTCCTTCTTTTTTTGTTGCATAAAACCCAATTAATTTAACATTGAGAAAAAGATCTGTGAGGCGGAAAGCATTAAAGTCTCTCCGTAATTGTGTTTTCCAAAAACAAAATGAGAGACCCATGTCAGTAGAAGGCTGGAATTCTAGGCTCTTTCATGCTCAGTAACGAGTCGTGCGTATTTGAAATGGGTTTTAGCACCACGTTCCACACACACACAGCAACATCTCTGCTGCTCACTCACATTACCTACATCTCGCTCCACACTCGTACTTTTCACTCAGCACCTCCACACTCCTACACCTCACACCTCCCTGCCTGCTCTCCATCCAGTATGTAAAAAAATATATGACAAAAATGATGTGTTCATTCGGAGCTGTTCAGCTGAAATGTTAAAATGCATCAAATAAATATAGCTCTTAATTATTTATCTGCAGATTTAAATTTTAAATGCAATCCTGTAATAGGATTCCACCTTCCTAGCAACTGACACACACCATCAGAAAAGTTTGCAAAAATATAGGAACATTCTACTGGCTAAACATATATTTGATAATGATAATTATATTCTATTAGATTTTTAAAAATCTAATAAACATATCACTCACGCATGTTTTCATAGAATGCATTATTTCTCTTCTGCATGTTTTGTGTGAAGGGGCTAAATGTTGTGTTCATTTTCGCTGTGCTCACTGTTTGTGTAGCTGACTCGTGAGTAAAGGAGTTCGTCTGTGTGTGTATGTGTCAGTGTGAGATCAGCTGATATCTGGGCATCCTTTCAGCAGCAAGCAACTTAATCTCAACCAAATGCAAATACTCCTGAGTGTAACCGCATCATTAGTGAGACTGTACGTCTCCGCACACACACACACGCACACACACACACACACACACGCTTTCTCTCACAGCATAACATCCTGTCTGCCAGTCATCCCACTCTAAAATAGAAGTGCAACACCTCGGCCGCAGCCCAGCTCAGCGCACTCAAAGCACCCCACTGAGGACTAGCATTACCCCGAATAAGCCCTTCTCTCATGTTGAATTAATATTCTCCGGAGAGACAGAGAAAGGAAAACAGTACAACACAGCTGCTTCAACATTATTATGATGGGAAGTCTCCGTGCTCCGAGTAGCTCTTAGTGTGTTACTGTCATCCTGTCAGGGTGTGTATGAGCCTGCATGCATGTGCACTCGCGTGGGCCGGTCTCTGTGCATCGTGTCGCGGTATAGCTAACGCAGCTGTGTGTGTTGGTGTGTGATTACAGAACGGTTTCGCTGTGGTGCGGCCTCCAGGACACCACGCCGAGGAGAGCACCCCCATGTGAGTACCACACCCCTGTAGTGCAGAAACCACATCACCATCCTGTTATATAAACACTGCTCCACTGCACAGCTAAATCATCTTCAGTGCATGTGTCTGAACTCAGCTTATTTATCGTTAGTAACAGGAATCTACACAAGTAGTAGTGTTTACTTAAAAGTGACCTTTTAGACCTGAAGCTAAGACATTATACTGTAGGATGGATTTTCAAGTTTCAGTCATACAAGGGGCGTTCAAGTCAAACCAGGATTTTGATACAAGAGTAAAAAAACCCTCAATTTCTCTATATAATCAATCCCCTGCTACACTAATACACTTACCCCAGGGATTCACTAGTGTTTGGATACCGTCAAGGTTGAACATTTTCACAGTACCCATGCTCAGCCTGCCTGCTTAATGTCTGAAACGCTGGCCTCCAAGGAACTCCTTTAATGGCTCAAGCATGTGGAAAAGGCTTCGAGGTCAGAACTGTACTGGGGATTTGGCAATAACTCCCAGTCGAGCTCCTGTAATATGCAAAGTGTAAAGTGGTGTGGTGAGCAGTATGAGGTTTTGCATTGTCCTGTAAAAACAAACCTGAGACTGTTTCACCTGTCGAATGTGCATGGGAATGACTGCAGTGGGCTCGAGCCACCTCAACCGAGATCATCATTGACGCATGTACTGTACGGTCACAAGTCCCAGTTTGACTTGAACGCCCCTTGTATATACATATAACAATATATCACTGTCCAGTATACTGGATTTTTTTTAATACAGTGTATATTCAAGATCCATTTATCTACATTATACTGCTTATCCTCTGTAGGGAAATGGGGGGGGGGGACTAGAGCTTATCCCAGGGTACTTGTGGACACAATGTGATATTTGGAGTGCAAATCATATATCATTTGAAAGCTTGTGTATTCCCCAGAAAAATAAATCACAAAATATTGTTGATGAACTTAAAATTATAGGACAGGCCACTTATTCAGTGGTAGCCAAAAGTGTTTTTTTTTTTTTTATTACATTTTTTTTTTTTTTTTTTGGTAATAGTGAATAGGAATAAAAAGGACAATTTGTTATTTTTTGGAATAAAATTTTGCTATTTAACAATCAATATTTACTATGAAATGATTTATTCTTCCAAATCTGCTCGATCTGGCTGGGCATAAAGTCAAAAAGACGTCTGCAGTACTCTGGTGTCACTCGCTCAACCCATGCCTGCCTGATTGCTTCCTGAAGATCATGTACTTTCACAATTTCGCAATTCACTCGAGAATTCCCAGGTTTTAGCCGTCTTTTTGTGCAGAGGTGAACACCCCGGCTTTAGAAAGTAAAAGTCCTGCCACACATTTGTTCCATCCATGAACCAAACCAGCTGATTGTAATTAACACAACTCTCCGGCCAGATGGACGAGAACTAATTAGTGACATCACCATCACCTGTTCTGTGCGCAGGGAGAACTCTAATACGTTGCACATGTTGTCTTAATACTTTTGACCACCACTGTAGAATTATCTGACCATTTGCAGAGTCTTAATCAGAGTAAGATGAATCATTTTACACATTTTACACTATTAAATGAAGCGAACATGCACTGCAAGTTAAAAGCTGCAAGATGAAGTTATACATATAGTATAAATATAGTATAAAAAAATATATTTACAAGCTGTAGCCTGCTTGTAAATACAGAGATCATAAACAAGCGTTAAACAATTGTGTATAGGAATTCCAGAAATAATGCGAGCGTGGTGAACACTGAGCTGGCACTCAATAAAGAAATGATTATATAATTATATAAATAATGCTTCAAACTGTTTTCTGTATTTCGGTTTTATTTATTTCTTTTATTTGTTTATTGTTCTAAAACACATTACATTTCTGTGGC
Source organism: Clariallabes teugelsi (assembly GCA_030014215.1). Lineage (NCBI taxonomy): Eukaryota > Metazoa > Chordata > Actinopteri > Siluriformes > Clariidae > Clariallabes > Clariallabes teugelsi. The sequence continues at coordinate 23,900,265 of JAQMYG010000035.1, read as the reverse complement.
TCTATAGCTCTATAGTCGTCTGGCTCAGTTTTGTATCTTGTGGCTCAGTTTAGCAGCTCACATGTACAAAAAAAATGATAAATCTCACCCGCAACCCAAAATACCCGACATGTTCGGCGCACTTCCTACACTTGAGCCAATTCAGGGTCGAATCACTTTCATGCTGCGATAGAACCATGTCTGAGAGATCGAGGGAATGTCAGAACGGTCGTGTTAATCCAGTTAAGAAAACAGACCAGGGTTCGATTTTAAGAGACTAAACCCTGCATATGTGAAAACACCCTGATACAACATGATGCAACTCATTCACACACACACACACACACTGAAACATAAATGAGTCCCAGGTCAGAGGTGGACATCCTAGCCAAGACTTCCCCATCCCACAAGCCTGGCTGCTCTACAGGGATTCAGCAGTGTGATCCTCGAAACCTGACGTTCAGATGTTCTCACTAGTTAGTTTAGAGAGGATCCTGAATCTGTTTCATGACTGAAGGGTTGTGAAAAGATTTTTTTTTTTCCAGTTGTTTGTTTATTTGCATGTGTGTGTGGGTGTGTTGGTGCCTGTGCTTTTCTGTGTGTGTTAAATACCTGCGCATAGCTGTAAGTGATCCGTATTACTACTTCCTTCTTTGTTCTACAGAAAAGCCTCTTCACTAAACTGGTCTCATTACATAAAGGTTAAGTGAAATTATTGTTCCATTGAGGCTTTGGGGAAAGGTTAAATCAGATGGCTGTTGCAATGCTGTGGTGAGTGTGCCAGGCTTAGTGGAGGCAGTGTGTGTGTGTGTGTGTCTGTGTGTGTGTGTGTAGTGGTGTATCACTGTGTATGGGCTCTAGGCCAGGCCAATGCAATGTTCTCTCCACTCTGAAGTGTAGCCAGAACTCTGTGGGTGAATTGTCATTAGTGAAATGGGAGAATCCACTCGATCAGGGGGTCCACTTTACACAAACTCACACGCACACACACACACACATGCACACAGCACAACACTACTCTCCTGTGTGCTCTGTTCTCCTTTATTCATCCATCTCTCTCTCTCTCTCTCTCTCTCGTTTTCTCTCTCTGCAATAACAGGGGATTCTGTTATTTCAACTCGGTGGCCATCGCAGCCAAACTCCTCCAGCAGCGCCTGAATGTCAGCAAGATTTTAATAGTGGACTGGGTGAGTTGTTTTCTCAGAAGTCTGACCAATAAAAGGGAAGAATGTCAATAAGGGAACGAGCTCTCCGGTATCGGATATGCAGCGCCGCGACTCGAAAAACTCACAGAGGTCTCAAAACTAAAAAATGACAATTGCGATTCCATCACAGCGATATGATGAATTCTCTGTCCTGATTGGCTGAAAGGTGTTGATTTATTTGCTCTAACTGGAGCTCTGAGAGTAGTTTCGTGTGTACTGCGAATCACAGATTTATATTCAAGCGCTCATGTTTGTAGTTAAAAAAAAAAAAAACATTTACAAGGACTTTTTCGGCAGACATGCGGCTTAGTTTTTAAGCACATCTCTGTTTAATGATGAAGATGATATCGCTATTTATTATAAGGGAGATGTATCATTAATATCTACAGACGCCGTCTCAGCATCTCGTAACAGTCAGGTAGAATATGAAGATTATGATAATCATATGATGATATGACCAGCTGTAGCTTTTTCCTTTGAACTTGAGGAGAAGGAAAAAAACAGACTGGTGAGATGATATTTAAATTGTAATTGGTGCCAAATTGTATTGGTATAAGTGGAATAAAACACAAAGCTATGTATCAGTTTTACGGCGATTTTGTTCCTTATAACCAACATTTTGCTAAATTATCAGTGAAAGCTCTTCCTTGCACACTATATGCTGTAAAGCCACGATCTGAAACGGTTCTGCCAGGTTAATATGCCCGTGTAGAGCGAGTACCACGATACGGGCCGCAATGTCCTGCTGGCCAGTCTCCACTGAGATCATTAAGGTCCAGGGATGCCTTTGAAATGCCGTTCATTTCCTCCTGCCTGTCACGCAGCGCTTCTGCTGGAACAGTAGACACCACGACACACAGCGTCTCAGATCAAAAGACACAGGATGAGACACAAAGCTATTAAACATTATTACACTGAGCTCAGAATAGAATGTTTAGACATTTTTTATGGTATGAAAATGTCACACTCAATGTCTTTTCCAGCAGAAGATCTGATTTTGACATTGTGTGAATGACTAGTATTCTTCATGTTCATGCAACTGATGTAGTGAATGTGTGTGTGTGTTGTTACTTTACTGAGTTTGTACTTGAGTAAACACTAAATAATAACACCACGCTCTCCTTTTAGGATGTTCACCATGGCAACGGCACCCAGCAGGCTTTCTACAGCGACCCCAATGTGCTGTATCTGTCTCTGCATCGCTATGACGACGGGAACTTCTTTCCTGGCAGCGGTGCTCCTGATGAGGTCAGAACCACAGACGCAGCTGAGACACCAACTCATCATGTCTCACAGACCAAGAGAAGAAGAATAACACTTCTCTCCATTTCAGTTTCCTCCACTTAGACACACACACACACACACACACACAGGATCCCAGTAGGGCTTTATGCATTATGTAATAAAATGTTGTTCTATGATCACAGCAAACACGAAGTTTAATAGTAACATTGTTATAGGGACATTGTTTATTGATTGACTATTGTTTTTGCTTTGTTATGTACTGTAAATGTTAACATTACTGTTGCTTATTTAAACTAGCTGTATTTGCTTGAAGCATGTACACACACACACACACACACACACACACCCTCTATTTATGGGTATCTTGAATTACAACACGCAACAGGATATGTACACAGATCAGTTATAACATTAACAACTAATAAAATAAAGACATTTGTATTGATTAGCAACTGTACACCAGCAAACTGGTGTCAGGATCATGGGCACCTAAGGCTCACCCAGGCCCTCAGCGACCAACATGTCTGATCCCCCAAGATCCCAACCCACAGCATCCACCCAAAGGATCCTGGTGCCAGACACCACAGCACACCCCCAGAGGTCTTGTGAAGTCATGTCCTGGGGGGCAGAGCCAAGGGGAACCTAGACAATACTGAGCATAATGTTTTGAATTGTAATGTTATGGTTAATTAGTGTACAGTATATACTTTATTGATCCCGTAGGAATTTAACCATTCAGTTGCCAAAGGGTTATGATTGTAGCCATGATTAAAAGCACATAACACACGCAATTAATAGTAT
>JAQMYG010000035.1:23869069-23892009 GCA_030014215.1 Clariallabes teugelsi | reverse complement strand
GACTCCCAGCTAGGACTTTTTAAGCTAAGATAGGAGCTCTCTAAGAGAATTCTAAGAAGCTTTGTGAATACGGGCCCTGATCTTTAGGAGTGACTGTCCACACTGTTATGTAAAAGTGATCAGGTTGGATTTGGCTGTGTTCAGACTGGCAGCCCAAATTCAACACATTGTCAACATATCTGCATCGGTTTCTATGGTAACAACACCGGAGGCTCACATTCAGCCAGATATATCCACATATATTGCCCTGTTTTGTACTTTTATTTATCGTAGACTTGCCTGTACTGAGGCATCCTACCATCAGACACTTCACTTCTTCCTCTGTCCTGGGACTGTTGTTCTTCATTTCTAAACTGGAAAGCCAGCCACTCTTCCTGAAAGCATGGTTAATGTTGCTGCACAGAAAGAAAAATTGAAGGGCGCGGCTTTTACATACTTTGTGGTAATAGAGCAAAAAGTGGAAAAAAGGTCCTTTGTGATCTCCTAAAGCATATCATCTTTCTACAAAGTTATAATTACGTATTTCCAGTCCTTCCATTGTTTTCTGGCTTGTTTTTCATCCACGAATCCATGTTCCATACCACGTGATCGTGTGGACTTGAACTTCAACTTTGGGTTGCGAGTGATGTAATGGACAGTTTGGAATCGGATTTGAGCAAGTAGAGGATGCAGACTGAGACACATCTTTGGGAATCTGATTTGAAACCAAACCATCTCTGGATGTGGTTCAGATCGGATTAGCAAAAATCTGATTTAGTGTGGGTTTTTTTTTTTTTTTTTTTTTTTTACTGCTTACATGGAAGCAATCTGATTCCAAACTGGTTCCAATCTGGATATGGCAAAAATTGTCTTTAGACTGGCAGCCTCAACAAGGCTTAAATGCACCTTAACTATTATTCAGTTTATTTACTTACAAAACATCTCATGCCCAATGTTCTCGTTATATGTTCTGCGATACTAATCAGAATAAAGTAGTGCTTGAAAATGGGAAAGATTTTTACAGTTATCAGCACAGAACTGTCTTTTGTCCAGCACAGAAGAGTTTGTTAATGGAACTTTATTTATTTTTGGGGGTTTTTATACGTTGCTTGGTTTGATTTCTTGTTTTTGTTAATGCACTCAATCCACCACATGAAGGACTTGGCAATTATCTGATGCATTAAATCCATGTTTGGCAATTTTCATGTTCCATGTCATCGAAGGCACCATCCCACTGCCAAACTCTTCCTTGGATTCTCTCTCCTCATCTCTCCCACTCTCTCTCCCCCTCTCTTTCTCACTACCCTGCGGCTCAAATCGTTCACACAGCACTGCACCCTTCTCTGAACACTGATATATTTTTCCCTGAAGACTGGAGAGGGAGAGCCCAGCAGTCCATATATCTTTTCTTTTTGTCTCTCTCTTCCTGCTCTCGTGCACTGTCCTTTCCCTTCTCTCTCTCTCTCTCTCTTTCCATCAACTACCATCAGTTTTTAAATCAATTCTCTCTCTCTCTCTCTCTCTCTCTCTCTCTCTCTCTCTCTCTCTCCCACAACCTCTCCTCTCCCTGCTTGGTAAATAATGCATTATTGCAGTAATGATAAAGTCTGAATGGAAAAATCTGCATCCCACCAAACAGATGAGAGAAACAGATAAATAAAGGCTGTTTTGGTGTAAACAACCAACATCTTTCTCTTTTTTTTCCTCCCTCCCACTGTCTCCCTTTCCCCCTGCATTTTCCTTATTTCCCTCTCAGCTGCGTTTTGTGGGCTGTGTGAGACAATGCGTGCCTTGCGGGCAGCACCTTCTTATTTAGCTACACTCAGTGCCACGTTGCATTTACAGGGGATCAAGCTTGAGATGAAGAAAGAGGGAGAAAAAAGATAAGAAAATTGGCTCTAATGAAAACCAGAAGCCAAGGCATTCTCGCTATGAACTTGGAAAAGGAGAGGAGAATTGAAGTTAATTCAAACCAGCTCTCCGCAATGCCAGATGACAAGGCTTTGAAGTGTTTTCCCCCTTCTTTTCCTTTTAGGTCTTTCTTGACTTTTTTTGTATAGGGGGAGCGATTGGAAAAGCCTTTGAGCCTGACAGATAGCCCTGGATAGCATTAACCCTTTGTTGGTCCTCCTGGTTTTACAAGTGGGCCCCATTGTCTCCTCCAACCACTATTGGCCTTCCTTTTTTTTCGGAAATTAGACAGAACTGTAAGGATGAATCATTTTTCGACAGCATGTGGTCCCCTGTCCCCCTTCCACTTCTCGCAATTTGTTTCAGTGCATTGCAGGAGAATTTGTAAAGGCCTTCGCTAATTAGCTCATAAATTTTCCCCAACCATCTTTCATGATCCTGATGTCTTCTGCAGTGGATCAGCTGTTGTTTGGATCTTCCATTGCAAGTATTTTCCCTCTCTAAGACTTTTAGTGACGATAATCAGAGGTGGATTTAGAACATTTATATTTGGTGGAGCGGACGAGGGCTTAATGAGAACGACCTTGGCGTGTTTCTTGTTAGAGCCAAGTGTGGAAGAAGACCTTCTCAGATTCCAAAATGTGTGTGTTTGAAAGAGCGTCTGTTTGGATCATTTACAAATTGGCCTGATCTTTATTTGGTGCAGCATTATCATATCCTGTAGATACAAAACCTTGTCTGTTTTCATCCAAGAAGTTGCTTTCGCCAAGCCGTGTTCCAGCTCTACACGCTACGCTTCTCTGACTCTGACTCCTTCAAGTGCACTGCCACTATCCATAGAAGAGATGAGGTAGAAAGACTCGTTTTACTCTCTAATGGCGATTTGGGTTTTAGGCGGTTTTTACAAGGAGTTGATTGATAGTTGACAGTCCGTCTGCGTATAGCGTATTAGAAATGGTCCCAAACATCAAACCGTCCATGCCTAGAAACTGGAAACTGGACACGGATCCCAGCTAACAGAATTTCTTAGATTTGTTTGGCTCTGGCGTCATTTCAGAGGTCAGTCTTTCGTACATATGGATCTTTAGACCAGTGTGGGTTTAACAGATTTTAAGAAGATCAGGCTAGGTGACTAGTAAAATTCCAAAAGAATATCGTTTTTGATGAAAGAGTCAAAAGGGAAAGCACTTTACCCAGATGGATTTGGTGGAACAGCATAAAAATTCACATGAGTTTCATCATAATTGTAGGGAAAGTATATTGATGGCAATTGTTTTATGACTAAGATTACAAAGTTCAGTCCTCTGTAGAGTAAAGGGTTTTCTTTGAGGTTTTCTGATAATCTCTTGGGAAAGAGAGGAAAGCCCAGATGCTGTAAATGCATGTTTCTATGGCCCTGGGAAAGCCACTGAGAGTGGCACAGTCTGTTCTTTTAGCACTGCTGTCAGGGTACTGGCCTGCAATAACCACTAAACACAGTGGAATACTGACAGTATCCTGGCTCAGAAATGAGCTGGAAATATCCAAAGAGAAATGTGTGTTTTTTTTTTCTTCGTTCACACTTCCCAGTTATCGAAACATACGCTTTCAAGCCATTCAGCTTTAAATCATAGTACTAGGAATGCAAAGGGCGCTTCTTATACTGCATTAGGTATTTAAACCTATTTAAAGCAGCAACCCGGCTTTTTAAGATTTAACAAGACCCCAGACAGCGTAGTATTAAGAATGCTGAGGGAGTCTGGGTGAACGCTTGGTGATTATTAGTGCTTCTGTCTTTGACTTTGCATGGCATGCTTTCCCTTTATGAGCGTATTTGTCAAGAGGTGAGCTTCTCCGAAAAAAGCCTGGTGGTAGTTTAATGAGTGTTCTCCGAGCTGTTCCCACTGAGAAGCCTGACAGGCAGTCTCCAAGGATCTCAAACCCAAACCTGCTTTCTTACCCCTGTTGAAAATCACACAAAGGTCTGAAAGACAAGGGAGAAGCCTGGAAAAGAGTGTTAAAAGCAAAAGGTTTGTGGGGTCGGTGAGAGGCACATGGGTTCTGTGAGGGTCAGAGTCTGCTTTGATTTATAGTCATTGCATATCTGTGTGGTCCAAACAATAACTCATCCTCTTTCTATTCAGTTCATTACGTCTAGAATAAGGAATAACGCGACAAGATGAATAAAAGTCCGCCGACAGTTAACACAGACCCGAGACTCCTGCTCAGCGGGTCATAAATCTCAGTATTCCCAATATAATTAGCCGAGAGATTTTCTTCTTCCCAGATCAGACACTGCATGATTCATACACTCGCTTTAATGCAGAATTTCCACACTCGTCACCAAGAGATCATGGCTGCGGCTTACAGCAGAGCACTGCAGGTTTTGGTGGGGGGTCCATCGAGGGAATGTGATGATGTGAACACTTTTGATGGGTGCATGGCGCTAGCGCAGACTCACTGGGAAACATCAAAGTGGGGAAGCGGGCTTGGTACCCACCCCACCGCTGGCGCTCCAAGTCTCGACTCCAGGTTTGTGGCAATTGTCGACATGCCTGTGGGCTGCATGTAAAGCATCAAAGCTTCTTGTGCATCATGCTCCAGACGCAGGAGAAACACAGCCAGGATTTGCTGTGGCTGCACAAGTGAAGTGCGGTGTCAGCAAGTGTCACCTGTGGCAGAAAAGTCTGTCTGAGTCTATACAGAGATGGAGACAGAGACCTACAGTATTTCCTGTTAATAAATACATTTTGCTTGTCTCTGTCTTAGAGCTGTCTTAAATATTGACTCAATGGCCAGTCAACACTTTTTCCAACCGGTTGTTGTGACACTGAATTTTTTTTATGTGTGGCCACCCAACAAGCCAAAACATGCAATGACTAGGGCCACTGTTGACTGTGAAAATATTAAGCATTTTCCGCTTGGAAGGCTGCGATGCTCTGACCAACACTTACTGAAAATCAATATACTCTCCATATTCATTGGTACACCCACTGGAATCTTCTCACCCCGTCTTCCCTTGTTTTCATCACTCCATCTTGGTGCCACCAATATACAAAATGGTACAAGAACCACAATAGAGAGGTCCCTAGAATCACTAAGTTCTGGTTGAAGATGATTTCAAGAGCCAGATCTCTAAGACCAAGACTAAGCATCCACCAGCTACTACAGTATGTTCCAGCGGTCAGCAAAGTGCAGCTCCCTACCGCTGCTCCAAAGTTTGTGTAGATATAACTACTTCTGATGGTTTTCTACTTCGATTTACAACTGTGATATGGTTGTAACTGCAGCAGCCAAGCTACTTGAACCAAATCAGATAAACTACCTACATGACACAACCCTAAGCTGTACTAACATCAACAGAGTTACTTGCACTTAAAGATCTTTGGCATTTATGGAACAGGATTGTGTTCCCAATACAAAAATAAAGTCAAGATTAGATGTTGGCGTTTAACCAAATCAGAATAAGGAAGATGGATTGTTGTACGATACAGATTTTTTTTCCCCCTTAAGGATACACTAAAGACTGTGATGGGTATTTAGAGCCTGACTTCAGCTGTGGTACCGGCGGCCAGGTTTCAGCTGTGCAAGACCTACCCACATCTAAAGAAAAGCAACACAAAGCCAGCCTATAATCTGCCTACACCTACACTGCTGTGGATCCAGATCCTCAGAGAGAGCTCTGACTGGAGCCCCACCAAACCCCAGGCAGATCCAGTTCCTTTCCAGCTGCAGGTCGGCCTGCATGGAAATGCAGCATCGTAACAGTGCTTAATATAGCCTCACAGCTGGCTGTGCTTCAGGGACACTGCAACCAGCCAGCCAAAGGTTATACTCATAAGCTCAGTCATAATATCCTCCTGCCCAGGCGATACACATATCTCATGCTGGCATGTGCTCTGATATTCCTTACCCAATGATAACATTCGCTATGCTTTATGGCACGAGACTCAGACAGGGGAACATACGTTTTGTTACTTTTATTAAAGTCCTGGAGTGAGAGAGGACTGATGGGAGCATTTTAATGCCATATGCTGTACTCAGTCACGCTGTCGTCAGCTCAGCACTGCACGCTGGGTAAGTCGAGGCGGGGCGCGGTGTGTGTTGCACTGGCTCTGGGCTACGAAACACAGCCTCACCACAAAATGGGCCATTAAACCCTCAGTCCTTCTATAAATCACACATTGATGCTGAGCATGTACTGTAAGTTGAAGTCGCTGAAGGTTTGTCCTAAAGTATGAAAGCCAACTAGAGATTTGTTAGAAACTGGAGTGAATGGTAGACATTAGTCAATGGCTTCATGGTGGATACAAACTATGGGGTTAACATATATTTTTGTATTTGTGTAGCAACACCTAATTATTAATGGGACCTATTATGTGAAATTTGTAGTTATGTTTAAGGTGGCACAGTGGTGAAGCGGTTAGCACTGTGGCCTGCCACCTTCAAAGTTAAGTGTTTGATTCTCTTTGATCTCTGTGGATGGAGTTTGCATGTTCTCCCTGTGCTTGGTGGGTTTAATGCCATGTACTCCGGTTTCCTCCCACAGTCCAATGACATGCAGGGTAGGCTAATTGGCGTTCCCAAGTTGCTTGTGTGTCCTGCAATGGATTGGCACCCTGTCCGGGGTATACAGTGCGTCCTACCAGAGCCTCGGCTATATAATGGTCACTTCATGACTTTTTGTTCCTTTTCTTATTTTGTATTGGGCAGGGCTTAAACAAGCCAATGAGATTTTCCTGATAATGTGACAACGCACGAATAGATACCCTCGACCCGGAGTGTTGAGGGTATCGAGGTCTTTAGTGCTCCAAGAAAGGCGTGGCTCAGCAGTAGTTCTTTTACGTAGACGTTGGGAGTAAATCAGAGGCAGTTTGAGGTATAAAAATACATATGATGTTTTTTTTTTTTAAACTGGAGGGTTACGGTAACAGACACAGAGCTTTGAGACCGGTGTTAACATCTGTATTACAAAAATATCATGGTACTCTAAAACATTTTGGCTCTACTCAAGTTTAACCCCCACTAGTTTTAGCAATGTTACGGCAACTTGTTTAAACATTGTGTTTTGTTCATTATTTGTAAATCAGCCTGTGAGTGTTCAGACTTGTGCAACGTGTATTCTTGACGTTGATGTTTAATAAAGAATTGTGATGAATTGGGGACTGATCATGTATCTTCATCTTGTTTACAGAACAATAGTGATGCCGATTGCGAACGAGTTTGCGCCTGATGTGGTCCTGGTGTCGTCAGGGTTCGATGCTGTGGAGGGCCACCCGCCACCACTGGGGGGATACAGACTCACAGCCAAGTGTAAGTGGCTAAGTACACTTTACTCTGACACATTTACACAGCAGCACACACCAGCGCATGAATCCTACACACCAGACTTTCACGCAACATAATTAAATGATGAGTCATTAATATACAGTCTGAGTATCTCTCTCTTTCTCTCTCCCTCCCTCTCTCTGTTTGTCTCTCCCTCTCTCTCTCTCTCTCTCTCTCTATCTCTCTCTCTCTCTATATCTTTTTACACATCGTCCATGTTTTTGTGGCCTGCATGTGTAGCCTGAGAGAGAAAAAGACCCTGCTTTGCAAAACGTAAATAGTTATTTTACGTCCTTCGTGATAACTATTATTCCAGTTCTTGTAGATTTCATTATCGTGACGTACACAAACAGACCCCACTTGACCCCAAAGTCTGGTTCTTTTTGATCAGTGAGAACACAATCGTTCCACGCTCGGGAACTGTTGCACGAGTCCACTGGAAAAGGTGAAACGGCATACTTGGGTTTAATGCATGCTTACTAAAGAATAAACACTGGTTTGTTGTTGAGTGAAACCTTTGTTCACATTTTATCCTGCATTTGCACCAACATTGCTGATAAAGTACACTTTCAATCTGATTGTGGTGCAGAATGGTCTCATATCAGCCCAATAGCCTGTGACAAGACCCATTATCGTACACACACACACACACACACACACAGGCTTATCTGGACCGCTATAGAAAGTAGTACATGCACTTTCATGCATGCTTATCTGGACCTCTCTGGAACCGTGCACACTAAAGTTCATCTACATATCTGATGAATACATAAACACACACATTTGTCAATGCACACAGAAATATACTTAACCATACCTAATTTTGTCTAATTTCTCAGCAGAGGAATATACACACAGATGAGTGTTTAATGCCTTTGAACAACACACACACACACACACACACATTTTCTCCTGGAAGTGGCCTCCAATAAATGAATAAATAAATCTAATGATTTTTGTGTCTCGTTCTGTATCAGTGAATTCACTCTGTTGTTCTTTGTGCACGTACCTACTGGTCGCACTGTGGTGTTCGGGCATACCGAAAAAAACAAAACATCACCTCCCCTTTTATCTCGTGCTCTCTTTTTCTTTCCTTGGTGCTGCAAGGGAATTCAGCAGAGTATCTGGATCCTAAAGTGGCTGCTTAGAGAAGGCTAAGTTGGTTAGAACAGGATGCGTATATTCGAGATCAAAATCAGACCAGAGCCAAAATCCTGAGCCACATTTATTAAAATTAAACCTGCCTTTTATTATACAGGACGCTTAGACCTACTAAATCCTGGGTGCCTTTTTTCTTTTTTTTACCAAAGAAAAAATATGATGTAATACCCTTCTTTTCCTCCTTTTCTTTCTTTCCATCTGTGCCTCGTCCTTGTCCCCTTTGATGGAGGGCCAAGTGGTAAAGCTCTCGGGTAAGCGCCGAACACCGCTCACACTTCTTTTCTCCTTCTCTGCAGGTTTTGGCTACCTGACCAAGCAGCTGATGGGCCTGGCCGGCGGCCGCCTAGTGCTCGCCCTCGAGGGGGGTCACGACCTGACTGCCATCTGCGATGCGTCTGAAGCATGTGTTTCTGCTTTGCTAGGAAACGAGGTAAGAACATACTGCAGAGCCGCGCGAAGTAAGATCAGGGATAGTAATATAGTAAGCGGGTTTAGACGGCCCTTCAGTCTGAAAGAGAATACGAGCCTGATTATAGGGCACGTTAAAACCTTAGACAATTAATGTTTTCCGTCCGGAGCGCATTGTTGTGAATAAAATGTCTGCCAGGTTTTGTAACCACAGCGCAGCCTGGCACCAGAGACACGGCAAGTCTCATTTCCCTAGAAAGCATTGCATCACACTATAAAAGTTTTGTGCTCTGAATATCGTGCCCGTTTAACCGCTCCTAAATGCAGCGGCATGGAAACGTGGTATCATCGCCAATTTAATTCAACACCAGAAATCTCTTACCATCACATAAAACTAAAATTAAGCCTTTATTAAGACTAAAATTAAGACTAAACTTTAGCCTTTATTAACATGACCAGTCACTGTGTTCAGTTTGTCATGACTTTAAAGTATGAATTTAGTGTTTTTTTATATGCAAAGTTTCATGTTAATTCATCACCTATTTATTAACCAGCTTAGCATATTGAGCAAACTCTTCTGATTATTCTCTTCAGATATTTCTTTTAAAACATATAATGGTTTTTCTGTATCCTATTCAATTGTATTTCTCTCTTTTTTTTAGCATTAGGTTTACGGTATTTTATTATCCCAATCCATCATCCTGGTCTCTTAATTGTATTGTTTAGACAGCGGTACTCTTCCATGCATTTTTTGTTTTCTGCCGATCATGCATTTCCTCTCCCTGTTCTACACCCTCTCCTCGCTTGTCTCGTCTTCGCTGTACAGTGTAGGAGGGAGCTCTTACTGCAGAGGAGTCGAGTTCGAAAAAATGGAGGTTAATTGTCGGAGTGCGTTCCCTTTCGAACAGGCCGTTCTCTGTGATTCATGGCACGCACATGATTGCACTGAATAAAATGCAGGTCTTACTTTTCCCGTAGGCGTACGGCTCGAATCGTGTGTTGGAAACTCAGTGGATCGGAGTTTTCGCCCAGTATTGGAGACTCTGTATTCTGCCGTCGTACAACATTAATAAACACTGTTTAAAATCGTTTATAGTCGACAGTAGGTTTTACTCGTCTAGGAGTATAACTGCGACTGGGTTCTTGCGTGTTGAAGAAAGTGCATATACCGTCATTGACATGACAGCTACTGTATGCAATGCTTAGGATGTGGGCACAAATTGATAGTGTTTGTTTTAATTGGCAACAAATTATGCACCCTATCCTAAACCAGAAATCAGCCACTTGGGTTGACTTTACAAGTTTTTAAAAGCAGTCTAAGATGAGCATTGTTACCAGGGCATGTTGGATAGAACGCTGTCACTCCAGCACTTTTGTGAGAAGCTTATCTCTACATGGTCCCAGGGCTGTAATAACCTCTGGACGAGGAGAGAAGTAAAAAAGACCCCAAAAAACTGCCTTTTGAAGATTGTAAAGGGATTTTCCTGAGTGTGAACAGTATCAGTACCACAGCCCACTGAGACCAGACCTGGACGCTAAAGAATGGGTATAAACTTGGTCCACATTTTACTATTAACCAATTTATCAGATTGGATCCCAGCTTAGAGATCATAGATGAAAGTTCAAGTATGGTAACAAGAATGTAGGGCTGTACAAGATAGAGCAAAAAAGGATCAGGTAAAGTGGACATAGAGACAGCAGGCGAGAGTAAAAGAGTGGGATTGTTGTTAAAAATAGAGCGACCAGTCAATCCAAAAAACATCACTGTTGCTCTGTGGATATCTTTCAGATGCCTAGGGTTAACATTCACTTGGGGGTGTGATGGGTTGTAGAATGTAAAATCTTTAAGTATAGTTAAAAACATCCCCTTGTTCCTCTCCTTCTCTCTCTCTCTGCAGTTAAACAGTGTCCCTTTTTCCACATCTGCAAGCCGTTAAGCTCACACTCTATGCAGATGGGGTCACTAACAGAGAGCGAGATACAAAGATGAAGTAATCAAAGGAAATTAGAAATCATTTGAAGTCTAACGGAAGCTGTCGTCATAAAACAGCACTAGTGTTATTGACGGATGCTGCTCTGTAACCTTTAGGGAATCGAACAGTCATATCCTCCAATGCTTCCAAACCTTAAAATAACACCGCCGCTGTGATATTAAGGACCCTGTATATTAAGTATCCTGCGCAACATCTCCGCTCAACTCATCTCAGCTCGGTAGCGGGGTCCAACTGTTTCGCCGCCATGCAAAATAACTACGCGCATCGCACGCCAGATTCAGACACACGTGATTAATAAGTAACACTGGTGTTTTTTGTGGCAGGGATTCATGGAAAATCTGGGGTTTTCTCTGCATCTGAACAAGTCAAAATCAGCCATGCGTTTCATTTGATGACCCGAGCAACAAGTAACTCAGGATCCAAAACTCAGGGTTGAAATCCCCAAACTCGATAAAAGATCAAATAAACAGAGAGTAAGGCCTGTAATCAGAATTTCAGGAAGCAAGTGTTTTATCACGGTCTTTACAAAGGCTTTAGTGTAATAGAGTTGGAATGCAGGCCACTGATTCGTGATGAGGCAGATAGAACAAGAGAGGGAGTGTGTGTATGTGTGTATATGTGTGGGTACGCACACACGCTCTAGAGTGTGTTTGAATGCTCTTATGGGAGCACAGCTGCTTCGGCTAGCCCGAGCTTTAAATTAACCCATCATATTCATACAGTCTCAAGCCTACACAATTTTTTGCTGCATATGGAGGGAAGCCATGGATGGTCGGTCTCCACCACCGCCTCCTCCCGTGTGACTGGTCATTACATCAAGCGTTTTACTGTCGGCTCCAGCGTGCGAAAAATTCCAGTTTATTGGAAGGTGAAGCAGTAAAGACAAGGAGTCTGCAATAATAAGGATTGTGTTTCCTCCCGAAAAAGGATAGATGGCTGGCAATAAACCTGGCCACTACTGACCACTGTTTTTTCTTCTTTTTCTTCTTCTCCATCTCAGCTCTTCAGTGACTAATCGAAAGCCTTTTCAGGTTAAATACCTCATGAATGATGCATGAGATTTGACGATATTCAACTCTGAACTCATGATTGGTGAATGTGCACTAACAGATGTTGCGCTCCAACTTGTGGTTCCTAGTAATTATTTGATAAACAACAATCTAATAGGCTAATTGTTACCAGTCACTGATGAGGTTATCCATGTGTTTACCCAGCAGTTTCTGTAAACATGCATGCTTTTACCTCTGACTTCCAGCTCCACGTTCTGCCCCGTGGAAATGCGCACCAAGGGCACTCGTAATTTCTTACAAGGTCGCTTTGTGAATTAAACATAATATACAGTAATCAGCCAGGGCAAACCATTGGAATAACACAATAAGGAGCATTATCATGAAATGTACATCACCTATGTAAGGTTCTCACATGTTTGTCATACGTTTTCTGAAACCTATGACTTTGGGTGTGTATAGGATTGTCTTCGCACTTGCACGTTTGAAATCGGCGCCATGGATTTAAATTCCTTTTGACAAGAGGATTGGTTTGGTACTGTGCTAGCAAAAGTGATTCTTTATCTCTGAAACTGTTTAGAGTCTTCCTACTTGGCTCGGTTAGAGGAACTCCAATAAACCCCTGTGTCACGGGGATGGCCTTGCATTCCATACCTGCCGAGCTGCTTGGAGAGTGCTGACAAGACCCATTAAAGTTTATAGCAATGCACCATGGTTGTCTTTCAAGCTGATGGACAGACTGGCCCCCATGGCCTGTGCCAGAGCAGGTGAGGGTTAGACTCTCAGCAGGGTCTAGCGGAGGGATGGGGGAGTGGGAGGAGTAGGTTGGGGTTAGTGGGTCGAGGCTATGGTGAGGTGCAATGAGAGATTTCTGACAGAATGTGAGGAGATTGGTTGAGACTTGAAGTGAGCTACAGGGAAGCTGCACAGCGGGGCATCATGAGTAGATGACCACCTGGCTTTACAAACACAGAGATGACTGATTACCTTACCACATGGGACTATGCATATGGGCACAAACCCTGCCTGTTTGAGCGAAAGCAGAACCCTCTCCGCACTAAAACGTCTGGTCACGGTGCACCCTTTAGATCACAGGTGCCAACATCGAGAATAGGGTTGGGCACTTTTCTGTTAGGGCTTGCCATACTTTCAGTCTGCTTAATGCCAGTGGCTCAACACTGAGCTCTATTGTCTGGCATGGATGCGCTGTCGGCCAGCCACGGCCCTTGGGCTCAGCTTCAGCCTCACATTTAACTCTGGCTTTCCTCATCTGCAGTTGCAAGGTACTGAATGTGCATGGCAGACGTCCACAAGTCAAACACGAACACTTCTCCATTTAGTTCTTCTCCATTTGTAGATTATTGTTTGATGAGGAGAAACAGTGCTGTATTTGTATGGCACTAAGTCGCACTGTAAGTCAAATTCTCTTAAGGTACATAGAAGGAGTGTTCCTAATCTCATCTTTCTTCGTAAGCCTGCATAGAGAAAAGCTTGTCTCTGTTTCCTTGGACACCATATCATTAGACTCTATCTACTTCTTTTTACACTACCCTTTCAGGTAGATGCGTTCTGTACATTTTCACAGTAAAAGGTTTCTGTGAATGAAAACGAATCAGTGCTGTGATATTGTCTCTGGCCACACTTGTACGTACCTTGGGGTTTGACAGGGAACAAAGCGTTGTGAGTGTTGTGGACTATTGTGTGTGTTGAGCCATGATTGATATAAGTGTTATGAGCTTTAACTACGACATGGTAACCCTGGCAAAGAGACAGCGGTCCTGGAGATAACCCTGCCAATCAGGTACTTATTTGCAAGTAACCTTGCCAACTCGATACCTGTCCTGCAGAACACCTCGCCAGACACCAGTCCTTTCGGCAATCCTGTCAGATACCCTTCCTGAAGATAACACTGTCAGTCAAAGCCCTGTCATGCTGATAACCCGGCTAAAGAGATATCAGTCATGCAGACAACTCTGCCAGACAAACACCAGTCCTGCAACTAGGCCTACCAAACAGACAAGTGGTAAACAGACCTCAGACCTACGGACGGTCTTGCCGAACAAACCAGGCCTGCGGATAAACCCGTCAGCTGGACAATTGTCCCGGAGATAGCCTTGCTGAATGGACAATAGTTTGCAGATAACCCTGCCAGTCTGCCAGAGTGTGTCTTTGTTTTTGAAATCTGTCAATGTATAATGTAATGTTTTGAACTCTTCACCCTAGCTGGAACCACTACCTGAGAAGGTTCTTCAACAAAGGCCCAATCTCAACGCTGTGCGCTCCATGGAGAAGGTTGTGGAAGCACATAGTAAGTGCCCTTGTGCTTAAAACCAAGTAAAAATTTACAAAATAAATTTTTTGACCCGAAAAATCCATGTGTATTTAATGATGATGACGCTTAACATTGTAAATTGGCCCATGTGTGTTGAAGGTAAGTACTGGCGCTGTCTGCAACGCAACGTTTCGACACTAGGCTACTCTTTGATTGAGGCTCAGAAGTGTGAGACGGAGGAGGCTGAGACTGTAACCGCCATGGCCTCGTTGTCTGTAGCCACCACGAACATGGGGAAAAGGTAGGCTGTGTTGTTGAATTGAAGTAGCTTCATGTATTGGCGGTGTACTCGGAGACAAATCATGAGTTTGTGTGTATATGTCGCAGGTCTGAAGAGGAGCCAATGGAGGAAGAACCACCACTGTAGATGACAGGTGACTGACTTGACTAGGTGACCTCCTTGGCTCACAGCCTCTCACTGGTGTGTGACCTCACTCTGCTCTCTCCATATGTTTCATTTTGGCCGCACCAGGCTCCATGGCACCGCCGCCTGCGAGTGCCTTTTCAGCACAGAAAGCAAAACAGACCGAAGACGTCTCCAAAAAAAAAAAAAAAAGGAAAACAACAAAAAAAAGACAATCCAAGCACACCAATGTGGAAAACCTCTGCAGTTTTTGTCTGTCTCTGTCTAGAGCAGGGTGTGTCTAGGCCTCCCTTCTGCTCTGTCCCGCACAGACGTCTTCTTTCAAACAGGTTGCGGACTTGGGTCTCACTGCTTCGAAGCGAGAGCTGGTGCTTTCAGAAACAAACTCTTCTTTTCATGGCCACTAACGTCCGCATGGTTTCAACTGTGGACATTGTCATGGCTGTGTCCTCGTCTGGTTTTATTTTCGTGTCTCTTTGGTTGTTTATTTGGTTTGTCTTTTTCTTGAGGGAGGGAAAAGTGACTGGTGCTGTTTCATTCCGAATTGGGAAATTTTTTTGAAAGTTACTTCTGGATGCTTCGCGAGATGCTTGAGAGGAGAGGCCGAAGACATGGACAGGGTTGGAGAGAGGTGGAAAAATGTAGAGGATGTGTAGAAGAAGGCTGACGAAGCAGCTTGTCTGAAACCCCTCTGACACATACAAGAGAGACACTGAGAGCTTGTGCCTTTTTTTTTTACACAGCTGGTGGATTTAATGATGATTTAAGAAGAACATTGCCTTAAACTAGTTCCTTAAGGGGAAGGCCATCGGGTCCTTCCGCCCCCTCCTCCATTTTTTTTCCAGGAGCGGAATGGCTGGAGGCCCGAAGGACAGAAAGCCCTTTGCATGTTTACCAGGAATGTCCTGCAGACTTGTGCGTGTCTCACACACATTATCATCATTTTATTGGCGATTTGTTTTCCTCTGCATTTTTTTCGATACTTGCTTTGGACTTAACTTTTAAATAACCGAGAAGGTAGTTGCCAGCCGTATCCAGGCAAACATTGTTGGAGCAGTTTTCAATTGATTTCTTTAGTACTTTTGAGAGCAAGTGCAGCCCGATGTAGCTACTTGTTTAAACTCTATGACCAAATCTATACATCCGTCTCCGTTAAACTCGCATGCACTGTTGTTCCTGAACACCATTCCCAGTAGACCAGTAAGGGAACACGGACTAACAGCATGAGATCTAACCAGTAGTTCAGTGCCACTAACTGCAGGTGAACATGATAGGACTGTTAACATGTTTATCTTCTTCTACAACTTTGTCGTTTATGAGAAAAGTCGGATTACTGACCTATTTCTATCTTTCATGTATTTCTCACAGCAGACATTACACTTTTTATACAGTAGGTATGAATGTCACAGTGTTCATATTCGACTCAATTAATAGTGCTAGCTAATCACCGATAACAACCTTCTGTCCAGATGGCCAGTTTTCATTGGCATCTTTCAGATACGAGCATAAGGGCTGGAAAACAATTTTAAAATATACCGTCGAGCCTTTCGAGATGTTCCAGCTGTTAGATTCGGTGCTGGTGCCCAGCGTGATGTTTCCTGCAATCCTAGCAGCACTGCAGTGGACGTCCCTACGGATCTCAGTACAGGCAGGTGCTACTGTCTGATCGAGTGTGTACGTGTGTAGGTGCGTGTGAGTGTGCGCGCGAGTGTGTGTAACAACAGTCCAGGACGTAATCGGACCACCAGCCTGATAAATGATGCTAAAACAACGGAGATGGCTGTGACACTGCTGGCATGAGTCTCGGAGCTGAGTGCATACTGTGGGTATGGAGCACCTGCATGGCAGCATATGTATGCATCTTAATGATCCATTTACCTGTGTGTGCGTGCGTGCGTGTGTGTGTATGTGTGTGCGTGTGCGTGTTTGTGTGTGTGTATATACAAGCATGCTCGCTGGCAACTTCATTCACTTTGACACTGATCGAACACATCACACTGTGGACTGATACAGACGGGCTAATTTGTTTGAAAACCCCAACTCATGTTCAGCCTCTTGGCAACTACCTTACCTGTCATTGTATGAACTTTATACGACTTTTTTTTTTTTTCCTTTTCCTTTTCCTTTTTTTTTATTCTCATACGCAAGGTGGGAGACGGGCATATTAACGAAGGAGACATGACTTGCAGAGTCACAGTTGTTGTTAAAGTCTTATTGGTATACCGCATGACTACTCCATTCTGCCAGTTTTGTCAATTTTTTCTTGTCATCTCAAATCTTTTTATACTTATTTTATTGTTTTTTTTTTTTGTTTTTTGTTTTTTTATTTTAGTTTCTAATGATCATTTCCCTGTTACACTCTGTACAGTTGACAATGTTGTTTTACATGCTTAAAGATCATTGTTCTTCTCTTAGAGAGCAGCCTTTTACACACATGCTGGGGTTCTGGTTTTCTTTGGGAGGGTGAAATTGAGATTTTTACTTTGTATAATGATTCCAACAATTGTGTATTTACTATATGTTCTGTTTATAGTAGATTTCTATATGGAAGAAAAAAAATTATCTATAGATATATATTATGAAAAAAAATTACAATCATGTTTGGAAAAAAACACAAAAAAAAAAATTGGAAGTTCAAGGTGATATGCTCATATATCTGCTCAGTGTACACTCTCTTCTCTCCTTCTGGCTGCCGGTGGTTTAGCACTGCACTGGTTCTACATTCCCAGTCCCTTGGCACTTCATACATAATGCAGCGACTTTTAACGCATAATGTCTACTGAAATCACAAGCTACACTCAGTGAATGTTCTGGCAAGTTTGTCAGTTTAGACCAAATGAAATTCCGTTCTCTGTTCGACGCATCCAAATTCTCAGTGCAGTTGATTGTGTATTACGCAGCTGCTTGACTTGAAGTAGAATTTACTTGTTATTAATTGTTGTACTGTAGCATGATCACTTAGGGGAAGAAACAAAAAAAAAAGCTGCAGTTTTTTTTTGTTTGTTTTTAGTTTGTCACGCCTCGGTTCTTTCACTGAATGATTCACATTCAGAATGTCATTGATTGAGAGTTTTGCTGAAGCTTTAATCAGTGTTCTTAATGAAGTAGCGGCTCACTTGACCAGAACTCACACATCACTTTGCAGCAACAGTCTGAACTATGGCGGCCATTTTCTTTCTTTCTCTCATTCTTTTTTTTTTTTATTTATTTTTTTTTTGCCTCAAACGGAATCTTTGTCTGTCTGGTTTCTCTACCCAGCATCCAGATAAATAACAGAAACCACATTCCATTTATTTTGATTTTATTCCCATTTTTTTATTTGTTTGGGACAATTTGTCATTCCTGCTAATTTGCCATTAAATCTGGGTCTAGCTTGTTTATTCGAAGGCCTGGATAAACTTCTGTATCGTTCTCTTTGCTCCACCTCTGCATGGTTTATGTGTCGGCATGCCTGTCTGTCCTTGTAACATATTTGCACAACCGATGAGCACTGTAGGACGACACTTTTCCAGCATCGGAGAACGGCTTGGGACACGACTGCTTTCTTGTCGGTTCTGTGGTCAGGAAGCAGAAAGAACGATGCTCCTTGTGTCCAACATGTGCTTTTTACTTGTAAAAAATTTTTTTAAAAAATAAATAAAAAAATGGAATAGAGAAAGCTAAACAATTTCAAAACATTTGAATATTTTACAAAACAAAACTATCTAGCACTTGTGACATACAGACGACAGATTTTATTGTATTTATGTAGAACTTTGTTTTAGGTGAACTACACACTACATATTATGCCTGTGTGATTTTATATATATATATACATACATATATATATATATATATATAAAAAATATATATATATTTCCCTCCCGCCTCCTTTGGATGTATTTTCGGGTTGAGCGGAGAGCATCTGGAGTCATCAAAGGGCTTTGTCCAGATGTTTGACAGGTATGTCATCCTCAGCCTGTACTTCCCTTTATAGCCAGTAATATATCTATGACCACTGTGGCTCGAGAGCAGTTCTAGGTTTACAGACGTAAAAAATGCATATTATTTTTATCACTTGGTTTTGATTTTGTTTCCATTGTTACAGAAAACATTTTCTTGGGACCTTTGCTCTAACATTTGTCTTTGACATCAACTATAAAGTATCTTGTTTTGGAAAACCATGATGTCTTGTCATTTTATTGCACCAAACACATTTGGGCAAAAATCATTGTTAAAAAAAGAAAAGTGTATATATATATATATATATATATATATATATATATATATATGCACATACACTCAGGATCCGATCATTAGACACACCTGCATTTATGCAGTTATCTAATTAACTAATCTTGTGGCAGCAGGTCAGCGCATGAATTCATGTTGATGACCTTCAGTTAGTGTTCACATCACACCTCAATTACAGAACAATTGTGATTTCCGTGACTTTACCCGGGGCATTGATGTTGGAACCAGATGGACTATTTTGAGTCTTTCAGAAACTGCTGATGATCTGGGAATTTTACACACAAAATTCTCTAAAACTACACAGAATGGTTAGGAAAAAAAAGAAGCAGCGTCATCAACAGTGCAAAGTGCAAACACCAGAATCAGTTCATCAGAATAATTTGGCTACATTGCTTGAACCTGTAGTACAATGTCCTCCAGAGTTGAGGGTTTGATTCCCTTCTCAGGTTTGTGTGTGTGGAGTTCACATGTTCTCTCCGTGATCGCCGGGTTTCCTCTGGGTATTCAAGTTTCCTCCAACAGTCCAACATTTGGCATTTCCAAATTCCATGTTGTGTGCGCTTCTGTGCCTCGTTGGATTGGCACCCTATCCAGGGTGTACCCCACCTCGTGTCCCAAATACCCTGTGATAGGCTCCAGGTCTCCCATGACCCTGTATAGAATAAGCTTTATCGAGGATAAGAGAGAGTGGTTAACCCTGCCACTAAGAATATACTGTAGTAACTCAAATAAGCACTGTTTAATACTATGGTGAGCAGAAAAGCATATCATAATGCACAACATACAGTACAAGGAAGATGAGTTTTAACAGAACACGGCCACATTGTTTTACTCCTGTCAGCCAACAACAGGAAACTGAGGCTATCATGGGCACAAACTCACCAAACTGTCCAACAGTGGCGGCCGGTCAATAAGGGGCGCAGGGTAAGACAGAGAAGAATGCTTTTTTAATGACTTTAACATGTAATTATTTAACATAATTTATATTTATTTTAATAATGAAATTTAGTCACAATATTTTGCTCTGTATTTTTTTTATATAATTTATTTTACACAACAAAAAAAAAAATGTTTTACGTTCATTTGCGTTTGTGTACGCGATGCGCCAGACAAATGAGTGTCTATGTACGCGTAGGCACGTAAATGTTTGAAAAGCATGTGATTTGAGGCTGGGCTCTAATTGGATTTTTTTAAATCACCCTTGGGATGCAGCACTGTGCGCCCCGAACCCTCCCACTTTTGTTCTTAGCGAATCAATATTGTTTTTAAATATTTGGGCTCATGTGATTGGACAATTCTCAACGAGTCTTGTTAACGGTCAGCAGATTGTTAGTTAGGCGGCACGGTGATGTAGTGGTTAGCACTGTCGCCTTGCACCTCCAGGGTCCAGGTTCGATTTACGGCCAGGCTCGATTCCCGTCTCTGTGTGCATGGAGTTTGCATGTTCTCCTCGTGCTTGGTGGGTTTCCTCCGGGTACTCCGGTTTCCTCCCACATCCCAAAGACATGTAGGTTAGGTTGATTGGCGTTCCCAAATTGCCCATAGTGTGTGAGTGTGTGTATGTGTGTGTGCCCTGCGATGGATTGGCACCCTGTCCAGCGTGTACCCCGCCTCGTGCCCTAAACCTCCTGGGATAGGCTCCAGGGCCCCACGACCCTGAATACAGGATAAAGCGGTATAGAAGATGAGCGAGTGAGTGAGAGATTGTTAGTTAATGTATTGAATAGTGATTGATGTGTAAGCCAGCTAAATATTAGAGAAAATTCTGTAATTTCTTTGCTAAAATACCCCTTCGCAAGGCGATTGGACGAAGAAAGAAAAAAAGTTAAAGAGCTTGGACCAGATCGACCTGATCTTCTAATTAAGCAGCAGTCAAGTGATTGCGGCCGAGCTTACACTCTGTGCTTTTCCAGCACTTCTTATTGCTATTTACAGGCGATTATTAAAAGTTTCATTTTAATTTTTGCACCCACCACCACTGCTGTCTAATGCATTATTAAAACCTGGAGGGATAATGCTGCATCATATGTGGGTTGGGGGAAAAAAATCATGACTGTGATCAGAGATCACATAAAATTACATCTTAAAAACATCAACATTAGGAATCAGAGATATGTTTTATGTTGAAAAATAAATAAGAAGCTAAGCACATGAAACTATGCACCCATCATTCATAGTGGCCGTTGAACAAACCTCTGGAGGCAGTATTATGATCTCCGGCTGCTTCAGTTGGTCAGGTCTAGACTCATCAACAGTATGTGGCAATAAAATTGAGTCAGCTGATGACCTGAATGTACTGAATGATCAAATTATCATCTTCACGCATGAATTGGACACTACATTGTGTTCTCTAAAGATCAAATAAAATTTCAATGTGTTCCTTTTTTTTTGTACGTACACAGTATGTTAATATACATTAATATATCAGAGATAATAACACCACTCTTTTTTTGCCACACTTCAGTAACTACAGTAACTTTGTGTCTCACATTGCCTGTGAGATAGACTGACTGGATATTTTTCTCCACAAAACCACGATGTTGAATTTTATTGTCATCACAGGTCTATAGGTCTCATGGGGTCCAGTCCATGTTGCACACACACACATGCTCTGTGGGCAATTAGGGGCTCCTAACATGCATTTGGACTGTGGGAAGCAACTGGAGTACCCAGAGGAAACCCACACAGGAATCGATCCCTGACCCTGGAGATGTGATGCTACAGTGATAACCACTATGTCACCATGCTGCTTGACCTAAAATCAAAGAATCCAAAATAGTTCCTTTATGGTGTCATTTTAAAGAACGTTTATGTTGCTTTTATTTTTTACAGTTTATTCTAGTTAGCTAGGGTATTGGTGGCTCAGGCTTCTTACAGTAATTGCCATGGGGAAGAACCGGGTCCTAGCCAATGCCCCAAACTCATTAGTGCATAATTAGTGCTGGTCCCAAGCTGGAAAAAATTTTATATCCACAAAGCTAACAATCTTTGGACTATAGGAAGAAACCAGGGTACGAAGAGGAAACCCACCGAGCACAGGGAGAATGTGCAAACTCCATGCACACAGAACCAAGACGGTACACACTACGGCCGCCTGCTGCCAACTAGGGTTTTATAGGACCTGAATATAGCAACACTATATTTTGGCTCCTAAAAATTAGGGTTATATACTGTACACTACTAGGTAAAAGTTAATATAGATTTTTTTTCTATTGCTGAAATTTTTTTTTATTGATGATAAGGTTTTGATGGATAAGGGTTAAAAAGGTTCATGTTCTATCGTCATACCTCCAGGGAATCTTGTCTCCGGACAGTGAGTGGAGTTTCCATGCTTTCTCTTGGGTTTGTGTGTGTGTGTGCGCGTGTGCGTGTGTGTGTGTGTTTGTTTGTTTGTTTGTTTGTTTGTTTAAGGTCCAAAGGCATGCACATTGGTTGATTGTAATTTCCAAATTTGACATAGTGTATGATTGTGTGTGTGGGCTTGTGCCGACCCCATTCAGGGTGTGTGCCCCAAGCTCCCTGGACTAGGCTCCACCGACCCCCCAACCCCCTAGAACCTTACACAGGATAAGGGGTCTAGTTGATGGATGGATGCAAATAATAAGCCTAATAGCCATTATGTGTTAATTTTCCTGAATCAAACTGTATTTTATAAAACCTACTAAATCGATCCTTGAAGAAGCTTTCTAGAAAATGCCAAAGGAGCATGAAGCTTTAATATTGATTCTGTTAATAATATTTTTCATGTATTTAACACTTCCTGCCCACTGCATGCTTTCATATTTGTTATTTCATAGCGTTCATGTCTTCATTATTATGCGTTAACAATACCAAATGAAGCAAAGCTTTTATAAGCAAGTCCAAACTTTTGGCTGGTAGTGTTTATACAAGAGATTGCACACCTGCAGTTTTATTATACTGAGTGCATTCAGCAAAGAGCCAAAGGTGCTTCTTAAACACTTTATCTGTGCTTGTACAGCATGTGGTGATAACTCCCTTTTTTTCTCTCTGTCCTTCTTTTTTTACTCCATCATTTTATCATTACCAAGGAATGTTAAGCCATAACATTAATCAGGCATATTTAAATTTTATTACATTTTTAGCCATATTTAATTGTTTCTGTGGGTCAGAATCAGAATTATAAGGTATTGATTTGTATGATATGTGAAAATTTACAAAATTGGATCATGTTTTTAAACGGAATGGGTGTTAAAATTATAAGGGAGAACATTTAATTTCCTTAT
>JAQMYG010000035.1:23847398-23864294 GCA_030014215.1 Clariallabes teugelsi | reverse complement strand
ATATATATATATATATATTTATTTATTTATTAATTGATCCTCAAGGAAATTCCTGAATGAAAAATGTATAAAGAAGTATTAAGAATCTGCAGTTTATCATTGCAGAAGCAAAAGCATTTAAAAACAATTATTTTTTATTTTTTTAAGAAACAAAATGCTTCTTCACGGAATCTTTATTTTTAGAAATGTACAGTATAATTGATTTTTTTTAAATGTGAAATTATTGGAAAATTGAGAGTATGAAATTGAAAAAGCTTCCTGGCAGAGATGATTTAATGTTCTAAATATGGTGTTTAAATTTAATACAATATTTGTTACAATTAGTGGCAAAAATTGATTGAAGGTTTAAAAAGTATTAACTCCAATGATGTGTGCTTTAAATCCAAATCCTTAAGTTAAACATTAAGTTTAAACGTTTTTAGGATTCCTTACCGCACTGAATTATGTTACATGTCCCTTGTAACTGCTTCAACATCAATTTTGCGTTTGTGTGTGACACCGTGAGCCGGCTCCTCTGGTAGTGTGACCTCTCTGACCCTGAGTGACCTCAGTGCTAATAAAAGGAAAAGTGATGGTGTGAGTTGTGCCACAGTGTGAGCGCTCTGCCTGTGTAGATCAGGTTACAACGCGCAGCAGCCGAGGGATCAACACGTTTATTTAACTACTACAAATCACTGTGAGTAGACTGTCTTCTTATACTTCCAGAGTTACACATTCACTCGCATTGCACATTTACAGCTTTACTGCTTAAACTGACATGCCTTGGATGATGGTTCAAAAGTAATATCCATCATTTGCTACCTGAGGTTTTATGAGCCCGGCTTTGGTTAAAGCTTGCAGTTCTCTGAGCAGTCATAAGAGGGGCTGTTTAAGTCTTCGGGTATGAACAGGGCTGGGAATGAGAGAACAGAGGTGGATAAGGAATATTGCAAAACTATTCAAAAAAAGGAAAGAAAAAAAACAAAAAAACAAAAGCAAACATTGTGGCCTTAGAAAGCCTTTTGAGCAGCGATGTAATTTCCTTTGGCTGGCCTGCTCGCTCATTCCTCCACCTGCATTCACAGCCATCTTTACAGCCACTTTCGTGTTCTTAACCCATTTTCTTGTCCAGTTTGATTCCACTTTTGTGGGCTGCAGAATTTTCTCCTGCAGTGGTGAGGGAATGCTGGTGTGGGGGAAGAAATGTAAAGAAATTCTTGGTGCTCCCTAGGATGGAATGAAAGGTGAAAACTGGGCCAGACTGTTGTTCTCTCACGGGTATCAGGGGATGCAGTCCAAACTACCATAACTCTACAGAGATATAGATATACTGTATGTTTTCTAAGACATTATACTGAGCATTACAGTATCTACAAGCAATCAAACTCAACACAGACAAAAAAAAATTAAGGGGGTTGCATAAAGCTGGGCCAAAAATAAAGTATTCTTTGAACACTCCTACTACACTGTAATTTTCGTTGATGTGAGTTGTTAACCTCAAGGGTATATCTTTTGTATGTTTAGTAGACAGTTTCCTATAAAGGTGCATAAAGTGTATCTTTAAAGCTTTAAATTTGGTCTAAGTATATACTATAAACATTTTAACAGGTACACTCCATCAACATTTACAGGTGAAACCTAACTGCGCCTCCCCACCGACAAGCAATGGGTACAGGGTTTTTTAAATTAATTAATTAATTAATTAATTTATATATGAGAGTATATGCACAACGTTTAAGTCATACCTAGTAATTGATGTCCATTGGCATCTTTAGAGTTCTCACTACCCAGCACTTTCTACAGGTCTAGATCAAGGTGAGAGGTGCTGAATTTTGCTTTGCGTCATGGAAACGGTTTCATAGGCGTATGAAACACTGAACAGGTCTGAGATCAGCATTCCGGGTTAATACACAGAACCTCTGGCCTGCTAGCTCCTTGGACAGTCTCCAGACCTCCACACACCCTACTAGCTCATAATTTACTCATCACTCTGCCATGGTTCTGACATTCTGAGGTCTGAGACACTGCAAGTGATTTTCTTTGTGTTTGAAAAAAAAAATCAGTTTAAACATAAGCAAGCTCTGTCTGGATGCACACCTGGTATCTGGAGAAGGCATGAAAATGCTAAAGCCGAATTTTGCACCGTGTAAGCGCAAGGTTCTCAGCAGAAACACATCACATACCTCAGCCAAAGTGTCCTACGGTATTTATAAAAAGAGAAAATCTACCAGTTTTGCACGAAAGTATTTAAGTGTCTCTTAAATATATTCATATATATGTAATGTAATATTTAATGAGCAGTTGCTCTGAGATACTTCATATATACAGTACCTGTGGTGAAAATACAGGTTTCATTTGCAGTATATAGTAAGTTAGAGCTATTTATACTGTATATGCACGTCGTATTTTACTGTACATAATCGTTAGCCTCATTCTATCACTGCATCTTTCTTAGCCTTGGAATTCTGCTGTACCAGTGTCCCCAAAAAACAGGAAGGGGGACATGTGGAGCGATGGTCACTAGATTCATCCCTGCCCTGGATTTAATAATTCAAGACCAAAAAACCTGACAGGAGACTTTCCAAGCAATGTTGGATTCAGTTACAAATATTTTTAAGTAGCCTTGCAGAAATCTCATGAGATGTTTTGGCTAGCACATAGATTTCTTTTGGCGTTCATGTGACATTGTGACAGTAAAAGCGCTCAGGATAGATTGAGAGCAATTGAGCAATTGCGGTGACACGTAGGATGAATCACGGCATTAATATCTGCCTGGTTAGGACTGTCTTTAAGCAGATACCCACACTACGCAGATACCTACACTGACTCTTTCCAAGAATTTAATTTTTTAAATTTATCATAAAACTATTGTCAGTGTTGGTCCTGAGTAAACTGAAAAAAAATGATCTGTATAAATTATTTTATTTTACTTTCTATTAAAACATTGTGGACAAGTCTCGATTAGCGTAATGTACATTTACTGTTTTCAGTACAAAGTGTCTAAGGAAAGTAACAAGGTACTTCTGAGTCACAGTATCACACCAGCGTCCACCCCCCACACTCAGTCAGAGTGAATTCCATTTTGAGGCTCACACACAGCATAAACCTTCACTTTATCCATTTTACTGCGAATTAAACTTTTGCTGCTTTTTCCGTCTGATTTTTACGGGAACCATCTGGGCCTGGCACAGTGTTGGAAGTGTGGCCCGGGGCCCTCAGGCTCTTGGCTGGAACTGAGCCTCTCATCTGAGTGCTGAGATAATGAGACTGTATATCGCCGCTGTCGATGGAGGCCTCGCACACATACACACCACTAATGCTTTTTACTGGCTTTTACACATAGCTCTCTCTCTCTCTCTCTCTCTCTGCTTCCTCTCCTCTCTCTCATTCACACACACATACTGTGTTTTAGATCCTCACAGGATCCTCTTCTATTCTTTTTCTTTTTGACCTTATTTATCATTCCATTGTTTGCTCTCAAAATACTTTCTTTTTATTCTGCAAAAAAAGCACAAATGGCTATTTTCTTTGTTGCTTCGAAGAATTCAAGCTGGGGATGTGAATCTTCATTCCAGTAAAGTGAAAGAATGTGACGGCAATGCCGAGTTTGGCAGGTGCACATAATTTTGGACTAAAGGACTGAAGTCCAGTCTGAACTGCACCTTCCTCAAAATTACTGAAGATTTCAGAGCCAACAATGCAAACGCTTAACGGAAAACTACATTCCATAAGTCCTTCTATTGAATATCTCTTGAAACAAATAACAAAAATATAGAAAAGAAAACGGCAAGTGTTTCAGATCTTCAAATCTAATCAAGATCGATTGTCTCTACCAGCACACTGTTAGAAATAAACTACCAAACAGTATTATTTTTGTGTGTCAGTGGGGTGTTAGTGTTGTCGACTTTTGTTCCTTTAATACACATATTTAACCTAAGTAACATGGGGTGTACTTATAATTCTCTTTTAGAGCCTTAAAATCCGTAAGGTCCAACCAATAATTTTAATTACTGGTTGAAATTATTTTGAAAAATGTTCTTGGGGGGAAAAAAAACTTTAAAAATCTCCTTGTTGGTACTACCCTAGAGACAAGGAAAACTACAGTAAATGTTGAGTATCATAGATGGAGGAGATAGCCATCTCCTCACTGTGGTTGATCATTAGTTCTGCACGACACACAACATTTATTTACACTTTTATCAGCCACAGTCAGCGCATGGCACATCGCTCTGTTTTATTCTGCAGATCTTTATCTGAGCAAAATGAGCTGTAAACAATTTCATGCTTTGCAAGTGTGGCAGCTTTCCGTTTATACAGGGCTGAGGAAGAAAATCTGATCTTTAGATCGGCTCAGTTTTGGTCGTTAACTAAGAAATTTGGTCTCCAGCTTCAGCAGTTTAAATGATACTGTGCTATTAAGGCAGCTATAACTTTAACACAGGCTTGTATTTCTCTCCTAGTGAACAGCTTTAATTTCCAAACAGTGACCAGGGCTTTGTGTTTACCGTCTACCATTTTGTTATTGAGTGTAAGAAATAATTTCGATCTTTTCAAAAACATGGACAGATTAAAAAATAAATAAAAAAATAAATAGAAAACCAATAATAAAACCACTGCAATATATATATTACATGCTACATAATCCACAGATCAACCTATTTGTTCAAAAAATATGTTTTAATAAATAAGCACAATTTCATTGATTGAAATTTAAATTCTTGCATAGAACAAAGGATTTTTTTGTTTGATTGTTTTGTATGTAAAAAAAAAAAAAAAAAAGGCTGGGATCCATGCAGGAAGCTATTGCTCTAAATCATATTGGTCCCCTTAAAAGCTGACCAAACTCACAGGTAGCATTATGTACAATACTTTACCAAAAAAATCATATACATCTTTATATATATATATATAATATATAAACTCTTCTATTTCAAGGGGAAATATAGTTTCATTAAAGATAGAAGATGGCTTTCATTTACTATCACCATAAGGACATTTAGGGCTAAGTTGTGTAAATGATTAAATATCAGTTATGCTCTGCTTTTCTACTTCTCCATAGAAGTGAAGTGGAGCTGTCCCTGATTCTGGGCTTCATCAGCACTTTGAGCCTTTATTATGTAGCTCCGATGGTATATTTGGTCATAGCATAAAGCTTCACGGGTTCTTCAATAAATCCTTTGGTGTCTTCAGAAATAGTGGAAGTAAACAGTCTGAAGGAGAGAAACAAAAATGGTTGAGATGAATGTCATGAAGTAGCAGTTAATAGTGTATTTATATATAACATGTCAACGTAAAATTTCAAACATAATTAATTAAAACAAACCAAATGTATTGTGTTTTTATGTATTGTAACAAATTATTTCAATATTATTCATATTATAAAGAAGGAAGTCTTGTAATGTTTTCATACAGTAGACTATATTAGCATGGGAAGTCATTAATGAGTAAGTGATTTGGTTGTAAGTGGGAGCACATGGCCTTCAGGAAAACACTTTTACACTTTCAACACGTTGCCCAAGCCCTGCCATGGCATGACATCACTGCAAAATAACAGCGTGTTTTAATATAGTCATATTGGTTTGGAAAATGAGCCTCTACACCTGCCCTCTCTTCTGCTCTCTGAGTGGCGTAAAAGCACAAAGCGCACAACAGATTCTCCTAGTGCACTGTGTGTGAGCTCATCTTCATCACTGCTCAGGACTGACTTTGACACTTATGTTCTTATTTTAATCAAACAAAAATGCTGAATCTGATATATCAATCTTATAACAAAAGCAACATCCCAAAGAACTTTTCTTGGTTTTAGTAAAGTATTTTGCCACCATTATTAAAACTATTAGGTGATTTATTGTGGCTTCTTTTTTCTAATCATCTGTATAATCTGTTTTATTCTGAAACTTAGTCTATCATTATTATTAAAAATGTCCATTTAAATGTATATACCTTAATAGAAAAAAAAAATTATCCCTGGCTTTTCATTTGCCCACATTTTGCAGTCTGTGAAGTCCAGAAGACATTATAATATTTATGATAGTTTTATGATTGTAACTTTCACACCTAAACTTAAAACTGAAAGTTAATTCCGAAACTGAATAAAAACATTTTCCCCACAAAGAGAAAAATCAGCATTTAGACTAATTACTCGATTTTTTTTTTTTTTTTTTTTAGATCTTTAACTTTATTTAAGTGCATTTATTTTTTAAGTGCAGTTCTGCTCACAGTACATACACACAACGGTTATTGGACAACTGTCATGTTTTCCTATTATTTTTGTCAAACACCTTACAGAAAAACTTCATTTTGAACAAATCTCTATTAAATGCTAAGAAATGGAATTTGTTACAGAATTTAGACATTACTAATTTCTAAACAGATGAAGCATTTCCGTAGTGCCTCTCTCCCTCATATTTTTCTAAAGAATAAGAAATGGATATTCCACAATTCTAAATGATTATATTGGCCTTTTTCATGTGTTAAACTTTTCTGGGGAGAAAAAAAAACTACAAAAGAATGAAAAAGCTTTATTTGTTGAGATTTATCAAAGGCATTATGGAGAGTTCATTATTAACATTTAATTGTTAATTTTAAAAAAAACTTATTATTATTAATGAATTATTAGTTGCACTAAAATATTGCAAAGTCTTTCTGAGGTACAGTTATAATGAAAAATTGCTCATTAAACCACACATATTATTATTATTATTATTATTATTATTATTATTATTATTCTTAGAGCAGATCATAATCATTTAATTATTATGTGATCTCTATATTGTATTTTTTTATTATTATTTAACCTGCCAGTGACGCTGATGTTAGCTTACAATGTTCTATTATTTATAATTTAGTTTATTCCATTTTAAGGCAGGAATTAGATTTAATTTTAGAAGTGAAACAGAGTTCCAACGTGTGTGTGTGTGTGTGTTGTGTGTGTGTGTGGATGCTGCATGCCTGTACATACCCATGTGGCATTGTGCACGGCGGCGCGCTGTGCTGCTGCTCGTTAGTGCGAGGCGGACATGGACCAGGCTCCCTCCATGCGCCACACCGAAAACGCGTAACTGAGTCTCTCGTGCGCGACGTAGCTGCAGCTGGACATCTTGCTGTCCATCTCGTCGCTCTGCAGCACCTGATAGAGGAAGTCAATGTAGCGCGACGCCAGTTTCAGCGTCTGGATCTTGCTGAGTTTGTCGGACGGCAGCGTCGGGATGATCTTGCGCAGAGACGCGAACGCCTCGTTCAGAGACTGAGTCCTTTGGCGCTCGCGCACGTTGGCCAGCACGCGCTGGTTCTGCAGCTCCTCGTAGGACTGCGCGCGGCTCGGGCTCGGCTTCTTGCTCCGTTTCGTCGAGCCGGGACTTCCCCCGGAGCTGTCCTCCTCACTCGACTTCTTACTCGGTCTCCTCTTCCGGCCGAAGCGCCTGTGCTGCTGCTGCTGCTGTTGCTGGCGGTCCAGCTCCTCCTCACTGGTCCCGAGACTGTCCACCGGAGACACCGGGGAGCTCGAGCTCTCTTCCATTTCTCGTTTAAAGAAATGCAAGGGCACGACGGAGGAAAACACGCTGTCCGCCTGCGGATCCGTGGTGAGGAAATAAATCCGTGCGGGATGACAACAGACTGAAGAAACGTTTGGATTTCCACCTCAGTATGATTGTGTATTCGTGTGTGTATGTGTATGTGTGTGTGTATATGAGTGTATGACTCTTTCGCTCTTACGTGCACCAACTACAGCTTACTCACTGAATGTTTGCGCCACTTTTCATCCCGTAGGAAGTTTTTGCCTAATGTTTTATGGAAACTTTATCCCAGTCTCTGATGCTAAATAGATGGAGAGGGAGGAGGGACCGCGTCCTATTGGCCGACACGCACACAGGAGGGAGCAGTGTTAGGTTACACTGAGCCTGTGCACACACGTCAGACAAGCAGCCTCATCTTTTATTAAAACAAATCTTTTCTAAATACCTGATAATAAATATAGGATAAGCACAGCCGACAATTCATCAGTTTTCAACAAAAGCAACAACAGGTTCATACCACTAATATACTACTGCTGATAATAATAATAATAATAATAATAATAATAAAAATAATGACTATTTTTATTGTTATTATTTGTAGTTGACGTAGACTTATATGCTATAGTAATATATGCTAGACGTATCTACCAAATGTTCAATAGCCGTCAATCTTTTTTTTTCTCTTTTTTTTTGCAGAACACAACAAGAAAAACACTAACTCTACCTCAGATAAATTAAAACAATGATTTCATGTCAAATACTTGTATGTCCATATTCTACCTGCCTATTATACCTGATGGTCCTGTCCTCTTACTAATTTTTCAACATGTATTCTGAAATAAATTATTCAGAAACATTATTATTATTATTATTATTATTATTATTATTAACAACAACAACAACAATAATAATAATAATCATAACCATAATAATACATAATAATAATACTAATAATAATAATCATAATGATAATATCACCGTCATCATCATCATAAACATTGCGATAATACACAGTGTGTTTATATTTTTAACTATTATTATTATTAGTAGTAGTAGTAATAGTAGTAATATTATTTTTGTTATAGTTATAATTTATTATTATTATTATTATTGTTATTGTTATTATTATTATTATTATTATTAATCTTAGTAGTAGTATTAAAAGCATCAACAACAACAACAACAATAATAATAATAATATCATCATTATCATCATCATCAGTGCGATAATACACGTGGTGTTTATTTTTTTAACTACTACTACTACTACTACTTCTACCACTTTTATTATTATTATTATTATTATTATTATTATTATTATTATTATTATTGTAGTTGTTGTTGCTGTTGTTAATAATAATAATAATAAGAAGAAGAAGAAGAAATCTTGTTATCATTTTGATGCTGTAAAACTGCAAAGAAAGTCATTAAATACGGGCATTAAGAGATTTATTCTCCGTTGTGAATAACACACACTGACTGACTCGGTTCATTCGTTTAATAATTCATGTTTTTTTTTTTTTATTGTTTGTTTCTGTCGCGCGCGTCAGCCCCTCGTGTATGACGTCAGGTGTTGTGCACCTTGCGCGCCGCACGCGACTCTATCATGCGAGTTCTCCGCTTTTCACAGCTCGTGACTGACGCCTTCATCTCCTCTTCACCGCACGGAGTAATGCACCGTCACTCGCTTCTCTTTATTAAAGTCGCGCATTCACATCATTAATTCCGGACTATCAACGGATCCTCATACACTCTATTAATAGTCATATTTTATAAGATTAAACAGGTGAGTTTGAAACAACAAACTCACTACATACAGTAATAACTTTGTCGATGTCTCAAAGCACAGTGGAGAATATTAAGGACGTTTATAAAATCAGTTTGCAATAAACAATGTTAGAATACAGAGTTTTAAAAAATCTTCTTCAGTAGAAGTGCTGGCAGTAACAGTATCTGCAGCTGTGTGGCGGCATTAAGGTCGGAAGCTTTGTTTACAGACCAGTGTATGTCCATATTATACAATATTTACACCAACAGGTTTCACTATGTTTCATTATTTTTTCCCCTTCTACTATACCAAAGTCACCAGCTGGTTACGAAGCAGTTAATAAGCCAAGCCCAATTTTCTCTTCTCAATGCACATGTCATGTCTCATATTTCATCATTCAAGGAAAGAATCCAAACCCTTCTATCTGTGTGATAGAGTAAACTGGGTTTGATTAATTTTCTTTTTATTAATATAAATAAACTTTTTCCAATTCAAATTGTTCTAATGTACCAGGTCATGTCAGTCTAAAACAAAATAAATAGGCTTAGATTGAAGGTGTGCTTTCTGATATGTTCCTCTGAGTCTATTCTTTCAACCATGATGAAAGTCTTCTGCCTGTTGTTTTCCAGAAAAAAAAAGTCCAGGCTTTCACAATACCCCAACCACATGTCCAAGGCGGCCTGTTGTGCTGAACTTTTGGCAAAGCCTCACAAGTTCTGCCGCATCAATGCAGAGTCTGGACTGTCTCCTTGTACGAGACAATAATAATGTATGTCAGATTTCTTTTACCAGCGTCCAGTGCTTCAGAAAAGGCTGTTGGATGTTTTATATACTGGTGAAGCGTGGTCAGTTTTGTTAGGCTTTAAATTGTGAAATGCATCTTCTTTTGATATTTCATTCAATTATGAGCATATAATGCACACGCGAATTGAGAACAGGTCCTTGAAATGGTCACAGAGAGTACACTGATCTCAAAGTCTATTCCAGGATCTTTAGCTTTAAATATATCTGAACAGTAAGGTCATTTTCACCACAAGAAAACCTTTTTAAAGTCACACTTGCTCTACTGTTGCTCTACATGAACTTTTGCATGGTGCTTATGGGAAAATTGGTAGCCTATTTTGGTCAGATTTCTGGGAAGTCTGAGTAGTTGAGTGTGTATCAGAACTTTAGAATGATATGACTTGAAAGTCGTTCAGGAATCTGTTTCATTGCCAAAGATTAAGCCTGATCCATTCAGCCATAAAAAGGAAACCAACAGTAAAATCACTATTTAGGCTAATAATTTTAGATATTTTAGATGTTTTTTTCTCTCTCTCTCTCTCTCTCTTTTTGACACTAATCACTACTGGTAGCATTATTTCAGAACTAATTCTGACCTATGCAAGAGAAATCATCTCAAAATAATTAACGAAAGACCTGGGTTACTCCATGCTTATATTCTAAGCCGCAGTTACACTGCTGGCAAACTGGTACACGATGAAGATCATTTATAGACCTTAATCTTTAGAATTTATGGTTCCTGACCTAAGAGGTGCTCTTTAAAATCCTAGCCAGGATTTTCTGGGAATGAAAGCAATGAAATGAGCTGATACAAGTATGAGAAGACTGGGTTCTTCACCAGTAGACCTGAAACAAGTGCAAGATGGTTTTAGAAATGACAGAAAGATATAAAATAAACATAGTAGAACTAAAAATCCAAGTAATGCAAAATGATCAATCATTTAAAAAATTTAAACTATTATAGTCCACAAATTTATAGTATTGACCTCAAAAACATTAACAAGTGAAAGAATTACAGATGAGAAAATCTATAGACAAGGTGAGTAACATAGTGACAATTTCTGTTTCAGCTTAGTGTCCTAGATATCTGTATCTGTGTTCAGAAAATGTTCACAAAAATGTTTTGTTTGTTTGTTTTTAATTAGATACGAACTGATTACCTCAGTCGTATAGGACTTGTTTTATTTTATTTAGCTATTCAGCAGGTATAATCCAGTATTTGTGTGCATCTCCACATACATGTTATTTTCTAGCAAATTTAGCTGGTTCCGTTTCCTAAACTAGTAGCCATGACACTGAGCAGACAGTAACAAAGGATGATGTAAATAATGTCCAATTTTTCCAGTATGGTGCATTCATCCTAACATGGTCTTTGTTTCTTCTGGAAGCTTTATATCCTGAAGTGAAAATCGAATTTTAGTTGTGTCCTTTTGGATCCCAGTCCTGGTGCATGCCTCAACCAGATGTCTTGTGAAAAAAAAAAAAATCCTACTAGAGATATGTTTATGCACCAGAACTGAACATGAACTCAGCAACGAGCATCCAACACTGTGTTCAGCACTATAATTGCCCAGCACTGTGGTCTTTTTATCTGCACATACACATGCACATACAGTACAATTTCATAATTTCATGTAAAATTGACTATTCACAAATTTGTTATTTAAATCAGCCCAGCCTTTTGAAGGTACAGTGTCCCAGACATAATTTAAACATCATCTGTCCATTCAGCTTTGGTAAGAAGATGAGAGAGCCCTGTTTCCTCCAACCTGCATTCCTCCATCACCCCTACAGCTTCAGAGAGACTCCATATGGATGCTGCAGATCCTTCGGAACATGTGCTCATGACGGCAGCTATAATACCATACACATTTCCTCACTGATCCTCATAGGTACTCTTCTTGTTCTTCTGAACCGCTGGGCAGGCTCTAGAGATGACCCACATCAGATCAAAGATGTGTAATGCCATATTTCACTCTGCTAAGATGATGCGTTTACATCTCCCTGACACCTCTAAATCAGCTCCACATGGCCTGGAACTCTTTAATAAGCTGAAATCCTTTCTGCAGAGGCCTGTCATATGCCTTGGCAGAGGGCTGAGGCGGCTGCTTTCAGGCTGCAATAAATAGAAAGGAAACAGCAGAAAATTTCTGGAGACTTTTTGTGTCAGTGGCAGCTCACAGGGTTTTAATAGTCATTTCCTTGAACAATCTGGTAGAACAAAGGTGGGTACTGTGTAGGTTAGAGGATGATATTGCTTCTGGATGTTATATGAAGAAAGAAGAACTGGTGTGATCCATAGAGGAGATGATTTGTTGGATGTGATCAGGGGTTTTACAGTCCAGATGTATCCTATGGATTGATGTATGAGGCCTTGCCTGAAATGAACTTGGCTGATCCTAAGTAAAGTCAGATGTGTTCTGTGTGTTTACGAATCTCGCATTTGTTGATTAGGTGTACAGAGTGGGCTTGTGAGCTTATGCATGCAATATGTTTTTCACACCAAGATGAACAGATGATGCAGGAAAAGTGGGAGCAGCTGTTTTTCAGACTCTATTAGTGTTACTGCCATCAGCTTGTGCCGGTGCTACTGTGTGTAGCATCACACTTACCTGTTTAAT
Organism: Clariallabes teugelsi; assembly: GCA_030014215.1. Classification (NCBI taxonomy): domain Eukaryota; kingdom Metazoa; phylum Chordata; class Actinopteri; order Siluriformes; family Clariidae; genus Clariallabes; species Clariallabes teugelsi. The sequence continues at coordinate 23,851,626 of JAQMYG010000035.1, read as the reverse complement.
CCTGTGGTGCCAAAACATACACAAACTTTCAGCATAGTGTCCTGACTCTAAGCTGACATCCATTTTCTTTCCTTTCAAGCATAGTGTCAATATGTGCTTCACTGCACAGACTGTAAAGGCGGTGTGAATGTGACACACATGGGTGAACTAGGAGTGTAAACATGTTCCAACAAACACTGCTGTTTGGATACACAAGCTCTTCATTCGCACCCTTCCATGCAACAGTCAGGACAAGTCTCCACTGACAGTAGCACTTACTTTATCGTAAGTCATCTTTACTCAAAGGGAATCGCTTTAGCAAGAACATCCATTTGATAAGAGGGAAGAATTATTTGGATTATAAAGGACAAAATTATTTCTGAATGTTAAAAACAAACCTTTCATAGGAACTTCCACCTCTGTTTGCTTTGTTATTATCTCAGAAGCATTAACATGCCTTGACCCTTGATGTATGCATGCGGTTGTAGGAATTTAATCAACGTTGGTGTAGTGTGCTCAAGCCGATCTACTGTTACCACCCTGATTATTTTTCATCAGTAGCGCATCCCAAAATGTTTCATTTCTCATACTACAAATATTTCCCACTACTTATTACTATTAGATATTTCGTCTATTAAAGAAATGCACACTGTGCATTTTATTATTTTAAAGTTATGTTAAATGTTGTGGAATGTCAGTACTGGATTCTGTGATCACTTACGTTACACAGTTGCGGTCAACTGTACATCTGTGGAATACATTATACAGTTACGGTCAACTGAATGTCATGGGAATATTTGGGCTTTCAGTGATTCCTTTGAACTGGTCTTTTTTGCAGCAGAATGATTGTGCACCATGCATCTTTAACAAAAGAAACACCCAATAATTTGGAGCACGCCTTTTCATTTCTTTTGTGTTTTCTGATGTCAACACGTTCAAATATATACATACACCGACTTAGACTATTAATTCCATGGTTCTGAAAGGCCCAGACCTTATAAACTTCCTGGTAGTGACCATGATTGACTCTTTGTGCCAAGATAAGAAAGGTTTGCTTGACATCACTCATAGGAATGACAAATTGCACAGTACAATGGAAAAGTCCAAAGAGCTCAGTGAAGATGTAAGAAAGATTGTAGATTTATACAAGTGAATAATGTCCTTTGGTGTAAGATCATTTCAAACAATTTTAAGTAAAAACAAGTTATTGGGAAGTGAAGGCACGTTAACAAGTTATGGAAAAAGAAAGTGTCAATCTTAGCAGATATTAAAATGATTAAAAGTGTCAGGAACATCTCAGGAACCACCATCACACAGGCCTGTTATGAAATGAAAGTTGTTGAAACACCATTGTCCCTGTCTATAGTCAAGCCAGTTTTACATCGCCATGGTCTAAAAGGCTGCTGTCCAAAAAAGAAGCGGCAGCCAAAATTAACACCTTTAAGCCTGACTAAAGTTACCAGCTGACATGGACAAAGAAAATAAAAAGATTCTGGAGGGAGGTTTTGACGAGATGTAGGTTTGGAGGAGTAAAGGAGAGGCATTAAACCCCAAGAACATTGTACCAGCTGTTAAGTGTGGTGGAGGTGGCATCATTCGTTTAGGGCTGTTTTGTTGTACTGCTGCATTTCATGCAGTATTGATTATTAAACCCTATTAAAGATGTAAATTTGATCTTGTGTTATGTTAATAAGTGTCAGGCACCTACGTGCCCAATTCATTTGTCAAATGGATGCAAATCAGTACGCTACACCTATACACAAGAAAATTGACTATTCTGGTTTGTACATATCTCCATTTTCATTTTGTAACCCCCCTGACAAGGTGTGTTTAAAATCGCATTAAAGGGTCCTTCATAAATGTTGCATTAGGGAGTGTGTAACAGCTTGAAGCATTTAGGTTTGTTTAATATGATGCAGACTTCAGTTGCTGTGTGTGCTGTCAGGGCTGGATCATTGGAGGCTTTGCGTGGCTTCTCTCCAGGGTGCCAGGGGCCCCAGAACACTGCTGCCGCTGCTCGCTTTGATTTCAGCTGAGGTGAAGCAAATGGGCCAGAACGCTTCCATCACACACTCTGGATTGGGCTCTGACAGGCCAAGCCTGCAATTCCTTATTATTATTTTTAAAGGAGAACAAGTTAAAGAAACGTGAGAAATTATTCTGTACCAGCCTAAATAGTTACAGTACATTTATTTGCAAATACAAATTGAGCTTATAGGATGGTAGACTGTTGCAAACCAATAATAGATTAACGTCTGGGAGTTTGGAGTTTGGTTGACTGGAAGTTCGAAAGTTTGGGATTCCATTTGGAAGTCCTGTTCCTGATCCATCAGGAAAGAAATATGTTAGATACATCTGTTACTTGAACTGTACAGTATGAATGAATAAATAGAAAATTTCTTACTCCAGTTTCAATAATCTTAAGTCAGTCTCATGTATCAGTATTTTTCCCTTCCAGTTGGAAAAGAGTTCTCCTAGAACAATTGCAAACACGCTTAAACTTGCCAGAAAAAAATGTCATTCATACATATCTATAAAAAGTACAGTTTGAAGGATATTTTGTTTTCATGTTCAAATTAATGTACAACAGATTCTCAACAGATGAGATGTACGATTTGAGCCTAAAGTAGAGTATTTTTTATTCATTTTTACCTTCAGCTTAAACATGTACATAAATACATGTGGACCGAGAATCTGACTCAGAAGATGATCTGGTTAATTTGGGGGAAAATACTGTAGATCACCTACAGACAGGTACTGCTTTCAGTGTGATGAAATACTTTACTGCGTCTGCCAGATGATGACTCTTGGTTTGGTTGATAGTGAAGTATTTTGCTGATTTCACAGAACATTAAATAAACCAGTGTCATAGGTGCCATGTGGAAATATGACTGAAAATTATTAGTTGGTATATCATGGGACAAACTAAATATGATGTTTGTAATTATGGAATCAAAATCAGTCCATAATCGGGGGCCTGGACCTATCAAGATGGGGTTCACCCTGGATGGTGGCAATCCATCATAGGGCCCACACGCACACACAATCAAACAACCACGCACTACAGGCAATTTGGGAACACCAATTAGCTTTTTTGTCTAAAGTATGGGAAGAACATGCCAACTCCGCAAACACAGGAATCAAACCTGACTCCGGTGGTGTAAGGCCACAGTGATAACCACTACGCCACCATGCTGGCTGACTCAAAATCAAGGAATCGAAAATGTTTCCTTTACGTCATGATTTTAATGAACCTTTTCTGCTATCTTTATTTTTTAGTGTTTATTCTGGTTAGTCAAACTCAGCATCCTGAGTGTGGGTCCCAAGCTGGAAAAAATTGAAGGGTTGCATCAGGATGGGCATTCAGTATAAAACCTGCACCGAGTCACATGTTCGAATCAGATGGTGTGCTGTGGCAAGCCCTTAATGGGAGCAGCCAAAAGAACAACCAACAAAAAATTCTCGTTTTATTTTTTCCTATCTTTTTCTTTTTTAAAGTCTATCCTAATTCAGCACTGCATAACATTTATGTCTTTTATTTTAAAGAGTATAATACTATCCCGCTGCTGGCTGCATGGTTTGTGATGACATCTAAGTCATCAGTAACCTCCTTCGTCTTCCACACAGCTTTTTCCAACCACAAGATATTTTTAACCTACTGCCAGCATGTAACATTCATTATTTCATTCACTGTTAAACTTTAATGGGAAATTCTAGTTATTGGTAGCTTTGAAGCATGGACAGGAGGCTGTAGCTCATTACTGAAGTAAAGGTACACAGCGCTCCCTCTTCTCTCACCCACACCCGTTTTTGAGCAGTATATTTTAATGAGACATGCACTTGTGACCCTGGTGCCAAGGGTAGCCTTAGGCTCACAGCACTGTGTGACCAGGTGGCCAGGACTCCCCCACTGAGCCAGGGCAAACACAACTTGTTTACCCTACTGATTGGCCAGGCACAAGTGAGTAACAGGGCCATGATTGGTGTAAACGCAAGACAGACATTTACAGTCAAGTGTAAGTCTGAAGTCTTTATGTAAAAAAAAAAAAAAAAAAGGATAGCACACAAAATCCTGCAGTTGTTCATACAGAAATGCTTTTGTAGTATAATTTGATCGATTAGAGTTATATATCTTTTAAAACACCTACTATTATGAAATTACAAATTAAACTCACACTGTAAAAAAAAAATAGTCCATTTTACGGTAAAAAACCGGCAGCTGTGGTTGCCAGAATTCTACCGTAAAAAA